>BJKM01000425.1:0-367500 GCA_015082035.1 Chaenogobius annularis | reverse complement strand
TAGAGCCCTCAATCCCAGCTACTCTCAGCTCTGATGATGTTCTTCTATTTTTCCACAATGCAATCAGAACAATTAGCGATAACCTAAATTAAAATGCTCCCACTATTAGTCGTGAACAAGCCCAAGCAGTAAAACCAGTGTCCCATATAAATCCATCAGTAAGCAGGCTCCTCAAAGACATTCTCCCCCTAATTATAGATTATATTCCTAATATAAAATATACTTCATTAGAAAGGAGTTATGTTCCACAGTCCTTCAAACATGCAAACATTAAACCAATTCTGCAAAAGCCTACTCTTGATCCTGACCTTTTGGTAAACTATAATCCTGTTTAAAATCTTCCCTTCGTATCCAAAATCCTTGAAATTATCTTTTTCATCACCTACAGGACAATCATTTATTAGAATGAGGTTTCAGAGCTCGCCACAGCACTAAAACTACAGTAGTTGAAGTCACAAATGATTTGTTATTAGCTGCTGACGATGGACTGGTCTCAACCCTAGTTCTGTTGAACCTCAGCAGTTGACTCAATTGACACCAACTATGCTTTGCTATAATATGGTAGCTTGAGCACCATCCTCTGTTTCCTCCTATTTTTCCTATCAACAATCTTTAATATTAGATTTCACTTGTAGTCTGTTCATTAATGTTCACATCTTTTTCTCTTCCTTCCCCTCCCCCTGGGGAGTGGTTCTGTTTCAGCCACATGCCAACCTGTGGTTCTCCTGAGCTGTTCCGGCTCCACAGTCTATCTGACAATTGAAGCGTGTCCGCCCATACGAGGGAGTCGGATCCCTCCTTCACTGAGGAACTCCTCGAGGTTTCTACTTTTTCCCAAAGAGGTTTGGTAGTTTTCCTTGAGAAAGGAGGGTCTAAGGACAAAGGATGTTGGGACATTTGACAAAGGACAGGGGATGCTGGGACATTTGCTAATTTCCTATGAACATTGCGTAATCTGTTTTTCACTGTCACCCTTCAAGGCAACTGCTGTTGTGATTTCGGGCGTTACAAAAATAAATTGAATTGAATTGAATTTATTTCTTTAAAAGGATCTTTGGAAAACAACGCAACTGCTTTCCATGTAATAATCTTTCCTCACACAGTATTTTCTTTGTCTGAAAGTCAATCTCTGGAATATTGCTTTCATGTTCTGAGAAAATAACTAAACTAATAAAAACGTGTCACACATGTCAAGTTACAATTTCCAAAGATGACAAAATATAATTCAAAGGCATGTGATGAGTTCTTAGATGTAAGCTAAGCAATGACAAACATGTTCCAGATATTGACATTGATTCTGGAAGAAGCCATATGAAAAGGGAAATAAAACTTGACGAATGGTTGGAATACACACACAATAGAACACAATAAAGTGACACAACAGGCAGGTGGGGTTGAAAGACGGAGAAGACAAGACAGCAGAGCCAAAAAGAGTGCAATGATGTAAAATGAAACACCAAAAAGTCTCAAAAGATCAAAGAAACCATCCTTTCCAAAAGGCAGTGTGTCAGAAAATGGAGACCAATTTACTGTGGATGGCAGGAAGCCCGGGTCCCACCTGAAATTACCCCGTGTCTATCATGAAACAATACAAGAGAACATAAAATGACTTTGCACTGAGATTGAGATTCAAATTCCACCTTTTTGCATTTCACTCACACACAACTCCTTCATCAAATGGGCCATTGCCATAATTGTTGTTAATATGCACGCAGGTATAGGCAATTTATCATTGTTACCACTGCCAGCACGGCTCTGTGCATGTGCAGGTTGGAAAGAATTAAACGGCATATAATTGGTGCAAACTTTATTTTTGCACTGCATGACTGCCTGGTGATTACAATCATTACTCTGATTATCACTCATTTGGCTCATTGTTTTGGAGAATCATTTTCCTTCATCTCCGTTCAATGAAATATATAGCCTTTTAACAGGCTCAAATCTTGCTTTTGAATAAAATTTAATTTGATTGACAAGATAGAAACACCCAACGCTTGATGAGAGAGGGGAAAAAAAACTGCAAAAAGTATGTTGTTTTTGTAAAATTATTTTCTTTCCTTTTAATCATAACTCAATTGAAAAAGGTGTATTTAGATCTTATTTTGTGCATTTTATGTTGTAGTCTATAGTCATCTCAATGGAATACTGAATTAGTGTCACAGAATTTTTGCTGTAAATTGTGGTCATGTAGGCTAGATTAAAGAAATAATGTAAGACACAAAGAGCTTTTAGCGAAGAAGTAAGCCATAAAGATGATAAAAATAAACTTGGTGTGGGCCACAATGACAAAGGATCTTCATTTAAAAAACAATGGCATAAGCGATGTTGGACTAACGTCTCTTTGAAGGGCAGAGGCAAAAAATAAAAGGGCATTTGCTGCACCATGGGGGGCACTGGCATCAAAGGGTACACAATACATAATGTATGACTATGTTAAATTAAAGCAACATTACGTCACATGTGCTCATTTATGTATTCAAATAATTAGCTTCATCATGTCATGAACTTTAGTGTACGTCAGCAGCATTGAGTATTTCAGATGCTTCAAATGTTTTATTCTCATTTACTTACATTTTCTCAAATGAGCAGAGATTATAGATATAATGTATTATGCCATTAAAACATTTATATATAAATAGTTGAGCATACTACAATAATCTGCATGTATATGTTTCAGACAGCCATTTTTATTAGAATGATTATCCTTCTGTCCTATAAGGTAAGATTTTACTGTGAGATGTTGTATTATAATCAAACAAAAAACATATCTCGTCTCATATTGTACAATAGTACCCTTTTCTTTATGTGAGTCCATCTCTTGACTTCATCCACTGCATTGGGTTTAGATCTATATTTATTGAATATTGAGGATGAACAACCTTCACCCTTCCATCCAACAATTTAAAATTGTTCTTTCCTTTTTGTATACAGTGTCTATCTTATTGAATTTATTAATGCAAGGGCATTATAGGACCAATCATTAGGGACAGTTTCCCAACCTGCATGGGACACCTTCTATCAGTCCATTGTAAATTTTTTTTTCAAAAGATGGAATAAATGATCAAAACATAGCACAGAAAATAAAGTACAGCTGTGGCTCCAGACAGTGCTCACATAACATGGTATTGTGCCTTTTAACTGTGGAGTGCGTACCCTACACCCTTCACTGTTCCAAACATGTTTCAGTGTAGTCAGAACCATGTTGGGATTTATAATAATAAAAATAATGCAATCGTTTCATATAGCAGATGCTCAAAGTCGCTTTACAATTTCATGCCTTATTCGTTCAGTTCACACTGACTCACACACCACTTTCATACACGGCAAGGTGCAAAGTGTCTTGCCTGAACACATCGACCGTTTGTCCCGACGACACCCCTGTGTGGCTGATGCATGAACAATGCACTAAAGTATAAATTCTAACTCTAACTTATTTTTTCTTGAAGGCTTTTATTTGACAGGACAGTTGTAGCGTATAGACAGTCAGCAAATGCCGAGGGCCGGACTCGAACGCGGCGTCGTGGGTTCCACACACACTGCACCACCAGCAAAGCCCAGTAAGAGTACTTTTGCTGAAATATGTACATATTTTCTGCATGATTTCCACCTCCACTCCTAACTAAAGTTGTCAAAATAAATCAAATAAAAAAAATCAATGCCCACACCTCAATACTTAGATACTTAGCATCAATACTAAAATGAATCAAATCAAGTGGCTTTAGAATGATCTTTATCTATATCTGAACTAAGACCGCATAGTATTAAAGAAAATACTATTATCTTTGTGAAAACCCTATTATTGTTTTTTAGTATCATTGTGGTATTGAGTATGTTCCTTAGTATCATCTTGAATTGTCAGTATGGGGCCAACACTAGTTTTAACACTGTAAAATATCCATTGGCTCAGCTGTAGGTAAAGAGCTCTTGTATCTTTGAGTGTGTCTGATAGTTATTCTGTGTGGGGCGATGGAGCAGTCTTGGTATTCAGGTGCTGTCGTTACCTTGAGGGCCTCAGCTGATGCCTTATACTTTGGGGAATGTGGAAAAAACCTGCTATCAGCTGGCAGTTTGACATTGAACCTGTACTTTTTGAGATGAAAGATGGCGCCGCACACGGACTCATTCAGATCACACATAAATAGACTTAAATATATTTCAGAGAACTAGGGCTGCAACGATTACTCGATTAAATCCAGTAATTCACTTACAAAAAAGCTTGGAATATTATTTTATTGCTTCGATGATTGGTTAAATACAGCAACAATCTGCACCTTAGAGGACCCATTTCATGGCCCAGACATGTAGGCCCATATGCTCCTCAGCTGCATGGAGGATCGCTCTCTACCCTAGATGAACGGCTCCTCATCCGCCTGGATAAACTGTTTTGCTAGATGAACCACCCTCTCTCCCCAGTGTTTCTGGCTCCACAATCCATCTGCAAATGCATCAGTCCTGGACCATCTGCAGCCTGTCCGTCCGTGGGAGACTCCTTCACTGTTGTTCTCCCCGAAAATATTTCCACAGGGTTTTGTAGTTTGTAGTCCTTGCCAAGAAGGTCAAGCAGGGGATGCTGGGACATTTTCCCATTTGCTAATTTCCTGTGAACATTGTTTAATCTGCTTCTCTATTTCAACGTCGCCCTTCGATGCAACTGCTTTTGTGATATTGGGTGTTCCATAAATAAATAGAATTTAATTTCATCTGATTGAGTAACATGATGACATTGATAATGTCTAACATTAACCTCACCCCTTCTCCATCACCTTCAACTACTGAAAAGCTATGGTCTGAAGAACATTGTTGCTGGCTCTAGCTGTAATTGAAACAAGTCATGAGAACGTCCAAGGTCCATAGCTGCATAAAGAACATCAAAGGTTCTCTCAGATATCATCCTGTATATCATGTGAGCCATAATCGCACTGTACTTATTGCAAAATCAGTTTCACTGAAAAAATTACTAGTGCCTAAAATTAAAGCTATTTCACTTTTAGTACACCTAAAGTCACTTTCAGCACCTTTAATATACAATACAAGGTATTATCTTACCATTTACAATTGGGACTACCCATAAACTCACTTTTTTGTGTACTTTTTGACAAATTCAATAAAAAATAAAACTTGATTCATCCTGTGGGAGGAAAATGGGCATTAGTGGGTTAAGTACAGTAAATAAGTACAAATACTTTCTATACTATCTTAAATTTAGGTTAAGTTGGTAAAGTTATGCAATGCACCTTTGAATATACAATAAACATAACAATTAACTGTTTCCTTACTGTGCTTTCTCCCTTTTTAGAAAGCGCTGTGTTTCTTGGGCAGCTGTGACTCTGAGGTCTGTCTCATCCTCTGGAGCTGTCCGTGGTTTTGAAAGTGGAAGGCAAGGCAAGGCAAGTTTATTTGTAGAGCACAATTCATACACAAGGCAATTCAAAGTGCTTCACATAACAGGTAAAACATGCAAACAAACAAAACAGTTTTTAGTTTAGATTTGAACATTGCCAGAGTAGCGGCCTGTCTCACATCCTCAGGAAGACTGTTCCAGATTTTAGCTGCATAAAACTGAAACGCAGATTCCCCATGTTTAGTCCTGACTCTGGGCACCAGCAGGAGGCTGGTCCCTGAGGTCCTCAGAGTCCGAGATGGTTCATATGGCACTAACATGTCCGAGATGTACTTTAGTGCTAGGCCATGGAGAGACTTGTATACAAGCAGAGCTGCTTTCAAGTCTTTCTACTCTCTGAGCCACAGGGAGCCAGTGCAGAGACCTGAGCACAGGACTAATGTGATCGTACTTCCTGGTTCTAGTCAGGACCCGAGCAGCGGCGTTCTGGATGTACTGCAGCTGTTTTACAGCTCGTTTGGAGAGGCCAGTGAGCAGGCCGTTACAGTAGTCTAATCTACTAGAGACAAACGCATGGATTAGTCTCTCTGGTTTAGATACTATACATTTGATTTTGGCAATGTTTTTTAGACGGTAAAAAGCTGCTGATGTTATTGATTTGACGTGGCTGTTAAAATTCAAATCTGAGTCCATTATTACCCCCAGATTTCTAACTTGATTTGTAGTTTCAGAGCGAGACTCTGGAGGTGACTGATAACACTTTTCTCTTTGTTTCTGTGGGCCAAAGATGATGATTTCAGTCTTGTCTGAGTTCAGCTGGAGAAAGTTGTTTTGCATCCGCACACTGATCTGTTGGATGCAGTGACAGAGTGAATCCACTGGTCCATACTCACCTGCCGTCAGTGAAACATAGATTTGAGTGTATAATTGTGAAAATAATTGTGATAGGACACATTCTCGCTGCGTATCAACTGACCTAACGGCAGCATGTAGAGGTTGAACAGAAGGGGTCCCAGGATTGACCCTTGGGGCGCCCCACAGGTCAGGGGCATCTGGTCTGAGACACGGTTACCAAGAACTTCCTGTCTTCCAGATAGGACTTTAACCAGTTTAGGGCAGTGCCAGTGATGCCCACCCAGTCCTCTAGTCTCTATAAGAGGATCCCATGATCGACAGTGTCAAAAGCAGCACTCAGAATTAAGACTGAGGCTTTGTCCACGTCAGTGTTCAGGTTGATGTCATTTGTCACCTTGACAAGAGAAAACCTGACTGGATAACATCAAATGAGTTGTTTATTAAGAGGAAATCAGTGAGCTGTTGGTAAACAACCTTTTCAAGGACTTTGCCCCAAAATGGCAGATTAGAGATGGGCCTTGAGATGGGTATTACTCAGCATCAAGACTGCTCTTCTTTAGGAGAGGCTTTATGACCGCATTTTTCAAAGACATTGGGAATGTTCCAGAGTGAAGCGACATATTAACTATTTGAGTGAGTGGCGCTAACAAACTGTTGAGCACAGACTTTAGAAATCTGGTGGGTAACACATCGAGGCAGCATGTAGATGAACACAGACTGGTGATGATCTCCTGGACAGTTTTGTCAGTTACAGGTGCAAAAAGCTCTAAGTGTGTAGGTGGTTTTAGGATTATTTTTTGCATTGTAGAATTTATAGCATTTTTAATGCCCTGAACGTTGTCATTAAAGAATAATGCAAACTCATTACACTTGGATGTGGAAATTAGGTCTAACGGCAGCTGAGCTGGAGAGTTTGTTAATCTGTTTACTGTGGCAAACAGGACATGCGAGTTGTTATTGCAGCTTCCAATTATTTCAGAAAAATATCCTTCCCTAGTTCTACATGAAATGAGGTTGTAGATGTACAACTTCTCTCTGTAAATCTCTTTCTGAACCTGGAGCTTTGACTTGCGCCATTTTCGTTCAGCCCAGCGGCACTCCCTTTTCTGTGCCCTGACCGAATCATCATTTCTCCATGGCGCCTTTTGCTTATTTTTAAAAATGTTAGCCTTCATAGGGGTAATGGTGTCGAGAACATTCAAAACACAGAGTTCAACAAATCATTTACATTAGAACATGAGACATTTTCAAAGTTAATCATTTCCACAAACAGTTTTCCTGTGCTGTCATTTATGTGTCTCCTACGAACAATTGCAGGACCAGCCGGTGATTTGGGAAAAACAGACAGGTCGAAGAAGACACAGAAATTATCAGACGATCAGAAGAATGATCTGAAGCCTCAGTCACTGGCATTAGTCCTTTCCCATTGGCTCAGAGCCCCTGGAGGAGGTATGACAGGTGCCCTTCAGACTACACTAAAGATATAAAAGCAATGCTGGCATCCTTTGGTAAGGAATTAATTTGATAGCTCCTATTATCATACACAAGGTCAGGTAGTCAGGTAGAACTGTATCATCTTATAATTTCTCAGCACAAAAAAAAAAAAAGTGAAACCTTAAAGCATATTCATTTATAAGGAGGAGGTCCTTGAATTAATGTGCTACTTGAAGAAGCTTCAAGTATTTTTTTCCTTTTCATTACGTACAGGCTTTCGAATAGGTTTAGTAGATTGATCAGTTGTTTACATTGGTTTTGTTATCAAAACGGGTTTATTTCCAAAGAAACATTGGCTCACTTACCTCTGTCTTGTTTGTTCTTCCCATTCTTTATTTAATAGCTTTTGTTACAGCACATTGCCAACCTCTTTGTGAGAGACAACTTTTCACTAGGGCTGGGTATTGCCAAGACCTTCGTGATACAATACGTATCCCGATACAGGGGTCACGATCCGATATATATCCCAATACATGTATATTCCGATACAATTCCCTCATTACGATACGTTGCCCGATACATTTTTGAAAAAAGGGTCTTAAAAATGTACCAAATGTGTAATTTTTTGTATGATATTTCATGTTTATCCACAAAGCACTAATTTATAAATCAATTATGCTCTAATAACTTCATACATCCAACCAACAGACACATTCTAGTAAAGTATTGCATGTTTCTTGCCAAACAATTAGCATGGTCTGAACATTCTGCAGAAGCATCTTCTGCACATGCAAGATCAGCTTATCAAAAGTACTATTCCACCTCGTTTGCACGTCAGTCATTAGCTTGTGTTCCGGCAGATTGAGCAGCTGCTACTTTTCCTGCATGGCGGTAAACAGCGCGCCCCTCTGTAGGAGTTCTAAACGGCAGCCTGGACAATTTATGATAAATTAATGTTGTTTAAAAGTATCGATACTCATTATCGATGCCCAGTGGATGAGTGGTTAAGGCGCAGCACATGTATGTCATGAGTTTGATTCCCGACTCTGACGATTTACTGCAGGTCTTCCGTTCTCTCTCATCCTCCATTTCACTCTCATCCGTCCTGTCCATTAAAGCCTACGGGCCAAAAATCCTTAAAAAAAAAAAAAAAAAAAAAAAAAAAAAAAAAACCTCGTATCAATCCTGAGTCCGTGACGAGATATTGCCCTTGTGTTCATATTGCCCTTGAACACAACCATCCATCCATCCATCCATCTTCTTCTTTCGCTTTATCCGGGGCCGGGTCGCGGGGGAAGCAGTCCAAGCAGGGACTTCTGGGAGACTTCCTTAACCCCAAACACTTCCTCCAACTCCTCCGGGAGGATCCCGAGGCGTTCCCAGGCCAGCCGAGAGACATAGTCCCTCCAGCGTGTTCTGGGTCTTCCCCGGGGCCTCCTCCCGGTGGGACATACCCGAAACACCTCCCTAAGAAGGCGTCCAGGAGGCATCCGGAACAGATGCCCGAGCCACCTCAGCTGGCTCCTCTCGACGTGGAGGAGCAGCGGCTCTACTCCGAGCTCCTCCCGTGTGACTGAGCTCCTCACCCTATCTCTAAGAGGAGCGCCCAGCCACCCTGCGGAGGAAACTCGTTTCGACCGCTTGTATCCGCGATCTTGTCCTTTTGGTCACTACCCAAAGCTCATGACTATAGGCGAGGGTAGGAACGCAGATTGACCGGTAAATCGAGAGCTTTGTCTTTTGACTCAGCCCGTTCTTTACCACAACAGTCCGATGCAGAGACCGCATCACTCGCGGACGCTGCACCCAATCCGTCTGTCAATCTCACTCTCCATCCTTCCCTCACAAGAACCCCGAGATACTTGAACTCCTCCACTTGGGGCAAGGACTCCCCACCCACCTGGAGAGGGCAAGCCACATTTTTCCGGTTGAGAACCATGGCCTCAGATTTGAAGGTGCTGATTCTCATCCCAGTTGCTTCACACTCGGCTGCAAACCGTCCCAGAGCATGTTGCAGGTCCAGGTTTGATGGAGCCATCAGGACAACATCATCTGCAAACAGCAGAGATGAGAATCCTGTGTTCTCCAAACCGGACCCCATCCGACCCCTGACTGCGCCCTAGAAATTCTGTCCATAAAAACAATGAACCGAACCGGTGACAAAGGGCAGCCCTGGCGCGAGAGTCCAACACGCACTGGGAACAGACTGACTTACTGCCGGCAATGCGAACACAGCTCCTGCTCCGGTCATACAGGGACCCGGACAGCCCTGAGCAAAGGGCCCCGGACCCCGTACTCCCGCAGCACCCCCCAAAGGGCACCCCGTGGACACGGTCGAAAGCCTTCTCCAGATCCACAAAGCACATGTGGACTGGTTGGGCAAACTCCCATGAACCCTCGAGCACCCGATGGAGAGTATAGAGCTGGTCCAGTGTTCCACGGCCAGGACGAAAACCGCTCTACTCCTCTTGAATCCGAGGTTCGACTATCGGTTGGACTCTCTCCAGTACCCTGGAATAGACCTTACCAGGGAGGCTGAGGAGTGTGATCCCTCTGTAGTTGGAACACACCCTCCGGTCCCCCTTCTTGAACAGAGGGACCACCACCCCGGTCTGCCAGTCCGTAGGCACCGTCCCTGACCGCCACGCGATGTTGCAGAGGCATGTCAACCAAGACAGTCCTGCAACATCCAGAGACTTTAGGTACTCAGGGCGTATCTCATCCACCCCGGAGCTCTGCTACCGAGGAGTTTGCCATCAACCTCAGTGACTTCGGCTTGGGTGATAGATGAGTCAGCCTCCGAGTCCTCAGTCTCTACTTCCTCTTCGGAAGACGTGACAGTGGGATTTAGGAGGTCCTCAAAGTACTCCTTCCAACGTCCGACGACATCCCCAGTCGAGGTCAGCAGGTCCCCACCCGCACCGTAAACGGTGTTGGTGGAACACTGCTTCCCCCTCCTGAGGCGCCGGACGGTTTGCCAGAATTTCTTTGGGGCCGACCAATATTCCCCTCCATGGCCCCCGAACTCCTCCCAGCCCCGGGTTTTTTCTCCTGTGACAGCACGAGCTGCGGCATGCGTGGCCCGCTGATACCCGTCAACGGCCTCAGGAGTCCTACAAGCCAAAGAGGCCTGATAGGCCTCCTTCTGACGGCATCCCTTACTTCCGGTATCCACCACCGGGTTCGGGGGTTGCCGCAGCGACAGGCACCTGAGACCTTGCGACCACAGCTCCGAGCAGCCGCATTGACGATGGAGGTCGAGAACATGGTCCACTCGGACTCAATGTCCCCAGCCTCCCCCGGGATTTGGGAGAAGCTCTCCCGGAGGTGTGAATTGAAGACCCTGCTGACAGCGGGCTCCGCAAGACGTTCCCAACTGACCCTCACTATACGCTTGGGCCTGCCAAGTCTGTCTGGCTTCCTCTGCCACCAGCGGATCCAACTCACCACCAGGTGGTGATCGGTTGACAGCTCCGCCCCTCTCTTTACTCGAGTGTCCAAGACACGCGGCCGGAGGTCAGATGACACAACAACAAAGTCGATCATTGATCTCCGGCCTAGGGTGTCCTGGTGCCACGTGCACTGGTGGACACCCTTGTGCTTGAACATGGTGTTCGTTATGGACAGTCCGTGACTAGCACAGAAGTCCAATAACTGAACACACGCTTGGGTTTAGATCGGGAGGCCGTTCTTCCCAATCACCCCTCTCCAGGTGTCACTGTCATTGCCCACGTGGGCGTTGAAGTCCCCCAGTAGAACAACGGAGTCCCCGGTCGGTGCAATGTCCAGTGCCCAGGGACTCCAAGAAGGCCGGGTACTCAGCACCATTGTTCAGCCTGTAGGCCGACACCACAGTGAGAGACCTGTCCCCAACCCGAACCACGCGTTGGCGGACAGGCGACCCTCTCGTTCACTGGGGTAAACTCCGACACATGGCGGCTGAGCTGTGGGGCAATAAGCAAGCCCACGCCAGCCCGCCGCCTCTCCCCGCAGGCAACACCAGAGAAGTGGAGCGTCCAGCCCCTCTCGAGAGGATGGGTTCCAGTGCCCAAACTGTGGAGGTGAGGCCGACTATATCTCGTCGGAACCGTTCAACCTTCCGCACAAGCTCAGGCTCTTTCCCCCCCCAGCGAGGTGTCGTTCCATGTCCCCAGAGTTAGTCTCTGTATCTGGGGATCCGGTCGTCGAAGGCCCCTGCCGTCGACTGCCGCCCAGATCCCTCTGCACCAGCCCCTTACGGATCCTCCTGCAGGTGGTGGGTCCACGGGAGGACGGCCCCACATCACTCATTCGGGTTGCTCCCGGCCGGGCCCCGTGGGGAAAGGCACCCACCCCAGGCCTGGCTCCAGGGTGGGGCCCCGGTAACGCCAATCCGGGCGACGTAACTGGCCTTGGTTTTTTCTCATCATATGGGGCTTGTGAACCCTTTATTTCAAATTGTGCACATGATTTTGATTTTAACAGCTGAAAAGAGAACAGTGGGTGGTTAACTTTAGTTTTTATATTCTACTCTGTAAAGAACAATATATATCTCAAGAATTTGTTCTACTATTTTATTTGCTGCACTACATACATTTCTGATATTAAACATGCCCTTAAACTTACAAGACGAGGTACAGATTCTTCTGCGTCCTGCAGGTGCAGGTAACTGCTCTGTTTGCTGCAGATGCATAAATGAGGCGGATTTAGCCAGGGGCCGCCTTGTACCTGATTTCACTGCCTGGCTGACGCTGTGCCTGTAAACAGACTCTCCTTTTCGGCTTGGTTAGGCTTCTGTTTGGTTACTTTGCACTTGAGAGGCAGCAAGCATCTGGAAACACAGTCCACATTGTGCATATACACGCTGTCCTGAATGCATACTACAATTTATTACTTTCGCTCGTTTTCATCAAGTAATTATCTGTACATAATTTATTTTCCATATAATTGATTGTTATCCAGATTCTAAGGTGCTGTAAGGAGGAAATTTATTCATGGCTTTTTTCAATCTCCAAATGGATGACACGGTAATTGCATTCATACTTTTTACACTTGTCTGCAACAGCAACAGTGTGCAAACAGAAGTCTATCAATCACATCTTAATACAGCTCCGCACACGCTCCACGGTTTATTAAAATCCTAACATACTTGGCACCCAAAACAACATCTAATGATCTATCGTTTGAAGCAAACGAAGACTAACCTTATATGAACTTGGAAAGCATGTTTATAAAAATGTGTAGATTGAGGTTGAGCAGTCAAAGAAAACAGGTTAAGGTAGTCTTTATATAAAAGATGCGATGTGATATTTTCCTTTTAAAGTTATTTGGAGCTTTTAGCCTTGGTATCCTCTTAAAAGACCTCATAGTAGTTGAAAATAATTATAGAAAAATATTTTGCAGAATAAAAATGCATTTTGTTGTTGTGAAAATTTGAGTGCTTGTGGATGATACTTGGGAGCATCTTGTCTAGTTTTGTTTTTGTTGATGAATTGTCCGCTGCTGTACTACAATATGACAAATGCCCACCAACGTGAGAGTTGGAGAGAAGGGTAGGCATAATAAGCCTTGGCTTCTGCCTACACCTGGTCAAATAACAAATTGGTTATCTTGTTATATGCTTGGATGTAGAGCACTTTTTGTTTTTGTTTTTGTTTTTGACCAAACAACAATAAAGAAAGAAAAAACCTCATAGTTTTAGTTAATGTGTTTACAAAATGGCAACAGAAGGATCAAGAACTGCATCTGCTGAAAATAACTAATTCTCAGTATATATGCAAGTAGTAACTCTGGTAAAAGTGTAGACTTTAAAAACATGATTAAGATTTGTGGATTACAGCCTACTAATTTAAGCCAATGTTTATTATGACATATATTCCCTCTCATATTGTTATAATATTGTTCTGAGAAGTGTATTTCTACAGTAGTTTTAACCCCATCTACAATAATATCATCAAAAATAATAAAGCTTCTCTCTTTTGCTTAGATTTTGAGTTACTGAAGGAGGCACTGACTGTGAAGCAAACCTGCTAACATTTCATCTGTGTTACCTGCCAAGACAAAAAGGGGTCAGTAAATTTTGGTGTATAAACAGATGTTCCCTGACACATTCAGACTATTCTGAGCATGCGTTTCCTTGATGACTCCATCGTAAAAAAGTGCTACTGTTATGTGATCTTGTGTCCTGTCAAGGTCACAAAGTATATTATCTGCATGAGCTGTAGGAGAATTATTCAAAATAGTTGTAGTTGTTACTGACACGCATTTCCTTGATTTTTACATCGTTACTCTCTTGTTACTTTGTTTTCTTGTAATGCATACTTTAGTGTCCAGAAAACACTATATAAGAATTATGTTTTATTCTTAATAGTGGTAGTAGTTAGCGGGATATTTGGAGCAGTAAAAGCACAATTTATTTTTGTAATGACCAAAATCACAACAGCAGTTGCCTCGATGGGCGACAATGAATTAGAGAAGTAGATTAAACAATGTTCACATAAATTTGCAAATGGTTAACTGTCCCAGTATCCTCTGTTCATAGACCCTGCTTCTCGGAAAGGGAAAAATAATAAAAACAACAAAAACAAAAACAGTGTGAAAACTTAGATACCTCGGGAAGAACCACAGTGAAGAAGAGATCCTTCTCTCACAGACAGACAGGCTTCATATTGGTCCAGGATTGACATGCTTCTATTTGCAGATAAAAGAGTTCATCCAGACGGATTATGAGCCGTTCATCAAGGGTAGAGAACATTCCTCCAGGCAGTTGAGGAGCGTCCGGTCTATACAGGTCATGAGATGGGACTGTTGTCATTGGCGCAGCATCAGCAGTGTCTGGAACAGCACCACTCTCCGAGAGTGGAACTTTTAAAAAAAAATATTTTTGTGATATAAAAGACAGTACAACAGTAAAAACAAGACAAAAGAACACTGACTTGATGGGGTGATGAGACAAAAATGTGTGGTTGGGTGAGCATGTGTGTGTTGGGGTGTGTTAGTAAGGTCAGAGTGTCAGAGGTCTGCAACTAATAGCAAGAAAATCAATAACGGAGGAGCATAATGAAGATGGAAAAGATAAAGAAAGACAATATATATATATATATATATATATATATATATATTTTTAAAAAAAGTCCTCACCCACCGCGGGTGATCTTGTCCCTTTTTTTCTAAGCTCGAGCCCCCTACCAGAGGCCTGGGAGCTTGAGTTTTCTGCGCAGTATCTTTGCTGTTCCTAGTACTGCATTTTTCTGGACTGAGATGTCTGATGTTTTTCCAAGGATCTGTTATAGCCACTCCTCCAGTTTGGGGGTCACTGCCCCGAATGCTCCGATGACCACGGGCACCACCTTTACCTTCCATGCCTTCTCCAGCTCCTCTCTGATCCCTTGGTATTTCTATTGTTTCTCATGTTCCTTTTTCCTGATGTTGCCATCACTTGGTATCGCCACGTCAACCACAACGGCTTTCCTCTGCTGTTTATCCACCACCACAATGTCTAGTTGGTTTGCCATTACCAGAATACACATACACATTAACGTCACCCCTCACCACATAATATATAAATGTGACAGTATAATATGAATTATGGAGCTACTACTACTGCAGAAAATAATAATAAGAAGAACTTATTTGTTTTAAATATGTATACATATATAGTCTTTCTTTAACTTTTCCATCTCCATTATGCTCTTCTGTTATTGATTTTCTTTCTTTTAGTTGCAGACCTCTGAAAATAGATTTTTTTTGGGGGGGAAATTACTTACATGCATAAAGTCCCGCATACATGCCTACACACATTCCGACAAGAGAAGAAATTGGACACGTAGTCACTTTTAATTTCTTGAATTCACTTTTCTTCACTTATCGTAGGTATAGTATTTAGAATGAATTTTGCAATGACCTACGAATTCATGTGGAAAATAGCCTTCATTATTTTGTACATTTTTTAATTTAGTCATTATATTTGATTAGCAGCCCAAATGCACAAGCCAAATGAAATCGTCTGTGACACCAAAGCACCCAGCACAACAAATTAACATGCCAATCATAGTCATGCTGTCTTCACAATGCTATCATCTTTCACTCAGTAATGCAGTTTTTGAAGTCAATTTTCACGCACAGGGTAAATAATAAACAGCTCATATGATATATTTTGGAAGTGACCCTGAGCACGTTGATTGCTTTTGGCATTCATTCATATCTGTTTAGGATATTGGTGCTTTTAAAGGCTGAGCCGCATCTAACTTGACACTGTATGAATAAGTCAGGAGACACATTAGTATTGTTTTATACTGTTAATCATTAAACATAACCCCAAATGGCACAGGCTGTGGGGTCAATTTGTACAGAAATTACACATTTTCACAACTACAAAAAAAGTGTGTTAAAAATGCAATACTCAAAACTGAAAAAAACTCAAACCAACTAATTTAGTAAAACTGCTTCACAGCAAGAAGATTCCAAGTTCAACTCCCGGGTCGGACTGGGCCTTTCTTTGTGGAGTTTGAATGCTTCTCCCTGTGTCTGGGTAAGTTTATTCCCATCAACCCAAAACATGCACAATAGATACAATCTTCCAGCTGAGGTACTGGCTAAGCTGAGCTCAAGATCTGGAGATGGGTCCCTCAGCACTGCACTACAGCATCCATCACAAGTCTCAGAAAAAAAATGGCCTATTGAAAATGCTTCATAGATGCATGCATAACTTACTGCACAAAAGGATTTTGGTAAACTTGAGTCAGAGATCATTTTCATTTACCTGACTATATCCAAGTCTCCAACTGGTAAGAATGTGGTTTTGGTTGAAAAACTAAACACATAGTTTAATATTCTATGTGGGAAAGCTATTTGACACCAGTTTTTGACCACTTAGTTATTGTCAGGGACAACGAATTATATGAACATTTTAAAATACATATTAGGAAATCGAACACTGTCAGGAGTAGAAGAGCAAAGTAAAAAAAAAAGTTTCTTTCCACTATTAGAAGTAACAGAAGTAATATTTTTGTAGTAATTATAATAATACATTATAATATAACATTTTGAAATACTTTTGGTATTTTGCCTTTCAGGGATGGCTTGCAGCTAACACACTTTTCTATTTTTGCTCTGATTCAGGATTTGGAACATGCTCATGCAGAAGAATGAAAACGCCAGTTGGACATCACAAACTCACTATACGTGACCAGCTGGACAGTGGAACGAGGATGTAAAAAAAAAAAAAAAGCACTGAGGGAGAATGGGAAGGAAATCTGTAAGTAAATGTTATACAAACAAACAAAGCAAAACAGTTTGTGAAGTAATAAACAAAATTATATTGTTACTCAAGCAAAAGTAGACTGTATTACATACTAGTAACAGTGTCGATGCTATCACTTCAGTAACACACCATATTGTCATAAATCATATAATGTACTTCATAATTCCTCTTTTTCCGATTACAATCGACGCTTTTCCCTCAGAAGATCTAAACAAATCCATATTCAAATGTGATATTTTGGATTTGGGACCAGACATCAAGTACCTACCAAAGTCATACTCAAAAAAGTATATGACTAATGGATGCTTTAAACAGCATATTATTCATCATTCAATTATTTACTTTTGATCTGGTGCACCTTGTTAATAATTGTCACAGTGGCTGACGAGAGAGGCCCTGCCCAGTTATAAAATGACAGAACTCTCTTTTTTATTTCCTTTTCTTCTTTTAATCCATATCTTTTCTTTCATTTAACGCCTTAAGCAATCACTGCCAGCTGGATGAGTGAGCAACGCCAAATAACAATGCACCGGTATATGGTCATTTGCATTCTGACAATGGCTGGCGCACCCTGTCCCTGGCAGAGAGCCCCTGTCATATTCATACCTGGAGTCAGGCCATCAACACACAGAAAAATACAATTCTCTGTGCGCCGTCTGTCCTTTTGTTATTTGTGAGGGGTGCACTTGAAATGGTAAATGCCACATTTAAATTGAAAAAGAAAGAGAAAATGGTGGTGGGGAAGAGAAAAAGGAGACATGATAGAGGAGATGACGGTGCCGGAGGGAACAGACATCAGGTTGTGTCTGGCCCGTTGACAGCGTGGATCGGGTGGAGGAGAGGAGACGAAGCAGTGTGATTCGTCTACCTGTAGAGTGAAGGGCATCTGTCTGTCAGGGCTCACTGCTTCAAGCTCTCTGTACCAGGATCAGAGGAGAGCAGAGGACACCTAATCTGAACTCAGATAAAAGTTTTGTACTTGCAAGATTTTCAGTGAAATTACATTGTTCAGCATACTGCAGTGGAAAGCCATCCTTGGCCCTTCTGTCTTGTTAACATCTAGAGAGACAAGTACAATAAAAGTTCAAACCAAGTACCAAAACAATGGCAGTAGTTTTTTATAAAGTATAAGAAGATTCCTCTTTACCATCATGATGGGTGAGTTCCTAAATGTTGACATATTATATCTCGTATTATAAGCTTTGACATCAATCAATCAATCAATCAATCAATCAATCAATCAAGAAAACATTTCAAACCTGTTAATATAAAAAGTTATATACAGACCACATCAAAATTGTGTCTTTACTGGGAGTCAGTCAGGGAATATATCTGGAATATATCTGGAAGTAAATAAAACTTTATTTAAAGAGCACCTTTCACAGGAAAAAAAAAAAAACAACAACTAGAAAAAGTTCAATAAAGAATAAAGACATAGAGCCATCAGTCAACCAAAAAATTGTCTAGACTAGGACTGAACCAGAACTAGAAACGGACCAAACTAAGTCTTCATCAGAATTTAACTGGGCTCAAACCAGGACCAAACCAGTGGGAATGCACCCTAAATTAATGTCTTTCTTCACATGTCTAATCTGTGATTCCTGATTTCATGCCTTGATTTTTAACAAACAAAATAGTATGATAATAGCGCAAACTTTGAAAATATATATAAATAAGATCAAGGTGCACTTATATATAACATTAATATAGAACATTTACAAAGTGCTGTACAGTACAAATCGATTCACATGAAATAAGACATCACAGTATCCGCAACATGCTTCACAAATATATCAAACAGACATGCACCATGCTTCGAAGACACATGTAACAGAGCCCATGCGACGTGTTACCAGCCACCTTTTCTTTGACAACATCCCGGGACGTCATCTGTAGACGTTGATGTGGAGGAGCGGTGTGCATCTGTCCAGCCGTCTGCTATCCTCGGGCTTCCTGCCATTCCGCCTGTCTCCTCTCCTTGTGTCCATCTCTCCTGAAAGCCAAATCTGTGTGTTTTTTCCAGATGCAGTAAACACACTTATCAGTCCATCTATTCGCCTATGAAGCCCACCTGCTTGTCCGATTCCGTGACACATGAATAAAGTTGGCCTAGTCACATCCTATGCTGTCACTGAATGTGCATACACCCGCCTGCGTGTTCACATGGAGGCTACGGCAGATATAGCTGGAAGAGATATGAGGATCAAAGCCCCTCTGATCCTGCAGGGGATCTCCTCGTTCTCTGCTCACTTCACACAACATGACAATGGCCTTCAAAACAGGCTTCAACCCATACAAGTCTAAAAAAATACATTTTCTTAGACTTGTTTATTTGGTTTTCATGGTGGTTTATTGTTAGCATGTTGTTTGCATTTCCCCTGAAGACAGGCGAGGAAACTAGCACCAAATTAATTGTTTAATTTTGCTGCATTGTCTAAAAATGTAATCAAGGGATATGTGTAAATTCTCAAAAACTACAATATCTTCTCAATAGATTGTTGGACTCTGACAATTTTTTATTTTTCAATTAAATCCAGCACATTTCTTTATCCATCGTCTTCTGCTTATTCCCATCAGGGGTCGCAGATGGCTGGAGTCTGTCCCAGGAACTCTGAGCCCCAGGCAAAATACACCCTCAACAAAGGCATTGGTCAGATACATAGCAAGGGCATAAAACCCACTGTAACTAAAAAACTGTCTGGCACTGATTGAACTGACCATATTCTAAGAACATGCACACCAATTTTTGTATTATTTAAGTCATTTTTTTATATTAACAGTAATAATGCATTAACGCTTTTTCCAAGCACCCAGTCCCTTTACATTTCAATTTGTGCATAATTCATTCAGTTCTCACTCAGTCGCGACCCCCATAATAACAACAGTTGGTGTTCGCGACACCCAAACTAAAAAAATAGACTACCTGCAAAGGGATGAAGTATTTTTAGGGCATAGGCCTATATGAATTTGATAAGCCAGCGAACAGGAATCTATATTTACCATGCATTTGAAGGGTGTCAAACCTTATTTAAGACTGTTATTTTCAATATTCCCCACATCATCTGGGGACCCCTGAAATCATTTCGCAACTCCCATGGGGGCCCCAATCCCCAGGTTGAAAACCACTGAGCTATGCTACTGCCCTGTCATAGCCTGACGTAAGCGAGCTGCCAATCTGCACCACCAGTATCTCCGACCACCACTTTCACATACTCACTCAACAATTTATTTTTTATTTTTTTATTTTAAAAGATTTTTGGGCCTGTAGGCTTTATTAAACAACTCAGCTGAGCGTGAAATGTGGATGAGAAAAGGGAGGACTGGCAGGAAATTGGTCAGTGCCAGGATTTTAACTCAACACTTCAGCCAGCTGCACATCGAGCCTGGCATGTGTGCTGCTGCCTTAACCACTCAACCACCGGGCAGCACTCACACATCAAGTTCATACAAAAGTAAGAAGAAGTGTCTTGCCCAAGGATACAACAAAAGTACAGTATACTCTAGCCTGAGACGTGGATGAGCGAGTAACCACTGAGGCGACTTGCTCAGTGATTGGAGCACTCGTCCACCAACCCGAAGGTTGGAGGTTTGATCTCAGTCTATAGTGTGAAGGTGTTATGTGCATGAATGGTTATGGTAGCTGGAAGGGCCGATGGCGCAGATTGGGTGCAGGGAAGCTGGGGAGACTTATTACTGAGTGTGGAGTGATAGAATAATTGCTTTCACAAGTGTCATCATCATCATCACTGCCGGGAGCAAAGCTCCTGTTCAAAGTAGTATGATTTAGTGTACCAAATATGATTACAGTGGATTTTATTGCCTGGGACTAAGGGATAATGGAGTATCTGGGGTGGTGTCCTGTCAAGAAAATTCATTTCTCTCCCACTTCTGGAACTTGTTTTTTGCTCACTGTTTCTCTACCTTCAGAGACAAAACTGCAAATCAAAATGTGACTTTTGTGTAAATTTGCAAATACACAGCATGACCTTCAAGACTCACAAACTGTATCCCCTGCAATCCCACTTCAATACTGAGATAGAGCCTTCAGTGTGTGCATTGGGATGTTTCTGTTTCCAAATGTCAGTTCTTTTGTAGCTGTGAATGCCAAAGCAACTTCTCCTTCCCTCTCCTAAAAACAGGTATTGCAAGATACATTTTATATTTGAAAAAGTTCAACAGTAAAATATACTCCAAATACTTCCAGAACTGACCAGTGAGCTCCACTGAATTTTGACTTGTAGAAAACATGTTTATACCCTCCAGCCCTCGAGGCGCACAAGTTTCTTTCACACTGACTTCAAATGGCCCAAAGCTTATTTTCTGGTTCTCTGTACTATACATGTGGTCGGGCTGTGCTTCTCTCAGCCAACTCTCTCCCTTTGCCAAACACATGTATGGCAAGGACATCTCTGCAGGCAGCAACACACTGTGCCACGGCCAATGGTGTCCACACTGGCCCAAGAAAAGAGACCCCCAAACCAGCGCGGGTGCAGGGACAGGCTTCATTTTGCACATGCTGTGATCAAAATGTAGAAGACCATGCACGCTGTTTCTGTACTGTAGTGATGACTGTAGTGTTTGTCTCAAGTGGATGAGTTCTTTTATTCCTCGATCAGATATTGGCACTGTGTTGCTGCTACAGAATAATAGAGCTGAAGCAGTCCTCCTCTTTGACTTTGACTATTCTAATGGTCATATATGCGTCTTCCTCTATCCCTGCCTTTTCCATCTTCAAAGGGTTTCTGCACAGTCAATCTGCAAATCCTGTACAACCTGAAAGCAAAGACTTTGTGCAGTTGCAGTGGCTGTGGAGAATATAGAAACCAATGTGTCGAGGTTAAGATGACAGAGTGTAAATTGTTCTTAAGGGATAAGAAAAGAGGAAATAGCTTTTTGAAATTGCGCTCAAGACGGAAATGATTAACACAAATATTATAACGTAATCTTTGATCAGATGATGTTTCTGAGATGATAAAGAGGAACTTAATCTTAAAAGAGATCGACTGTGAACCCAATTACTATATGAAGCAAACACATGCCAAATGTTACAGGTGAGTGGTTGGGTCTTGTTCTGTTCAAGAATATACTATCTACTCGGCATGTCCTAAAGTAAAACTAAGCAAAACAATTTCAAAAGGTACATGGTAAAGAGTCTCATAGAGTCTCTCTGGCTTCCCACTCCATCCAAAGACAATTGTGCCCTTTGTCAGTTTCTGTCCAAAATAACAACTGTAATCCCCAAACACAATAAACATTTTGCCAGCTGTTAAATGTTTTATTTTAATTAATATAGGACAGTGACAAGTTGTGGAAAAAGTATACGCAAGTGTGTTACTTAAGTACAAATACAGTGAAAAAAAAAACCCAAGTATAAGTAAAACCAGCACAATCTACTTAAGTACAAGTGTTGAAATACTTGTTTAAAAGTGTACTATTATAGTAATTTCACTTAGATTTTAGTTAAAGAGTTAAATGTTGTGATTTTGATAAATTATTGTGCTGATTTTTGGTAAGATGTATTGTAATTCATGTCATTTTTCCATTTTTTCTTGTGAATCTTATGTTATATATTTTTGTTTGTTCAAAACTGATACTCAAACTCAAAAATGTGCTAAAATAATACTGATAGTACTTTCTACTTTTCAGTACAGTTAAAACATGTGATGGAGTAGAAAGTACAGATACCTGCTCTCAAATGTATAATAAAAATATCCACTGTGAAATGAACTTAGGTAAAGCGCAGACGGATTCATTTTATAAACCAACAATAAAGAATAGACATGCTGGGAGCTCACCCGGCTCACAGGTAAGTCTGAGAAAAAGCAGGAGCTCATCGAGGTCCTTGAGAGCAAAAAAGAAGTTAAGAACCAAAAGCAGTTTTTAAATTATAAAGACCAGTTGTCTTAAATAATAGCACATGGATTGTCCTTGAGCATATAACACAGGTTCAAGAACAATGTGAAGGACCTACTTTTATGGCAAACATCTGATTGGACAAGACATTTTATTGATTGTTGGCATTGGAAAAGAGGCTCATTTGTAAAATAGTTCTTCAGTTATGCAGAGAACTTGAATAGCCTACAAATGTTCGGCCTTGTCAACTTTACATAAGAGAAAGAAAGAACTGTGAATTCAGCATATTTTCTTGAAGGTTTTGAAGTGAGTTCTGCATCAGGAGCTGCTGGTAGACTGAAGAGATGGAATAATATGTAGACCTATTATTTAATTGCTGCTTTTAATTCTCATGCAGTCTTTCACATTGTCACTCATGGGCTAATTATTGTGAACAATATTGTTGTGTTCTCTAAAACCTATTTGAGTCTTACAAACCTTAATTGGCTGTATAGCCCTTTGCTGCTTAAATGGACAGGGATTGTTGCTTCCTTTCCATGTTATTTTGTGTTGTATCAAGCACAATTGTAGCCTTTTATTAAGTAGATTACCTTCAATGTTGGGAGATTGTTTCCTGCACATATCCAAACAGAGAGAGAGGGAGAGAGAGAGGGAGAGAAAATATCGTGACACGTGCAGTAATTTGCCCCTCTTCATTTTAGTAGAGCAACGTCTTTGCTGAGGAGTGAGAGAGGAAGAGTGAGAGGCGGGAGAGAGTCCGCGCGTGGTCTGTGAGAGGCGCGCACTGATAACAGCCATCGTCCTTCTTGGAGTCAGTTTTGTGTCCGGTGCGTGGCCAGAACGAGACGAAGACACTTCCAAACACTCGAGTGGTGAGCGACATCCACAAGGTAAAGAACGTGACCACTATATCATCCCATCTAATCACCCGCGTCTCGTTTATTTGTGAGCTGTCAAATACGCAGACCTAGTTTCGGTCTTCCGCTGAGGTTTGTGGCATCAGTGTTTGCGCTTCATAAAATGTCGCTATAATGTGTTGCAATGTGTTAGCTGAAATGCTCTTCTTTTCCCACGTAAATCCTTGATAAAGCCTAATATGCGGTCTAAGATTGCGCTGTGCGGGTGACAGTGCTGATCCAGGCTTTACGCGTTTCCGCGCTTTATCGCAACAGTCCGATCGGATGATTTTGTATTTATACAACAATTTTTACTCCACAAAGAAACAAATACAGGCTGCTTTCGGAGTCAATAATTTAAGTTGGCTACTTTATTTACGAAGATATTTAACACTAGCCTATATTTTTAATGGTCACTTGGTTGGAGGAAGACTGACACGATTTTTACGCACAAAATATGTGGCTGATCCAGTCGTATAACGAGAGTTAACATTGAATTGTACATGTATCGATTGCCTGTTAACGCTGTCAGATTTGTAGCCCCGTGTCTTGTCCCTGAAGAACTGGGAGAAGGCGAGCCATCACTTTGGAGCTGGTGTGTTTTACGCGGAGCAGGCTTGTGTTGGTTTGCGCCTTTGTGCGCGTCTGTCTGTACCGCTAAGGAGCACAGAGGAGGAGGGGGGCATAAACTGACAGACTGTCACTACCAGCACCGACAGCCGGGGGCAAATGTTTTACCTGCACGCGCCGTGCACACGTGCACGCGATGTGTCCGCGGATCAGCGCGTCTCTAATGAGCTCCATCTCGCTCCCGTCGCTTTACAAAGCCGCATTAATTGTGTCCATTTATAACGCGACCCCATCATAATAAGGATTTGACTCCACATCCAGGATGCTTATGTGTTTGTGAAATAGTCGCTGAACACAAATGTAATTGTGTTTGCTCTGTTGCACGACCTAAAGCATCCACTGGCCTTCTGGGAAATACATTTGCCCAGATTTATGGCCTTCCTTCACAGGTGATATCGATTATGGCAGCACCACTGTGTACCATATTTTTGTAGGAGCATAAGAAAAGTGCCACATTTTTCTTCCTCTGTTGTTGCAGAAAGCTCTTCATAGTGAGTGCAGCTGGGTCAATTCTCCAGTGCTCCTCTGTTGCCTCGTATACATCAAAACTAATGCTTTACATGAGCGGCTGCTGCACTCTCAGACACACAGTCATGATGGGCCTTAAGCGGCAGTAATGGCTCTGATCACTGCCAGACATGTTTATCTGTGAGGAAAGCTTATGCATTATACATGAACCCAATCAGCAAGTGTGAATGCTATTTGTTTATCATCTTGTCTCCTGAGTGCCTCTTTCTTTGCATTTTCAAGAGTAGACATGGCTTTTACGTTTGTTTTTCTGAACCAACTACATAGGTTCTGTGTTGAGGGCCACACACTGGACTTTTATTGTGCTTAAGAGGCAGACAGAGCAAGTGCAGCAGTCTATTTTGCTGTTTGTAATCGTTTACGCTGATGCTTGGAGAGAGAGACGTAAGCAGGCCAGGGGAATGGGATGGAGAGAGGTGTTTAAGAGACATCAGAGCAAGCAGAGGAGATGGGAAGAGAGCAGGGAGATTAACTCTGGACTGAGGTAATGGGGCAGGATTTTGAAGACGAGCCGCGAGAATATGTGGACGAGCAGGAGAAGGTGGTGGCAATAAAGGTTACAGTCTGAGTCAACATTTCTCATTAAAAGCAGTTATTTTGAATGTTGACGTGGCCAACTAGACGAGTTATATTCCATTAAATCCAGCCATGCAAATGCAGCAAACTGCATGAACATCAGTCTTTTTCATTTAAATGTAAGATTCTTTTGCCCCTGGTACACAGAAATAAAGTACTGCTGTAAGATGGTGGCTTTTAAAGAGTTACTGCTCGTTACAAGAGATGTATGCTATGTGGTTGAAAATGTACACCATAGTTTCACATATAAAGCAGTGTTCTTGTTAAAAGTCACCAGCTCTAATGATTATCAGCTATTCAGCTCCACAATGAACAAGCACAAAGCAGCATGTCAGTTTACAAAAGCAGCCAAAGCGATGCAGTAGCCAGCCAAAGTAACCTTGTAGTCTCTCCTGTCTGAAGCGCTGTGTAATGTTTTGCCAGGAAGACAGATTACTCTTTAACACTCTTCAAGACAAAACGCTTCTTTTTAAAGTCTCCATGAATGACACAGCTCCAAAGAAACTCTGTCTCTTTTTATATTCTCAATTACTCATGGTATAGTGAGGAATACTGCTTGATGCTCACCGAAAGGCAGCACACACAGCACAACATGTTAAATGATCAGTGAGCACCCTGTTTCCTTTTGATTCCCCCCTAATGAGAATGGAAGAAGCCACTAGATGAACACCCAAGGGGGGTATTTTTTCGTTCTTTCAGCTGACTGTGGCACGCTACGGATTGGTATCATTCATTAACTGACAATTCGGTAAAACGAATCTGACAGACGCCACCTCCCAGGGATCCTAGAGGAGAAAAAGAAACAAATGCTTAGTGCTCAAGACACCGGCATTCCCCAGAGCCCCTTCACGCTGTGAGATAATGTAATGATACAAATCCCTCCCCAGTAGTTTCAAAGAGGGAACAAGGAAACTCCCTGGGTCTAACAACTCTACAGATCCGTTCATAACTGGCGTTGCTTCTAGGTATCGTAACAACAAAAAGAGTTTCAGTCCGAGTTTGAACTGACCATTGCTGTGTCTGAATGTCCACCCTAGTCCCTGCACTTGATTCACTACACAATCCCACACTATTTAGGTAGTGTACTCATTCAGAGAGTGATTTGAACATGCAACTCACTACTTTCTCCTCGGGGATCACCTGACTCTGGTGTCTGGGTAAATAAAAATAAAATTAGTGAAACTTTACTTTGGGTAAATATCGATCAAGTCAAACTCTTTAACTGAGAAACTTTAAATAATTTCATTCACAGGTGTTGTGTCCAATAACAGGCTTGTGACAATGCATTGTGGTCTAAATTGACCCCTCTAGTGACCATTGCCGTCTACTACTTTTCTAAATGCATTGTGGGTGTACTACTTTTCCGTTCCAGAACATGCGTACACCACTATACATTGGCATTACCACTAGTGTCCTATTTAATGGTGTGGGCACTCAAACAGCGCCCTTGATTCATCCTGTAGACTTGACTTAACATTTGCATTTGACCCAGCCTTCAACACCGCTGGGGCGACCTGTCATGAGCCACTGGGTAGCGGCCAGGGCCCCATCTCCAGATCTTTAGATAGGCTTATTCAGGACCTTAGCTGAAGGATTTTATCTATTGTGCATTTTTTTTGGGCTGATGGGAGAAACCTGGAGCCTGGAGTAAACTCACCCAGGCAACCATAGCGACTCGGGAGTTCCAATGAGGCTTGCAACTCAGCCACTGTGCCACACATTTAGTCCAGTTCCAGGTCTGTTTCAGAGCAGGTTCAGTCTTGGTTTACTCCTGGTTTCGACCTTGTCATAGACTTACATGTTTCTAGTTTATCTTTCTTCTCATTGATTCAGAACTTTATTTATCCAAGATTTATCCAAGCTCTGGTTCTGATATTTTCCTATTTTAGTCCTGAATTTGTTTTGGTGGAGAGAGAACCTTTACAGTATTTGTCCCTAAAGGGGGGGTTGCTGTAGACCTGGTTTAGTGCTGGTTTAGACTCCTTTTAGATCTCAAGTTTAGTTTTAAGCCCTGGTTTTGACTTGGTTCACCTCCATGTTTCTCATTGTTCAGCCCAGGTGTAGAAGTTTAAGAACCACTGCCCAAGTCTTTTGATGGAATGTGTGAAAAATGTGACTTGGTAGTGTCTTCTATTAGCTCCCCATCTGCTGTCTGTTGAGTAGGTTTTCATCTTTTTCTTTAGACCTTTGATTGATATATGTGATGATGTACCATGCACCTTCCCTCCATGTCTTCATGTCTTTTGATGGAAGTTATGATTTCCAAAGAGCCACACAGACACTGATGCAGACTTTTGAAGGCTGTGTGAAGAACATTTTCATCCCACAACAAGCATATCCCTAGAAAGATGGGATTTATCATCTCATGCTGGTCCCTGGCTCCAGTATCCACAGACTTAGGGTCAAATCGGGACATACTGACCCAGCCAGAGCAGTGGTTGGTTGGGATATAGAGCTGTTCTGTCCCCTGTGCTAATAGACTGAAGGGGGCACAGTCATTTGGAGGAAATGGCTGTGTCTCGTGGTGCAGTGATGCCTCTGTGGGGGCATTGGATGGTGCGGCAGAGTCAGTCACGGTCTGATTACTCGCATACACAGCTCCTGCTTTTGTGCTGCTTTCTGTACATTAGGTGTCATATGCAGCATGTGTCAACCAAGATAATGGAAATAAAGCTTCCCAAAGGCATAGGTGCAGAAACATTACAGCTGTAAAACAAGGACGATTCTATTATCAATTCATAGGTAAAACTATGTAGTGACGCACCTAGCTGGCTCTGGTCGAGAGCGCTTCCTGTCTCACATATAAACAGCTCGAACATAATGCATTAATTGAGGCAAAGCGGTTTAATTTAGAATAAAACCCATAATGGTTTCTTTTAAATCTATTGCTCTAAAAGTTGTAAATTTTATTTATCAAGTTGACTATTGTGGCCATTGAATTAATACAAGGGTTTGAGTTTATGGATCTACTTCAAACTATGTCGGCTAGAAGCAGTTGGAGTAGAAGATAGTATTACGACTGTTATAGTAATCGGAGTAATGAAGCTACATTTAAAAGGTGCTGTACCTGATTTTTACCATTTTCAAAAATCTGAAAAACGGAACCATCCATCCATCTCCTTCCGCTTATCCGGGGCCACCAGTCTAAGCAGGGACTCCCAGACTTCCCACTCCCCAGACACTTCTCCTCCAGGGGGATCCCGAGGTGTTCCCAGGCCAGCCGAGAGACATAGTCCCTCCAGCGTGTCCTGAGTCTTCCTCTGGGCCTCCTCCCGGTGGGACATACCCAAACACCTCCCCAGGGAGCTGTCCAGGAGGCATCTGGAACAGATGCCCGAGCCACCTCAGCTGGCTCTCGACGTAGAAGAGCAGCGGCTCTACTCCGAGCTCCTCCCGTGTGACTGCGCTCCTCACCCTAAGGAGCACCCAGCCACCCTGCGGAGGAAACTCATTTTGACCGCTTGTATCAGCGATCTTGTAGTTTCGGTCACTACCCAAAGCTCATGACCATAGGTGAGGGTAGGAACGTAGATTGACCGGTAAATCGAGAGCTTTGTCTTTCGACTCAGCTCCTTCTTCACAACAGTCCGATGCAGCGACCGCATCACTGCCTGTCAATCTCACGTTCCATCCTTCTCTCACTCGTGAACAAGACTCCGAGATACTTGAACTCCTCCACTTGGGGCAAGGACCCACCCACCTGGAGAGGGCAAGCCACCTTTATCCGGTTGAGAACCATGGCATCTGACCTGGAGGTGCTGATTCTCATCCCAGCTGTTTAACACTTGGCTGCAAACCATCCTAGTGCATGTTGCAGGTCAGCCATCAGGACAACATCGTCTGCAAACAGCAGAGATGAGATCCTGTGGTCCCCTAGAAATTCTGTCCTTAACAACAATGAACCGGTGACAAAGTGCAGCCCTGGAGGAGTCCAACACGCACTGGGAAAAGGTCTGACTTACTGCCGGCAATGTGAACACAGTTCCTGCTCCGGTCATACAGGGACCGGACAGCCCTGAGCAAAGGGCCCCGGACCCCGTACTCCCGGACAAAAACAACTCTGCTCCTCCTGAATTGAGGTTCGACTATCGGTCGGATTCTCCTCTCCAGTACCCTGGAATAGACTTTACTGGGGAGGCTGAGGAGTGTGATCCCTCTGTAGTTGTAGTCCACCTTCTTGAACAAACCACCACCTCGGTCTGCCAGTCCAGAGGTACTGTCCCTGACTGCCATGCGATGTTGCAGAGACATGCCAGCCAGGACAGTGCTACAACATCCAGAGACTTTGAAGACTCTGAGGCTGACTCGTCCATCACCCAGTCTCTACTTCCCCTTCGGAAGACGTGACAGTGGGATTTAGGAGGTCCTCAAAATATTCCTTCCACTGTCCGACGACATCCCCATTCGAGATTAGCAGGTCTCCACCCGCACCATAAACGGTGTTGGTGAAGCACTGTTTTCCCCTCCTAAGGCACTGGACGGTTTGCCAGAATTTCTTTGGGGCCGACCGATAGTCCTCCATGGCCTCCCCGAACTCCTCCCTGCCCCGTTTTTGCCTCTGCAACAGCACAAGCTGCGGTGCGCCTGGCCGGCGATACTTGTCAACTTGTCAACTTGCCTCAGGAGTCCCACAAGCCAAAGAGGTCTGATAGGCCTCCTTCTTCAGCCTAATCCTAACCCATCCCATACTTCTGGTGTCCAACACTGGTGTCCACCCTTCGGGGGTTACCACCGTGACAGGCACCTGAGACCTTGCGACCACAGCTCCAAGCAGCATCATTGACAATGGAGGCCGAGAACATGGTCCACTTGGACTCAATGTCCCCAGCCTCCCCCAGGATCTCGGAGAAGCTCTCCCGGAGGTGTGAGTTGAAGACCCTGCTGACAGAGGGCCCAACAGACCCTCACAATGCGCTTGGGCCTGCAAAGTCTTTCCGGCTTCCTTCTACACCAGCGGATCCAACTCACCACCAGGTGGTGATTGGTTGACAGCTCTGCCCCTCTCTTCACCCAAGTGTGCAAGACACAAGGTCGGAGGTCAGATGAAATGACAACAAAGTAGATCATTGATCTCTGGCCTAGGGTGTCCTGGTGCCACGTGCACTGATGGACACCCTTGTGCTTGAACATGGTGTTTGGTATGGACAATCCGTGGCTAGCACAGAAGTCCAGTAACTGAACACCACTCGGGTTCAGATAGGGGAGGCCATCTTTCCCGATCACCCCTCTCCAGATGTCACTGTCATTGCCCACGTGGGCGTTGAAGTCCTCCAGTAGAACAACGGAGTTCCTGGTTAGTGCACTGCCCAGTACCCCTCCCAGGGTCTCCAAAAAGGTCAGGTACTCTGAACTGCTGTTCAGCCCGTAGGCCGACACAACAGTGATAGACCTGTCCTCAACCCGAAGACGTAGGTAAGCGACCCTCTCGTTCACTGGGGTGAACTCCAATACGTGGCAGCTGAGCTGTGGTGCTATAAGCAAGCCAACAACAGCCCGCCGCCTCTCCCCGCGGGCAACACTAGAGAAGTGGAGCGTCCAGCCCCTCTCAAGGAGATGGGTTTCAGAGCCCGAACTGTGCGTGGAGGTGAGGCCAACTACATCTAGTTGGTACCACTCAACCTCCCACACAAGCTCAAGCTCTTCACCCCCCAGCAAGGTGACGTTCCATGTCCCCAGAATCAGTTTCTGTGTCTTGAGATCCGGTCATCGAGGCACCAGCCGTCGACTGCCGCCCAGATCGCTCTGCACCGGCCCCTTTCCGATCCTACTTCAGGTGGTGGGTCCATGGGAGGATGTCCCCACGTCACTCGTACGGGTTGTGCTCGGCCGGGCCCCCTGGGGAAAGACCCAGCCACCAGACGCCACCCACCCCAGGCCTGGCTCCGATGGGGCCCCAGTAACGCCAATCTGGGCGACATAACTGGCCTTGTTGTAGTACTCGTCGTAAGGGGCTTCTGACAAACGGAACCAGTTAATTTTAAAGTTATTGCAGCCATCCACATGTATTGCCCACTTACCTAATGTCTTCTGAGCATCCTAATATTCACCATGATGAGTTCATAAGTGCTTTTCACAACTCTGAGGGAGTTTTGCGATCATGGCAACAACAACAACTAGCATGTGGACTTTGGTGTGGCTAAACAGATTTTACTGTAATACATGAAAACAAAATCTGATACAGCCCCTTTAATTTGATTAACAAATTCTTGTTGTGAAGGTGAAGAAAACTTTCATAGTGTTGCGGCCGTTTAATAAAAAAGCACAACCCAGTCATATTTCTTTTTACATTCTTTTGTATTTCACCCACATTATATCAGTTTGAATAAAAACCTTTTGTCTTGTAACATTCTGCTGCTTCACTCAGAGTAAAGCAGTGAGTTCTCTATCTGGAGCCAACAGGGAGCTCGTGTTGCTGATGGAATGGACTGAGACTCTGAGTGCGATGGTGAGATTGGTGCTGCTGCTCTGGACTATGGCTATTCCAATGGGTGGGATGAAGGAGAGTGAAAGCACAGTAGCACGCATCACTGGAGACATTATTATAGAGAAAGACGGGACTCTGCTCGGGGCTGTATGTGTTTATTGGTGTGTGTGTTCTTCATATTTACATTCACATCCTACTTTGTTGAAAGCCCCAGAACTGGGACGAGGGCCAAGCAATGGCACAGAAAGACTTATATGGCATCTATGACTTGGGTTTAATTGTCACTTTTGTGCAAGTGCTGAACCAAAAATGAATCTTTTTTTAGTTATTTCCTTTTACAAGATAAGTTAAAAGGGTTGTGTAATGATCATTACAGTCCCTTTTACCATTTTGAGTAAATTTCAGTATTTATCCATGACAGGTGTGCAAATATGAAGTGTGTAGGAGGATTGGGTGTCAAATAAATGGAAGATTGCCAACAAACAAGATCTACTTCTGAGAAATATATTTAAATGTGAGTTGCCAGGTGATACATTAACAAAAAATAACTGGAACAAAATTACTGGAACGCTCTAACTTGAGGGAAAAAGACTGCTAAAAAGAAATAGTTAGCTCCTGTCATTGGAAAAAATATTCACTTAATAACCTTATATTAAAACCATCTCAAGATCTTCAAACAGAACAAGGAGAAGATACAACACTGTACTTAATTTAATGTATGAGCATTTTTGTTGCTTTGCTTGATTGGACAAGCTTGTTAATAAGATTTCTTGGCGCTTGAGTCATGTTAGTGGGAGGTGTCGACGCAGACATCAAAGTCTATCATATCATTCTGAGCTGAGATTGCACCGCTTCCATGTACAAGTATACCAAAGGGAACTATTCTACAGTGTCCAATCTCAGCGGACTGTACAATAAAGAGCAATGCATTAATATTGGCGCTGACAATATTCTATGAATAAAACTTACGATTTATACCAGTGCACATATATCTCTGCGTGTGACAGTGCATGTTTTTAATTATATAAATTCATTTTCCGTCTTTCTCAATTCTTAAGCACACATGAAATTGAAGTCACTAAACTGTATCCACTTAAATTATTTCGTGATGGTTCAACACAATTTATGACGGCTTTAATAAGCTCTGCCACAAAAGGTGCTGATAACTGTAACCGCCATTTGAAAATTAAATTCATCACAGCCGGAAAATTTGCCATCTTCTATTGCACAGGAATTTTCTTGGTATTTGGGTGTCTTGTTACATCGTTAGAAAGGTTGAATACATTTAGATATTTGCTATTATGTGTAAGTTTATGAGGTTTTTCTGGGCTAACCAGCAGCAGTGTGCACAGAGCCATGAGAAACCTACATAATAACTGCCACCCTTGACATGGAGGTCCTTTAGGAATCGACTAAATCCTTTTGAACATTTGTCTACTCCTTGAAGATAATTGGCTTATTCGTGTGTTAAATGGCTGCTCTTAGGACAGTGGCTAGGCTAATAACATGCTCTGTGTAGACACCGTGACACTCGACTTTGCTTCTGAGGGACTTACAGCCACATTACATCCTGAATTACTGTATGACAATGATAAACTGATAGCCACAGAGCCAAGGGAAATCCAGTCTATACAGTCTACTCCAAGCAATACAGGGCTAAACATACAATACATAGATCCAGGAAAGACACTTCACTATACGTCTATACCACTATACCTGTACGTCTCCAGGGCTCTGGGACGAGCAGGTCGGATCACAGCTGACCCTTCTCACCCTGGACATGGACTATTTGAACCACTCCCCTCAGGCAGGAGGTTACGGTCCATCCGGACCAGAACCTCCCGCGCACATGAACAGTTTTCTATGTCCCCTCTGCCGTTGGACTCATGAACACTTCTTAAACACCTTGTCACTTTAAACTGCAACTATTCACCACTCACTGTACAGTCCACTTTCCTGCACTCACAACTGTAAATTTAACTGTAAATGTACATAGTGATGCCCAACTCTTTAATTTTTATTCTATACTATAGTAATTTTAAATAGTTTCTTTAATGCATGCCCTTCTGGATTGGGACATATGTTTTTTATTATTGGCTCAGTGTTTTAATGTTTGCACCTTAATGGAGACAATTTTTCCTATGTTTGTGAATTTTTGTCATAGACCAAACCTTTCTGATTCTGATTCTGATTCTGATAGGGAACAAAGGGTTAGTTTGTTTAGTTGATCTTTGTCACAACGTCCTGATACAAAGGCTTTGGATTTCAATTGAAAGTACATTTTCCAAAATATTTCAATATTGATTTATTGAGTCAGGGTCTGGGCACTTTATTATAACTGTTGTGAAATTTAACTAGTGACTTGGATTTTTGTTTAGTTTTTGGTAATTTTGGTTTTGGGTATTTTTGTATAGGATGTTCAATTCACTCAATTTACTCACTGTGCATAACGTTCAAGAGCGACCTAAGACGGCTTCCTCCTGCTTTACCCGCAAAGTTATTTCCGGGGTCCGGTTTGTCACGTTGCATGTTTGTGAATTTCAATTACTTAGCTGTTTCTGTTCAAAAAATAACAAATTTAAGAAAGCTTCTGGTTCCAAAAACCCTGGAGTATAGCCACTTAAATCTAAAGGTTTTTAACAGAAAAGTGTTACACAAATATTACCTAGTAAATATTATTATGTTCTTATTTTCTTCTTACAGGTTAGGTTTGACAGTATAAAAGCAATCATTTAAGATAATTAGGAATTTCAAATTATGTGCCAAATAATTGTTATTTTGATTTTGCCCTAATCCTGTCCATTATCGAGCTGGGGCTCCTTCTTTTACAAAAGCACTTTGGGATCATTCTTTTTTTCAGGGAAAAGTACGTTACAATGAGAGACCCAGGTTTAAACAACATTTCTACATCCGGAGACTTCAGAGTTTAACATCTCTCCTTTGTTTTTGTTATTCTCCAGTTTCTGTTTTTCCTTACACAAAACATTCAAGCTTGTATTAAGGAATGAATAGAAAGTGTTGCATAGCCTTACTAAATCATTATCCAACATCAAACACCAGCTGGTCCTCAACTTCTTACTTTGAGAGATTCCAGTCCTCATATCAAGCCCTGTGCCTAAAGGAATCTCCACAGGTACTTGTTTGTGTGGCAGGATATGTGTGCAAATGCAAACAAGTTCACAGTAACTTTTTTAATGCCCATATTTAAACCTCCATCCTCTCCCCTGTTCGGATTTAAGGGGCAAGCTGCATAGAGACGGACCGGGCCCCAGCTGATCCGCGGCTCAGAGGACGAGAAAAAAAAAGGACTAAAACGCTCAACACAGAAAATGAGAGATTCGGAGGATGGATGAATTTGTCAGCGGCTGTGCAGCTGTTGCGTCTGCGCTGGTAGTGTCTATGTGGTGAGAGCGAGGAGGGGCTTGGAGGAGCTGTAACACTCTCGTAATTCTGGACGTGACCGAAAACTGTCTAGTTACGGCGCATCAGCAGACCGGATGAAAGCGAGACTTCCCCACATGAAGAGAGAGAAGAAAGAAGCACCAAACGCCTTGTCTTTGTGGTGCGTGTCCTGATGGCTGTTAATTTGGTACAAAGATACTGTAACTCCGTAGACGGCAGCATCGCTTCTTGTGCTGTGTCTCTGTGAACACTTTTTGGACTCATAGTCTAATGGAAAATGCCTGAAAGCGTCCTTTGAAAGGTTGACTGATTATATTGAGCTGCTGAAAATGGCACGCAACCCCTGAGATTGAAGTATTTGAAGATAAAAATACATCAATGAGAAAAGTATTTTGCATATATACGTAAAAGCCACTCTTAGATATCCTACAAGTCTTGATGAGCTATGTCTTGGACCTGAATACTGGCAAACTAGAAATATCAAGAGTGTATTGATAACTGCTGTCAATCAACTACCAGGGAGAGCTTCATTAGATCAACACAAGCCAAGTGACATCAACACCACTTAATCTTGCACAATTAGCGTATTTAATGAGAACAAATACAACAAGTCTGAATATATTCCACCATGAAGATTACACATAGGTGATATCAACAAAAAGTTTAATCATCCCAATATTTTTTTTATAGGTACATCTTAATAACAATATTCAGAACAACAAGACAAGCATGTGCAATGTGCTATGTGCCTGTAAATGTCCTGGAAGAAGTTTTTGGTGTGCACAAAACATGAACAGAACTGAAATATATTACAAAAGGGCAGAAAACATGTTTGGAAGAATATACAAGATGGTATTCTGTCTCCTTTTGAGTCATTGGTTAATATTTTCACTTGTAGATGATTACATAATATTCTAATTTTGCATATCTACCAAAACAACAAGTGGCTACTAATAAATGTTTTAGATATATCCCCACCTCTAGCTACAACCTTTCTTTCAAGACCTAAGCAACTATACAACTTCAAATCAAACCCATCAGAATAAAACGGAGTAGATAAACACATGATTTGGCACCAGTGGTGTCAGCAAGGCTGTAAATCACTGGTCTTGTGCAGAGGGTATGTTTCCAGGTCAATGCAAATTAAGTGAAATAAATGTTGTAATTATAACATGGTACATCCGTTAATTTGGAACACAGATGTTTCGTTTTGGAACACAGCTGTTGCGGTTTTCATCTCTTCATATGTCCAGCGTGTGTGCCTGTTGTTCTCGGCGCCCCCGCAAATCTGAAGGGCGTGCCTGTGGAGCGTGAGGTTCATCAGTACAGTAATTAATGTCAGCACGCTTTGGTTGTCATGCGTGATATTATCTGCGCCGCAATCTACTCGAAGAAGGCTTTTTGATGAATGGCAATTAGAAGTAGAGGTCTCGTGCCTGGTGGCTGACTGATCTCTTTTTAATAGCAACTCCTGTTTCACTGATAAAACGCAAACATGAATCATCGATATCCTGGCCCCAGACGTCGACCGAGTGCGGGATTCTTTTGTAATTGGGAGTGGAGCCTTTAGGGTCGTGGCGCCACTCTTGTGTGTAATTGGTGGCTTGGGTTGTTTAAAAGATTGTGGTATATGCAACACAGCCTTAGCCAGAGGTGGAAAGTAATGAGATATTTAAGTAGTTTAGTTCGATAATAGAAAATTAGAATCACCAAATGAGTAGAATGTATGTTTTATTACAATTTTTAAACTCTAGACTAGGGGTGGGCGAATATTGACAAAAATATCTAACCTATTTTTTGGGGATTGCGAAAACAATATTCAGATGATATTATGCAACAACAACAGAAATTTTGTTAAAACATGTCTTCAAGCGTATTAGTTGAGGTTTAATTATCAAGAACAAATTTGAGATGTCTGTAAAATTGTTTCCTAAAATGCATGCCCTTTTTTGATTGAATATATGTTGTTTTATTATTGCTCAGTGTTTTATGTTGCACCTTAAGGCCGAGACAAGTTCCTACGTTTTTGAATTTTGTTCATTGACAATGGCAACAAACTCTTTCTGATTCTGATTCTGATTCTGAAATGAATCACAACGCACAGAAGTATCACACACTTTTTTGTTGCGTTATTTATTTGTAACTATGAACAATATACTCAATATAATTTTTTTCCCATATGTTCAAAAAATCATTCACAATATTATATACATTTCGATAGAATGCCCACCTCTACTAAACATTACTACCATCAATAATGGACAAGCTGAGGACAAAAGGTAAAGTACATGCACAAAAATGCGCTAGACTCATCTTACATAAACCACTGTCTGAATATAAAGGCTTTGAAACTGAAATTCTTGGTCTAATCCAGAGATCCGAGATTGTAGATTGTCTGAAATACACTCCACACTTGTATAAAAAGGCAACACCATCAATCATCAATATCCCATCAGTTAATGTGTAGCTATGTTTCACTAGTACATCTCTCTTCATTTGATTTCATTTCAACATGCGCCAACAGCTCTCATTCAGTTATATTGTCATTGATTATTGCATGTGTTTGAATGCTGTTAAACTGCACTTCAACGAGGCTATCTAAGTTTCCCTTCCAGAAATCCATTCTGGAAGTGTTCCGCCGCGTTTTGATGTGTTGATGCTCCAATCAAAATGCCTCATTTTATATGCATAATCATTGAAACAGAAAGAAATCTGAAGTTGGGGGATAAAAAAGGCAGTAACGTTGGCAAAAATACAAAGCAAGTTTAGTTGTTGGCGTAAACCGCGTTCGCTGATTCACAACCAGGGTATATGTTTTATGAAAAGGGGGTTGTTTAGAAAGCTGTGAAAATGCGCTGTGCTGTCATGTGATTGTGTAGCAATGTGAACATGTGAGGCTGTCTGGTCTGTTCTCTTTGTTGTTGTTTGTTCTCTGGCCGTCTGTACTTCCGGGTGCTGGTCGCTCGGTGTGTGTGTTTCGTGCTTAGAATAGTGCAATAATGCATTCAATTTGAACGCGTAGCTTTGCCCTTATCAGACGCTCTTTTGTAGTGCCGCTGTTCGCTCGGGGAGCGCCTCATCGCGCAGCTGGGTGCGTCTTCACTGTAGACCGGGTGTGTGTGTGTGTCCGGTGGCCCTCTGAAGCTATGGGTCATTCCAAGCCTAGTGTAAAGCCCCTGTGCAGCCTGCCCTCAAGTGGTATGTTTCCTATGATGGGCTGTAGCGAGCATTAAGTTGAAGTCTGTGTTATAATTTGTTTATCGGTAAAGGTGCCAGCGTCCACCGGGCGTCCAGCTCAGCGTTTTGATTACCCCTGTTTTATGTTGTAAACAAGTCTTCCTGCTCTCCGGATCCGTACTGTTTATTTTTGTAAATGATGGAATTATGGATCAGGCTATAAGCGTACAAGCACCATTGTATTTCTTTTGATATAAACTCTGTAAAGGAACAAGCTCAATTTAAACTTCCCAAACTTCAAAATTAGCTAAATGTAACAATAAATTATGCTCAAAATGGAACAACTTGTCCTCTTATCAATCTACGAACTTGTGTCCTCGTATACTGATATTATGTGTAGCAATATACGACTGGGGGCCTTACCCTCGAATGCTACAATTGCACCCCGCATCTCTGAACTCAGTCAGAGAGGCGAGGAACACCTATGAGGAGTCACAATTTGGCCTCGCTGCTCTTTTTTTTCTATTTCTGTGTCTGCAGCTGCTGGAGACTGCCCTCCACTGAGCACACAGACCTGATTCACAATGAGGTGATTAGTGTTGTCAAAATGTCACTCACTCGCCTGCTGATCTCCAAAGGTTTAGGACAATAATCTTGTAATTCCAAAGATGAAACGTGTTGCTTTTAAAACCCCAGCTGTGAATTGGAAAACACTGGGATCACATTGGTCCATTTGCATTTCCTTAAAAGACTTCAACATGATTCTTGCTTAAATGGCAAAGTAGACATTCCCCCGTGGTTACAATCCCAGCATGCTTTGCAGGTAGGCACTTAAGAAGACACAAAGAACCTTATTTTGTAGATTTAGACTTCATAAACATCATTATCATATCCTCGACCTTGAGTGTTTGCTCTGTTCAGCAACGACCTCAATTTTGTCAGGAGTCTTGAATGGCGCTGCTTGCTTTTACACGGCCAATGGAGTCAACAAAAGAGAATTTTTAGTGAGATGAGTTTGTGTGTGTGTGTGTGAGGGTTCACATCAGCCAACATGTGCTGAGTCAGTAATCTTTGTAGCCCCTTCCTGAAACTGTCAGCATCTTTGCTCCAAAGTTTCCTGACTGTGCCGCTGCCAGATTTAAACTGTGTAGAACATTAGTAGAACAGCCCACGCGCTAAGAATACACATTTGTTCTTGAGTGTGAGCCAAATAGCCTCTATATTTTATGAGCCTTCTCGGTACTAACATATCGTTGCGAGACTAATTATCATGGTTGCACTCAAACACAAAGCTCATTTATTGTATTGACATCACATTTGTTTTGGCTTGGCCCACATGGCAGGGACTTCACAGTGTTAATGCCTGTTTCCTGTTCTCGTTTACTCGTTTACAGCACTCTGGCAGATTTGTGTTTGTTATTGTTCACATCAGACTCTTTTTATCATGTGAACTGTTGTTGAACTGTGATGGTTCGTTCAGACCAAACCCTGGTTGGACACCGATGCATCTGAGGGAAAATGCTTGAGAGAGCGTTTCTGAAGCATCCTTGAGTGTCTGTGTGAAATGATTGCTTTTGCCACAGACCTTTTCATTCGACTAATTGCTGCACAGGGCACGTCTTAGTCGACCAAGAATCTTACACTCTGTATCTTGTGGGGATGCTGTACTTCATGTTTGCTGTTCACTTGGGATCCATGCTGAATTCTTAGGAAGCTCTTTCCCAGTTTTAGTCCTGGCCTAGAAATGCCTACATACTTATCATAATACTTTCCCCCAGCTTATTGAATCTACTGAAACAATATGCTGGGGAGAATCTATTTTTATTCATAGTGCAAGGCTATTAATAAATGCACAAGTTAAGTTTGACTAAAACAAGAATACATGTAGGGGAAATGGAGAAGCTTCTAGTAAGTGCTTTTGAAATAAATTTGAAAAATGAATGTTTATAATTGTGAAATAATTAACATGGCCCCACATATAGGATCCTGTATGTCACTCTAGCAATTGACAGGTATCTAAACAAACATGCAGACTTCAGGCAAGTACATTCCCCACAATGGATTTCACTGGAATGTTTTTAAATGGCACAGCGCTTGTATCTTAGCACCTTAGCAGTAAGTGCTAATTGGATATAATGGAAAGGAATTCCCTAACAGTTAAAAAGATACCATTTTCAATAAATATTTGATTGTCCTATAAAAGTTTAACACGGTTCTTATTTGTTTGTAGCCAATTCAGCAAATCATCAAACCTGGACTAGGCTTTGGCTTTATAAACAACGCTGACAGCTGCTTTACGCTGCTTTACGCTGCTTCACGCTGCTTTACGCTGCTTTACGCTGCTTTACGCTGCTTTACGCTGCTTTACGCTGCTTTCTCTGACTCTGAGGACCTCAGGAACCGGCCTGCTGCTGGTGCCCAGAGTCAGGACTAAACATGGTGAATATGCGTTTCAGTTTTATGCAGATAGAATCTGGAACAGTCTTCCTGAGGATGTGAGACAGGCCTCTACTCTGGCAATGTTCAAATCTTTTATGTCTTAAACTATTTGACAAATAGCCTGAAAATGGCACCTTTAAATGTCTTTAAATTAAGGGTTTGTGATTTCTGTCATGTCTTTGTGATTTTATTGCATTTTTTCCTGTTATGTGAAGCACTTTGAATTGCCTTGTGTACGAATTGTGCTCTACAAATAAACTTGCCTTGTCTTTACGCTGCTTTACGCTGCTTTACGCTGCTTTACGCTGCTTTACGCTGCTTTACGCTGCTTTACGCTGCTTTACGCTGCTTTACTCTTCTTTACGCTGCTTTACGCTGCTTTACGCTGCCAAAACAGAAAATCTGAAAATACTCAATGTTTTATTTATATGTGCTTTTTCCATCCCCCCGATGTGCCTTGAGGGGCAGATTTGAGCTATAAGGCCTTTAAGGAGTGAGTGAAGATGTGCCGCATAAGCAAACTGTGGAGCTGATCTCAGTGATCTCTCTGGATGTGTGTAACAGGTGACGGCTAATGCAGTTCTGCAGAGACTTTTGGCTGAATATCACATTGTTTCAGAAGGCTCACTCTGACACATGTACTTTACAGGCCATTGTGTGAATGCCAACACAATCATTATTCTATTAGCTTTGTTTCATTTGATTGTAAAGGGCATCTTTTATGGATGTGCGTTGCCTCCAATACAAATTCAGTTCAGATGAATATTGTTCCTCAGACCTCAGTTTTTCTGTAGCTACTCTCTGTTAAATCCAGACACATAATTTAACAGCCTGCAGGAAGAATACATCTCAATATAGCTCTGTGCACGAACAGATTGTTCCTATGGCTGCTTGACATCCCTCCCCATCCACCAGTGAATAAATCATAGGTGTATCCAAACATAGTAATTAGATGTTATCACGTGCCTGATGACTGATGTGTTTGCACATAGCTGACGTGCAGCTGACTCCCACAAATTGCCTCAACTTCCATCGCTATTTATGCCACAATGCTCGCCAAATTACATTTGTTGTGACTGAAACATAGCCTAATAATAAGGTCCCCCTGCCAAATTCCAACAGCCTATTCCACAACAGGTGAACAAAGTGTGACTTGCAATGTGCAATTCTAACTGCAAAGCCATTTTGAACACGTCATCTGTGATATTTTTATTTATTTATTTTAAGACCCTTCTCATGTCTTACCTCTTACTGCCTGCTTGTACAATCATAGGCTTTGACAGCACAGTACGGCACTTGTCAGTGCGCTCTGGAACTCACCGAGGTACAAGCAGCCTTATTCTTCTACATATGAATTTGCAGGTGGAACATCTGGAGAAAATGTAAATGTCATCAGTTCTCTGTGTGATTGTGATTCTGGTGGGACTTGAGGAGATGCTCTGACAGGAGGGCCGGGCTCCTGCTCAGTCAGCCTCCTTCCACATGTTTGCTGCCTGCCGTGCTTACAGTAGCTCAGGTAGTATTATGCTCCTTTTAAATTAGATATATTTGTATTTTTTAACCATCTGATAAAAAAACAATATTCAAAAGTCATATTTTCCCTTGTGCAAATATGTTGTATTTACTTTATTTATCATGCATTACATTGTCACCTGTTACCAGTTGTGACAGAGCGGGTCTGTCCCAAAACGTACCACGGGAAGAGAAAGAGGAGACTCAGCGCGAAGGTAAGTGTAACAGCAGATTTGGCGTATTTTAGATAGGCAGGACTGACGCTTCTAAGTGTGCACCCTTAATCACGGCCAAATGCGCTGGAGAGAATATGGTAAACTGTTTAAATGTGAATTTGGGATGGTGCGGCACGGAGCAGACAGAGAAACGGGCACACGCATCTTCACATGTTCTCCCGGGACAGTGCACTTAGGGCCGGACCCGCTCCGTCACTTCATCCCTCTCCTCTGGAAGGTTGACACTCTGGGGCAACCTCGAAAGATAGTCTGCAACGACATTGGTCTTTCCTGCTCTGTGTCGGATGTTGAATTCAAAGAGTTGAAGGTCGAGGTATCACCGTGTAAGGCGACTGTTCTGGTCCCTCATAGACTCAAGCCAAGTGAGAGCCTTGCCGTGACTAAGGGTGCACACTTAAAAGCGTCAGTTCTGCCTATCTAAAACACGCTAAATCTGCTGTCACACTCACCGTGGTGCGTTTTGGAAAATCCGGACATATCCGTGTTGGGGTTTTAAATGCTTCAGTCTCGCGGGTTTCAGTGGTCATGTGAGCAACAGATCATTTACATAGACAATTATCTCTGTTTCGGCCATATTCAAGGTTGTTTATTTAGGTTGATCATTTTCTGTTGTAACCGTTATATTTGTGCATCTGTTTGACTGTGATTAAATTTTGCCATTTAATTGTAGAAATTGTGTAAATAATATTTCATATGTCTGTTATGTACTGTAGGAGGGGCAAACGGGGGTACAAATTAGAGCTCTTCAGCTCTGCCTTCAGTCTCATCTGGGTTACAGTGGAGGTAACGTGTGGTTATGGTTGAAAAGAAAAAGGGAAGGGGAAGTCTATGCGAAACCTATTCATGTGTTGTTTTTTTTTGTCAACAAGATTTTTGTACTGTAAATATTTCTTAGAGCATCTTTTTGCACTTGGTTTTTCACTGTGGGAGAACGCCATTAAAGCACCAAAAACGAAATTGCAGACTAAGCCTGAGTTTGTTGGCGAACCCCGCCACACCAGTAATAAATGAACATAGCCTGGTACATTTGTTCAATGTATGCGCCAACATTCTTCATAGTTATGAAAATTAATCATTTTATTTTAAAATTAGTTATTTTAATTAATAAAATAATTAATTTAGGGGACAACACATAATCTACAAAAATTGTTTTTTGCTGTTTAAAAAGATGCTTTTGTTTGTGAAAGCAGTTAGTTCCATCACTTTCATAATGTTGTTTGGGTAATGTTGCTGCCAATTGGTCAATTATCCAGATATTTTTGTGAACTGTCGGGTTGTCAAGCTAATTGAAACACAGACAACTGATTCTATTAGTAATCGCTACACTACTAGTCTGATTAGTATCAATTCTGAAAAAAATTATAAATAAGATTACTATCCTGAATAGTTTTTAGATTTATTTCAGAACTAGTAGTTTTCTGTCGTCTTTTGCTAATATTTTGTGTTTATGAGGAAATTATATTGTGTTTTTATTGTCCTTGTGGTATCAGAAATGGATCAAACCTTTTCCTTAAATGAAGTCAAGTTTAACATTTTAGTATTGTTAAAAAACACTAATCAGAGGGATAGATACTTTATTGATCCTCACGGAAATAAAATCAAAGCTTTACATTTAAAAACATGTCTGTAGAGATGTATGAAGCTCTCAGTTCACTGTTTTAAGGTCAACGTACACTTTTGTTCATCACCCTTCACTTACCAGACTCATGCTTTTAAGAATCTGATTCCTTGGTCCACTATCCTTTGACCTGCTTTGTTGACAACACACTCCGCTGGTTAAAAGCACTTAGGGTCCTGTGTCCCAGCCTCAGAAGTTTGACACGACATGGGTTTTCGTGAAACACGAGCGGCGGAAGCATGCTAAGACGAGAATGTGGCCCAAGGGCGCGAGTAAAGAGGCGAGTGTTGATAGCTGCTTTATGTCTCGTGCGCTATGTAGAAGCTCGACTTGATGAATGAGCGCGTCACTGACACCAGAGCATCATCAGCACATGGCGACTGTGGAGGAGATGATAAAGGACACACTGAGCACCGCACATTTCCATTTGGTTAAATTTGGTTTCTTTTACTGCCATGTGCTTCAAGGTTAGTCTGTAATAAGTCATAGGCCAAGTATTTTTATGTTTGAATCAACGCAATGTAACTTTGCCTTCCTGGTTGATAGGACACTAGAAGGTTAATACAAAGTTAATAGTGTATAGTTTTTCATAGTTTGTACTTATGTTTCTATAATTAACCTAAAGAACATAATATTGTCAGCATAACAATTTGAATTGATTTGTTATTAGCCATTTTGGTTATGGAAATGTTCTATCAAGGTACATAGGACAGTGTAAAGGATAAAAAAACCAAAAATCATTTATAAATTGGCAGAAAGATTGGTACCCAGAAACGAATCTATACCAAAACTAGTAATGCAACTAACTAGAAATTACATAGAAGTTGATCTATTTAAGAGCTATAAGGTCACGTTATATATTATTATATAACTAATATTATTATATTATTATATTATTGAAACAACATTTGTATTGTGAAATTATAATCTACTGTATAAATCATTTATAATTTTTTAAGTATCAGAATTGAGTTTGAGATTTTAGTAATAATTTCTAGTCTTGTTTTACTAACAGATCATTGTTTGAATTCAATAAAATTTATTTTTGTAATGCTCAAAATCACAACAGTGGTTGTGTGACCAAAATCCCACAAACCCACTTGACTAGCGATGTCAACATTTTTCGGTTAATTTATAATCGTGATAATCTAAGGCCCAAAGGCACTGGGATAGGCTCCAGTCACCCGCGACCCCTAACGGGAACAAGCGGTAGAAAATGAATGAATGAATGATAATCGTGATTTTTCAGGTCACAATATAACTGTAAAATCTAAATAACAATAATGATCAGGACCATTTTGGAAGCAAAAGTACATTATTTCAGTTCAATCTAAACTCAATTAAGTAACTGGGGGAGGTATTTAATATAGGTGTTTTTTCTACCCACTCCTTTTTGAGGAATGTGGTTATCTGTGGTTTAATATATATGAGTTGTAAGTTGTTCAAAATCAATCAAACAAACAAACAAACAAACAAACCAATCTGAGTGTGATAATACTTGTTATGTTTATGTTAATCTACATATTATTAAGTGTATTATTAACATTAACTCGTCACGTCATAATTCTGAAAGTTTGATTTCATTACGCTGGTCACATACTAATTAGTATCTATCAGACAATTTGAATGATAGAAAATTAAGGATTTTACTGTTTTTTGGTCTTGGTGTCAATAATCGTCAATAATAATTAAATTGTTGTTCTCACAATAATCGTAACACTAACATTTGATATGGTGACAACATCCCTAAACTTGACAAATTCAAAAAGTGCTTTGGGGTTGTGGAAAGGGAAGCTTTTTAACATTCTTTACAGTGTAAATATGTGGCTGCACAGTGCCGGTAGGTATTGTATTCCAGGTGTCGAGTCAAGCTTGACAGATAGCAAGCCACAGCGCTGGTCACATCTATTATTGAGGGGATGGGAAATTGATCGACTCGAACAGTGAACGCTAACCCACCATGTCCAATGCTACCACAGATCTGTCACTGAAACGCTGTCCTCCGTCCGAACGTTCTCAATGATGGACACACTGTTCTTGTTGTTAGAGTGACCATCTGGTTCAGCCACATTCAACTTTTAGAATAGACAAACTGGGCTTATCTGGATTTCCGTGTTTAAAGTTCATTCACAATTTCTGTTACAGTTTGAGAGGACAGAGCTTCAACACACAACTCAGCAAATGAATATGGTATGTTGATTTGAGCGTAGAAATGAGTTTCCTCCGCAGGGTGGCTGGGCGCTCCCTTAGAGATAGGGTGAGGAGCTCAGTCACACGGGAGGAGCTCGGAGTAGAGCCGCTGCTCCTCCACGTTGAGAGGAGCCAGGAGGTGGCCGGCATCTGTTCGCGGATGCCTCTCCTGGGCGCCTCCTAGGAGGTGTTTCGGGCATGTCCCACCGGGAGGAGGCCCCGGGGAAGACCCAGGACACGCTGGAGGGACTATGTCTCTCGGCTGGCCTGGGAACGCCTCGGGATCCTCCCGGAGAAGTTGGAGGAAGTGACTGGGGATAAGGAAGTCTGGGAGTCCCTGCTTAGACTGCTGCCCCCGCGACCCGGCCCCGGATAAAGCGGAAGAAGATGGATGAATGGATGGATTTGAGCGTAGCTTATCGAACTGAGTAATGTACATTAAGAGTTTCTTCACTTTCTTTGGTGTAGAGAAGTACATGCTTTGTTGTTTCTATGGCTGTAGTCAACTAAAGAAATTATTGGTCGTTTAAAGACATGCCGTGCTGATTGATTGCACTAAAGCTCACAAAACTTTTAAGTATCACTATGATGCACATACAAGACTGCAACCGCACCATTTAGACAAAAATGTACTAGGAAACAGTGTATTTAATTTCCAGCTAGCCCTTGTGCTATCTTCGGGTCTGGATGACAAACAGGCGTCTGTAGTAGAACACCTCCCCCCTGCCTGCACAACTTGAAAAAGTGTTTTTGTTTTGTTTGTTTTCTGTTTGTTTTTGTTGTTTTATGCGTAAAAAATAAATTGTAAAAAAATAGTTTTTAACCCGCGCATTATCTTTGAGGGTAGCACAAGGGCTAGATCAATCTGCGCCTTCTCCTTTTTGCTGTTGTCCCTTAGAACTCCTTATAATCTAAATTGAATAATTAGTCAACTAAACCCCATCAACTGATTAATCGACTAAACCACAAAGAGTAACAGGCTTAGTTGTTTCTTTCAGGATTATATAACTGCCACAAAAACTCAATTGCTGGCTTTTTCATACATTTTAGGAAAAAATATAAACAGTCTGTGGGGTCTCTCACATTCATCAGTCTCTTTATGTTGAAAGTCTTTTAGTGTGGGCCAAGTTTGACTTTTTCTGGCAAGTGTTAGAGCTGTTGAGGTTGTTGTTTTGTGGCGCATTGACACAACAGGCTCCTGACTTCCTGGCTCCCTCCTCAGCTCCTCATCAGTTCAAATCGCTCCTCTGACTCACCTTTGATCACTCTCTGTGGGAACTCTTCAATCCAGAAAGTCAAGTGTTTTATCTTTGTTGTGTGACTATTCGCCCTGGCAAAGACCACGTGCTGCCAGCCAACATGCTTACGTGCGCAGAGTGAGCAGCACAAAAAAGAATAAAGCCTAATTTGAGCTCAATTCATCACAAGATTGCCCCCGTATTTATTGATAATTGCTTTTTTCCGTTTAAAGAGACGCCGTTTAAAGCGTCAGTCGTGTAAACATGAGAGATGCAGCTGTTGCCGCAATTAACTTCTCACTTTCCCTAATGAAAGGATTAATCCGCCAGCAAATCTCTCAGCTTCCTTTCAAATGCCAGGCCTGCATTCAGCGGCTGCCAGTGGAAGAAAGGCGGCCCGTGTTGAACAAAACGCCACTATCTACAGGAGCCCGAGTTACATTTATCGTTGGGTGTCACGTCTCTGTGCCGCTGCAGAACAAGCCAGACCCTTAACCAACTGCTGTTTGATAAATTCTGAGTACAGACTTCCAGTGGCTGTTTTCAAGGCCCCTCCACAATACTCCTTTCTGTGTATAAACGCTTTCCCCATAAAGACCTGTACTCAGTCTTTAAAAAAAACGAATGGACGAGTGGGAATACTTTAAGAATAAATGTTAAGAAAACTCTCCTGAATGGCCCCCCCTTGTTGGAAAAAGACATGTCCAGGCTCCTTGCAGGGAATGACAGCCTGGTGAGGGTGGCCACGGCTTAGGTTAAACCATCGATTGCTCCTATTGATCTCATGTTTTTTTCTCTTTGCGAGGCAGAGACAAGAGGACAGGTTTTGGAGATGACGAGATAGGTTTAATCCATGACAAATGCCAATCACAAGCCCCCTTTCTAAACCGCTCATTGACCCGGAAACAAAAAGGGATTGTTATCCACAACATTTGCTACGCATTAGGTGTTTGTGCTTTGATAATGAGTCCTCTGCAAAACACATTATTTAAAATGGTAGATGCGCTCAAAAAAGAATGCATCTAAAAATGTTACTGTTGAATGGACTTCAAAAAGAATTTGTAATCCAAGCTCAATATTTCATACCTTTGTTTTGCTAGACACAAAACCTAGCTTTTTCTGCTGTAATATCACTTGCCCATCCCTACACCTCAGCTGTATTTCTAAAGACTGGATTTCAATGGATTTCTACAGCTTGACCCTGAAGACTACTTTTTGACAATACTTTTATACTTCAATTTGAAGTAGAGGCCCATAGTAGACTAACAAGGACAAACATACAGCCTTTCAAGTGGTTTTGTGGCCATGTAGTGCTTTTTAAGAGTTGAAAAGTAACTATAAAACATGAAAATTGAAAGGTTACCTGAAAATAAAGCACTTGAACATTTACGGAAAATACATGCAACTCCTACATGTTCTCTTTTTGTTTTGCTTCAGATATAAACTACACTAGTATTACCACAGCTGTTGCCACTACTACACCTCGTTCCAAATTATTATGCAAATTGTGTCATAAAGGTAATTTTAGCTTGTTTTCCAGTGAAACTCATGGATGGTATTTTGCCTCAGGGCTCTTTGGATCAGTGAGATCAATCTCAGACACTTGTGCCAATTAGTTCGCCAGGTAGGTCCAATTAAAGGAAAAACTACTCAAGAAGGACATTCCACATTATTAAGCAGACCACCATTTTCAAGAAATATGGGAAAGAAAAAGGATCTCTCTTGTGCAGAAAAGTGTGAAATAGTTGAATGCCTTTCCAGGCTCCAGGTGCAGCCGACAGCAGTGTCACAAGTTCGAAGCCCGACTCCGATAATTTACTGCACGTCCTCCCTTCTCTCTCATCCCCATCTCACACTGTCCTTTTCTGTCTAATAAAGCCTACAGGCCACAAAATGAAAAAAACAGACAAAAAAAAGAAGAAAACTTAAGCATGACCATCGTACTGTTAAGAGATTTGTAGCTGATTCAGAGCACACACGGATTTGTGCAGCTAAAAGCACAAAGAGAAAGGTTTCTGTCAGACAAATACAATAGAGCAGCTGCTAAAATGCCATTACAAAGCAGCAAACAGGTATTTGAAGCTACTTTGAAACACCGTTGTGCATAATAATTTGGAACTGTGCATTTTAAGAATGAAAAAATAAAAATAAAAAATAAATAAAATAATAATAATAATAATAATAATACTGTTATCATTGGGAAGTTCAGTAACCTTCGAATTGTAGTCTAAAGGTTGATGACTGGAAAATTATGATTGTCTTGTTGTTGTTGTTGTTGTTGTTGTTGTGTTGCTTTTAATGGCGGTTGGCAGCCACCTACTGTAGTTGTACATCTTCAAAGTATGTGTTTTATGCTCTACCGTAAAAAATAAATAAAAATAAATAATAATAAAAGGAGAAAGAGACAGGAGAGAGAGAAAGACAGGGTAGAGATAGAGAGGGAAAGAAAGAGAGAGAAAAAGAGAGAAAGAGAGAGAGAAAGAGAGAGAGAGAAAGAGAAAGAGTGAAAGAGAGGAAAAAAGAGATAGAGAAAGAGGGAGGAAAAGAGAGAGGGAAAGAGAACGAGTGAAAGAGAGGAAAAAAGAGAGAAAGAAAGAGGCGACTCATTGGTGGTGGTTGTTGTGTTACTTTTAATGGCAGTTGGCAGCCAACTGAAAAGGTGCATTTACCGCCACCTACTGTGGTTGTACGTCTTCTGTAGTTGTATGTCTTCAAAGTATGTGTTTTACGCTATACCGTAAAAAATAAATAAAAATAGATAATAAAAGGAGAGAGAGAAAGAGACAGGGGAGAGAGAGAAAGACAGGATAGAGAGAAAGAGAGAAAGAAAACACCACCAAAGAAGAAGAAGGAATTAAAGTCACTTCTTCTTTGGTGGTGTTTTATGGCGGTTGGTATTCATAGTGTTACATTACCACCATTCTTTAGACTTTATTCTTTAGACTCTAATTAAAGTCACACATCATCATCTTTTGACATCATGTGTGTTTCATCATGATGTGTGTCATCATGACACATATCTTCTTCTTTGGTGGTGTTTTAAGGCGGTTGGTATCCATAATGTTGCATTTCTGCCATTCTTTAAACATTATTCATTAGACCCCATTCTTTAGTCGTTGTTGGTACTTCCAATGGCGGCCGGCAGCCAACCGCAAAGGCGCATCCTTCTTCTTTGGCTTTCCACAGCGGCTGGCTTCCATAGTGCCACATCACCGCCACCCACTGTAGTTGTTGTTGTTGTTGTGTTACTTTTAATGGCGGTTGGCAGCCAACTGAAAAGGTGCATTTACCGCCACCTACTGTAGTTGTACGTCTTCAAAGTATGTTTTACGCTTTACAGTAAAAAAATCAAAATAAAATTAGAGAAAGAAAGAAAGAGAAAGAGAGAGAAAGAAAGAAAGAAAGAAAGAGAAAGAGTGGAACATGTCTCAATTGGTTTTATGTATTTTTATTGGAGTACGGTATCAATAATACATCATACTGCCGGTACATCATACCGCCAGTACTTTGGAGTCCCATGGTGTTTTATGGCGGTTGGTATCCATAGTGTTACATTACCGCCATTCTTTTATTTATTATTATTTATTTATTCTTTAGACTTTATTCTTTAGATTTTATTCTTTTCGACTATGATTTCTATTGACTACCGTATTTGGCATAATTTCTATTGACTGTTTGGCAAAATCAGAGAAAATTATAATTTGCATAATAATTTGGAACACAATGTACTTATTACTTGTATTATTATCTCCTTTACAACATTTAATACATTTTTCAGTTTAAATTAGCAAGACTGAAAATTTTACATATACAATTTATTCAGGGTCCACTGAATAATAAAAAAATAGTTTATTGTCTTCCTTTTCCATCTCTGGTCTAAAAGCAATTTCACATTTTAAATATCTAATTATACATCTGCAGATATCCCTAATAACAAACAAAGTATTTCAAATTTCAAACCGTTTAAAAGGGTGCCTAACCTTACTTCTCTCCCGGCCGCTTTCTCCAAATCCATATTCTGTGTTATTAGTGCATTGATTTTTTGTAGGAACTAAAACAGCTATTCACAAACTTAAGAAGGCAGTGTTTATAGTGGTACGCATGCGTTTAAATAACAATCTACAGCTGCACGCACAGAACACTTCGATTCATTATTCTGTCTTGTTTGTTTTGCTATTTTAGGATCTGTAGCCCATTTTCATCATTTCTGTTCAATTTGCATATATCGTTGAAACAGCGAGCCTATTGTGCGGGGCATTTACTGAAGTCAGCATTACAGGTTACAACTCAGAGGCTGGTTTTGTTACATATTTTTGTGTTTATTTATGTCCTGTGGGTGCGTTGTAGTTGGGCCAAAGTGATACTTGAAGAGGGGGATTAGCAATAGGCTGATAAACCGCAGTTGTCTTGATCTGCGGCTTCTGGACCCTCTTTATCTTTCTCATTATTATTAGTGTACGTATCAGTGCCTATTTTCCTGCACAATCCCTCAGTTATAATCTCAATTTAGACGCCCCCTCCTCTGACCACAGCCGTCGAGGACTCATTTAAAGCCTAAGATTACAGGACTACCCTTCTCCGTATCTCAGCTACCTCATCTCTCAACTCTGTGCCTCGGCTGCCACTAATCCAAGTATCTTATCTCGGTCTCAAGCTCTGACTGCCTCCCAACTGTCCACCTAATTCTACCCTTCACTCCTCCGCCCTGCCCCTTCTTTTCTTGCCCGTACCCGGCTTGAACTCTTGCCTTTTTTCAAATGCGTTGTTTTGTTCAACTGCCCAATTTACATTGTTTTGTATAGTCTTGCTTTGCCTGGAATGTTCCACAATACAATATTAAACTTCTCTAATACACATTTATTAATTTACAAGTGTTTTGATCGCTTACTGTGAATAGGTTGCGTTCACGTGGCATCACAACATTTTACAAGACCATACGAGACCATTTTCACATCACATTCTTTTTGTGCTGCGTGACAAAAAGCAAATTAAACAGCTGTTTCTCTTGTTTAGAGCTGAAGACAAATTTTTAGCCCGATTTTCCTCTGATTTTCAGATGTTTCTAGTCAGTCCCAGTCATCTCTAGTTGAAGACAGTCACAGCGGATTCAGTCTAGTAGTGTGGAGCTGTTCTGGCTGGACTTGCATCTGAATTGCAAAGTGTGCAGCGCAGAAAGACATGACTAGACTCAAGTAGCACTAATTTAAAATTGTCTATCGCTTTTAATTATTTCTGAAGAGATACACAAACGATTGCAAACGTCCAGGCACATATTTCTGCCTGAACACCAAATGTATAATGCAAAAAATACAAACTATTTTTACACTTTTTTTTTCGCGTGTCTGACGTCTTCATCTGTTTGGACAGAGCTCCAAACAACAGGTTTTCCTCCGATAAATCCATGGGAAGTTTGTCCAACTTCTTCACCTCTGTTGCCACTTTTAAGGTCCATTCATAAACTATGGGTCCATTAGAGACTCCTGAGAGAGTTAGCATCACAGCTAGCCTAGCATCGTAACTCTCTGTTTTGGTCGGGAAGAGATCACATGGCGCTGTTTAACCAATGAAACGTCAGGGAACACGGACCCAGCCTCATGTGTCTGCTCTCTTCTATCAACAGTCGCACTTTACAGGCTGTGATGATGCTAGATTAAATGTTTATTTCAATACCCTCAGAAAGTAGGGACATTCTTCAATTCCAAATAAGTGATTGTTGTTCAGACCTGAGATATTGTTCAGACCTGAGATTAATATTGCAAGTTTGTGAAGCCAATCCCCCCCCAAAAATTTAAATAATGTTCAATATTTGGGGATTTCTACTTTGAATATTTCATTCAAAAACGTGAATCTTCCATAGAGTTACACAGGCCAGTGACCACCATCTGAGATTATGACGTCCTATGGGGACACCTGTGCATTCAAGGGCATTCAACTGAATACGGCTTTAGTCTCCAGTAGAGACAGATTTGTCAGCCTCAGCAATACTCTAGTGAATGACGAGGATTAAACCAATTGCAAATTAGGAGATGAATTAGTTACCCCTTAAAGGCAGTATAAACTGGGTTACCATAAAATGAGAAAAAAAAGAAAAGAAAAAGGCTAAACCATGGAATGTCAATACAATTTTAATCAAACACAAATATTATATATGAGATCAGCATGAGGCATTTCCCGTTTTCATTATGGATGCCATTTCTATAGGATGAGAGACTCGCATTCAAAGTGAGCGAAGCGATGTGTTGATTGCCAGTCTTTTTGGCAGCTCTACGCACAAACTTTGGTTTTGTTCTTGCCTGCGTGACACTGCCCCATCTTATTCTCCCCATTTCACATCGCCCCTTTTCTGGCTGACTTTATTGGCCTGACAGGCAATCATCGGTAGACAAACAAAGTGTAATGGGTGCAAGCCTCCCACACATGCATAAAACTGTGTAGGCAGAAGCACACACACACTTCTCTTTCACAGCCCAATGCTCCTTCACTCTCTGCATGATCCTCTCTCTCCCTTTTTCCCTTCTCTTTCTCTCTCTATCCACTTTCCCTCTCGTTCCCTGTTAGCGGAAGGAGGAAGCTGGAAAAATTGACTACTTAGACACTAACATATAGGAGCTAATGACTTTCTGATTAATTCATTAGTCTGACACTGCCGTAGATGTTTACTTTTTTATTGGCGCCTGACCCGCTTGCTCTCTGCATGTATCCTTTCTTCTCTCGCGCTTTTATATCCGATCTGTCTTCGCACCCTGAGAAATAAAGCCAGAAGATACAGTAGTCCTGGAGAGCTTTTTGGCACACAGCACTACTGCAAAGTCGATTCTCCTCTCATCCTCATCAAAACCGAGGTCTTAAATGAAAAAGGATCAGAGCAAACCCCACACTTAAAGCTGTTAGTAAGTGCTTTTCGGAAGGGACATAAAAAACCCAAAAGATAATTGCATTGTGAAAGGGATTAACTTTATATTTTTTATAAAGACACAGTGAAGTGTTATCTGACAACACTGGGGAGTCAAATTGGGGTCAGAGGAACAAACAACTCTTTATAGACATGTTTCACCAAAAGGGACTTTATCGCCTGCACCGCCAGACTACCAAATACAGACTGGATCACATTAGAAAGACAAGAACACCCCAAAAGAGTAGATGTCATTGTTTGAACCCTATCCCGCAATTAATATGACATAGTGTCCTGACTCAACTTACACTCCAAGACCAGTATTCTTTCTCTTTTGGGTCAGAATTTTTTGCAATCACAAAAGGTATCTCTGGTCTCTATTTTGTGATCATTTTCACATCTAACAAATGATCCAAATCCACCATTACTTTTTCACAAACTAACCAGCGCAGTTCTACTTAATTACGTCCCCCAAATTTAGACTTGCTTAATCTTTTAATCATGTATTGACCCACTTCTTATTAACAGTTTGCCTCAAATCTGTGGCTTTTAATTGCTTTATGTTTGTAAAAGACACAATTAAGTCAGTACATAACAATTAGGCTTTCCATTCCTTCATTGTATTTTTAGGCTCTGATGAAAAGTGGAATCTTATAGCACCATACAGATGATATGCTTTTACTGTGCATTACTTTATTACCAATGTGAATACCATTTGGCTCTACAGAAGCCATTCAATTTGAGCCTGTTTTCTCAGCTCTCTTGAGTGTCCAAGATTGATTACCTCACTGATTGGTGATTAACTCGCCACTTAATTCCCCCTTCAAAGTTAGGAAAACAAAGTAGTGAGATAAAATGAAAATTGCTATATGTCTCCGCTGCAAGGTTAGCGAAGTTGGCGCCCAAGGATGAAGAGAAAATGGATTCAAGGAGTCAAGAATGAAGGAGGCAAAAAGATGAAGTTGGGGGAAGCAGTGTCCTAAATGAGAACAGTAACCTGTAGGGAGTGATAAGCGCTGGCAGATGGGTACAGCGATAAATAGACAGATGGGTAGTTAGATAGACGGAAGGCCTGATTTGCTGAGCTGGAGAGGTTCACATAGATGATGGGCAGATGGGGCGAAGAGATACAGAGAGATACAGCCCAAGTACTTTTAGGTCGTCTTTTGACTTTGTTTCAACAGTCACTCAGCTTCCATCTTCTCCTTTCTCATTGCCGGTTCAGCCACCACGGCACTCACAGGGTATTTAATAGAATTAGGCCGTTCTTGTTATCAGCTGAGCGGCTAGCCACAGAGTGAGGCGAGATTGAAACAGCGATTTCCAATTTGAGATTGTGTCACACACATCTCCCTGTGCCCAGATAGCATCGTGGATCAGCGCCACCATCTCTTTCTTCACTCAGTCTTACTCTTCTTCCACGGCTTAGTCTTTTAGCCTTCTGCACATGCAAGACTTAACATTTCTGTGCATGCACTCGGCCTCTGTCGCTCCGGGTTGGTCGCATTTCCCTGACAGTTGATCTGATGTCACTTTCACTTTGGTCTGTGCGGCCTAAAACACTTCTCCCATTCTCCGCTGTACACTTTTCTTAGTTTTAGTTCATCGCAACACACCTCTACTTTAGCATGTCGTCTCTTTTGTTACGACCCAAAATGTTTTGCTTCTCTCACACACCTTCTAAAGGTTCCTTAACGTTTGCCTTTTATCTTGTACTGTGTCACTTTGCTGCTCCCCCATGAATATTTCTCCTCTGCGTTCTTCATCTCTTGCACCCTCAACTTCTTTTTTCTACTGCCTGGAGGAGCTGGATCCCTTTGACTTGTCTTATGTCAGGTCTTTGGATTTCTGTCTCACCTCGAGAGAAATAGACACTTCATAGAGTTCTGTCCACCCTGCTTGTGGCGTTTTCCAAGATAGATGCTCCTGTGCATGTGTGGCCAGAGGGGCTTCTCATCCTGCATCACAAAAGCACAACTCTCCCTTTTTTAAAAGCTTTACTGAACATACCCATAATCAAGGATTAAAATGACAATTGCCAGACAGCATTCTAACAATCCATGATAGTAATGTTTAAATTGAATGGAGCAGGTGACAGCAGTCAGTAGCAAATTACAGCTTTTGTAAGCTGTTATTACCTCTGTCAATGATGCTTTGTGTCTATATCTGTTTGTTATATTTACAATCAATACAATCATACGATAGGGGGGCAGAGCGGTTAGAGCTCTCACCTCCTAACAAGGATTCAGGTTCAATTCCCATGCCAGACCTACATCACAGGATCTCTCTTGGTGTCCTTTCCGTGTTACGGTGAGCTCTCTCCGGGTAATCTGGCTTCCTTGTTGTCTGGTTGTCTGTGTGTCTATATCTGTTAACCCTACGTACCACGCTTCAGGCCCAAAATCACTGGGATAGGCTACATTCACCTGCGTCCCCTAACAGGAACAAGTGGAAGAAGATGAATGAATGAGCAGAGGACAACTTGGATTGGAAACATTTGTTACTGTTATGCATGTATTATAAATAAACCTAAACTCAACCTTTTCAATACTTTACTGCCTGAGTAGCACCAAGAGGATTGACCCACCATCTGAGAAAAAGTTACATCTGCCTGTTCCTCCTCCGCCTGCTGCTTTCTCTCTTTCTGAATTAATAAAACAATGAAAACTTTGTTGTGCTGAATGTAAAGAGGCGTGTATCTGAAACTGAAGGACAGGTCAAACGATTGTGTACATTAAAAAAAGGAGGCTTATACAGACTTTTGAATAATTCAGATTTTCAACATAAGAGTTGAGAGTTCAAAGGCATAAAGGATCTAAGTAGTGGGAAAGGGGCACAAGCATGCACCCACATGGATGTTAATGCTATATTCCAATATATAAACTCTCCGCTGCATCTTCTTATAGATCCACTTGTAAATTACTTAAATCAGCAGTTATTCACAAAGACGCTGGTCCTCACATTTGAAGACTTCCTGTTTGCTACTTCGCAGTTCTGCCTCGTCTTGATACATTGCAGCTGGTTCTTATGATGGGAGTACAAGCACCACTTTAAGATGAACACGTTTTTTTCACTTAATTGCTGCTGTATATACTCTTGCTGATGTTACTTTTCACCCTAAAGATTTACCGAGGCATTTAATCTTGTTCGAGAAGAGGGAAGGTATGGAGAGTGAAGGGCTGGCCAGATTGAGAACTGAGAGAAACTTTTTAGAATAATTATGTCCAAGCTCTTGTGTTGTGCTGGGGAAATAAACTGAGCTCATGACAATTTATTTTTATAGTCATACATCTCTTAATTTTTGGCAGTCGGTGATGTCGATTTGACTTTCATATACAGCTAGTGTGAAGAATTATAATAGATGCACAAGGGTTTTTAAGAAAGGCAATTTATGCATGAAAAAGAACAAACTTGAACTCTGGACTCATTTTATAATATTCCAGAATCTGATTACCATTTAGTTTATTGTAATGTTAATCAGTCAGTACATTTTTTATCATAAAAAAGATAACAAAGGTAACAGTATTGTTTGAACAGTGAAGTGGAGTAAAACGTATTTTTTGGGATTTGACCCAATTTTCTTTATGTGATGGTGAAGAGTCGAGTGTTTGGTGATGATACCTCTCGTCTGAATTCTTTTGACACAAGGTTAGCTTTGCAATTTTGTAGTTAAGAAGAGTCTGCAGGAATAGGCCCAGCAGAGCACACAGTGGCAAACACCACTGTCAGTCTCATGAAAACTGGAATCAGTGGAAGTCCACAGACAGAAGTGCGGCTCTTGCAATGATGAATGAAGTTAAGTGCACATAAACTCCAAATCATAACCATACAAATTGTTTACAGATCCACCTCAAACAATATTTTCCAAACTATTTTTTTGTTTGTTATTTTGAAAGCAATGGTATAATGCTTTTCTAAATCGATAAACATTAGCCTGGTTAACAGATCAGCTCTGTACACACTTTTCCGTGTCCTGTCCTGAATGAGGTGTCATATCTCATACCAAACATGAATTTTGAAGTTTGTTCCCCAATCTCCAAAGTATCTGACACTATACAAATGATCCGTTATCACCTAATTGCTGCACCTATCACCATTGTGCTAAGATTTATGCCTGCAGTTTATTGGCAGCTCACAGTGGAAAGGCAAACACAAAGCCAGGAGAGGATACCTAATGTGCTGATTTACACACAATACACTGCCATGGCCTGTAATATAGTAAATAGAGCTGTTTAGGCATGAATGATGAGCTCCTGATTTCATTATGCTGGTCGTTTGTCCTCCGATATCACTCCCCCCCCTCCCCCTCCCCCTCCCACCAAGCCAATCCATTTCCCTCTGAAAGTGACACTTTAAAAGGTTGATAGCTCTTTGGCCGAGCGTCAGAGCCTCAGATCGATGGCTGAAAGGAGAGAGCGGTGTGAAGCGCTATTGCACAGGTCTCGAGTTGAACTCTACACACCAGGTGCACATGCTTTTCGATTTTTATGCCACCACATGATCTTTAAGTCCCCAAAGACAGGAAATGGGCAGCTGGTGACATTTTTTTTTAGCTTTGACTACTGGTGGTTTTATCAATAGATGTTTTTTAGTGGAATTTCTGACATCATGGATATAAAATAAAACATCTTAGTGTTTGTAAACCAAACAACTCGCTCAAGGGAAAAGGCATTAGACAGACAACAAGGCATTTTCCATTCATGGGTTTCAGCTTTATGTTTATAGGTTCTGTTTTGAGCACTTTTGACACTGTAGAATATGATTCATTTTGTTTTAAATTAACAATGTTATCAGTGCAATTTTTTCATCGCTCAGCCATCTTCAATTATTTTGAAGTTTGGTCATATTCAGCCTATTTCTGATAACATTAATGCGTTTTTCAATTAGCTAACATAGATTCCAAAATGTGTTTATGGTGAACAAGTAAAAGAGAGAATGCCACTCATGACATGAGGATGCAATTTATCTTAGTAGTCACATTTATAAAGATCTGTGAGTTGAGACAAATAGACTAAGAGATATAACACTTGATAATGTCATATATATAAAAAAAAATCATATAAAAAAAAGAAAAATACCCCATGCCTCTCTTGTTTTTCTTGTCGCATGAAGTTTCTGTCCCCTTTTCCCTCCTGCTGCTCCATATTGCACTAACTATTGCTTCCCAAACGTTATGGTGCAATCAGACTGCTCATTCTGGTGCCTATAATTACTCGCGCACTTCTGTTCAGCTCAGTGCTCCTGAACAAAGTTGCAGTGAAAATAGAAGACGTTTTTATTTTGACAATAGCTGCCGAGGTGTGCTGCTGATTGCTAGGTGCTTGAGGAGGAGGAAAATGTCTGTGTGCGTCCAGGCTCCTGTGGTGTAGCAGCCACACGCCCCTCTGGCTTCAACTCACATCCTACTGTGCACCCACTGGAGACACCTCTGCCTTCTTCTGATTGGGTCCCTTATGCGCGCTGCCCTTGAACCCTGCGTGGAGCCTGCCTGGCCATAGGGGAGCTGAGGGCGGTGGCGGAGGGGAGGATAGTTACTATATCCAGGGGTAAAGCCCAGCTCGAGGTGATATGAGTGGCATGGTAAAAAGGCGAACTTAAGCCCCCCTGAAGGTTAGAAGTAAGGCCAAGGGAGCCTGCCATCACCAGCTCTGTGAACCTCCAGGCCATCACGTGGGCCAAGTGAAGAAAAAGCCACCTAAAAACCCCAAAGTACACACATTACCCCATTAGGGACTCAATGTCACATGGTCTTTGTTCTCACAAAAGCATTTAGAGTATCACCAGCACAGTGAAATGGCAGAGCTGCGATCAGGCAGTGTGAGCAGTATAAATATTCATTAGTCAGTGTGTGAGAGTGTGGAAAACCGGCAGCTAGGGATCTCAGAGGGGAAAGCGAAGACTTCCTTTTTCATGCCCCCAGTGCTGTGAAAAACTGCATTTGTGTCAGAGGCGGTTCTGTTCTGCAGATGAGAATGTCGTCGCTGTAGGTGTAGGTTAAGTCTAGCAGTTTCCAACAATTCATTGCTTATAAAAACCTATTTCCTTTTTCATGCATAAGACACCTCAACATGTATGCACACTTCAAGTCAATGTTGCACCTAATAAGCCTGTAAGCTTAATGCAGCCTCCGTCTTGATTGTATGCATGCATATAAAAAGGAACTGTTCCATGTTTTTACAGGAATATTGTTGCACTAACTTTCCTCAGACTTGTACACGTTTCACGACAAAGGCCACGGCATTAGGGAACAGTGACAAATTGATCCTCATGAGATGTGGTGTAGCTACACAGAATTACAAAGTGTTCAAAGGTTTTTCAAAATTTTACAATGCAAGTTAATAGAGGTAGGCAATATATACAAATTTTGATAATATCGTTAATGTTGTTTTGGAGATATGCAAAATTTGAATATTGAGTATATTGTGTTAAATAAAATAAAAAATAAATTAAAATACAAATAAAAAGTTATGTTTTTTTCAACCCTGCAATGAGCTGGCCACTGTCCAGGGTGTACCCTGCATAAGGCCCAAAGTCACTGGGATAGGCTCCAGTCACCGGCGACCCCCAACGGGAACAAACAGTAGAAGTTGAATGAATTTTTTTTCCAAAAAAGGTGTAATGTGATATTTCTTTACGTTTGTGATCAATGTTACAGTCATTTGACATTCATCTGATAATTAAACATCAACTAATACATTGAAAGTAGTATTTAAATAATAGACTTTTTGTTGTAGGTTTAACAAAAGATACAGAATTTAAAGGTGCAATGTTGTCGGTGTTTTACACCTTTTTTTCCCTTTAGAAATTGCACATATTATTATTGACGCAAATTGATTGTGAATGTAGTGGCAGAAGAGCATGTTTTTTACGTGTTTAGACAGAGCTCAGCTGGGATTGCATGGACTGAGGGACGCGGTGGAAAACCTGCACGCATTGAAAAGACAAATCTGGGACAACGATTTTAAAGCAGAGGACAAGCGCGCAGGTTTTGAGACGCCCGGGACAAGAGGAACAGAGGACAGACTAGTCACGTCTCCTCCTATGTCAAAATCCTACTCTGTGCACAGACCTCACGATCTTCTCAAATGACATTAATAGAACTTGGGACAGACTCCTATAATCTGTCTGATGGACAGAATCGTGTCGCAGGTGTGTTTTCAATATCCTCCGCTCCCCGTCAAAACAACACAACTATTATTTAATAACTGTAACTGAGCCATGCACAATCATTTAAAATGATATAACGTGTTGACATGTTAACTGCGGTAGTGCACTTTGTGCAAAGGTTCACACTTGCTTTTCACGCAATTTTGAAAAACTACTCCTCGTAGTCTTGATAAATCAGATCAAACCGCTAAATTATATAATTTGCAGTTTCTCCGCCTCAAATTTTCCCGTTTTGCATTTGTGCAAACGCTTAGTAAATCTGGTATGTGTAGTTCCATGGTAACTTTTATTATTCAATATGCTTATTTACAAATAAAAGTCAAATTCATGGGTTCAGATTTGTTTTGACTTAGATTTCTGTCCCTGATTGTCACTATGAAGATAAGTAATGTCTGTGTGGCTCCATTATGACAGTAAGAGACACATATACTTCTGCCTGGGCTGGTGACTCCCTGTGGGCTCTGGATTGGATCCCAGCACGCCGGACCCGCTGGCCTGCCCTCCCTCCTCTGTGCTCTCCCTATCTCTTCATCTCCCCAAGACTTTATCACCAAAACACAGCACACCACATTTTAATCATGCCCCCGAATAGAGAGAGGCCTTTTCCAATTAACCGCACAGCCGTTGTGAAGCTCTGCAAACTGCAATACGCAAGAGGTCCAACAAGGTTTTGCTGCCGCTTGATGTATGACCACCTCACGAGTTTTGAATGTGAACAAGATGGTTTTTGAAATGGAGAAGGCCGTGGTGGATGAAAGCCCACTGGAGATGGAAATGACTAATGCTGCTGAGTGGTCTGAGTATACAGTGGGCAGTTCTCAGCCTGGATGTATGGAAATGTGTGAATGTGAAGTAGGGAATTACAAAAGTGTAGTGTGCGCATTCAGCAAAACACTCTTAATAGCTGTCATGACTTTGAATAGCGTCATATAAAACACTAATAAAGACATTTGGTCAGTGATAGGTAGCCACAGATAGCCACAGCTAGCTTTCTCATGACTTTAAAGCAAGTTTTGAGCCTCTGTGACTGGCGTTATAAACAATACAGGAAGTTTGGCAATAAATGTAAGCACTGCGCTGTTTCACTTGCCTCTGTATTGGCGCTTTATATGGGGATATATTTCCCTCTGAGTATTTATAACTTTGGGCTTGTTCCAGCTTCCACAAGGGCCTATCACTTTTCCAGAGAGAAACTGCACTCAAACATTCCCCTCGGTTGTGTGTATCTGTTTTAAAGGAGCCAGCAGACAAGTGCAAATGTACGCGCACGCTCGGGCAAAGAGGCACATTCAATTTAATCCTCATATGTTTGTGAACACCCGCAGGAGCACAGCATCCAAATAGCTGCAGCACTCTCCACATGCGAACCAGCATGAGTTCTGCTGGTTCACATATTAACAAGCTGTCCTTTTCCATCAATCAGTCCGACACCAGCGTGAATCCAGAACATGTCAACTGCTTATGAAACTTGAGGAAATACATCTAGGAATCTGGGAGAGGACACCGTCTTTGAACAGAATTAAGATTAAATGGTTTCCACTCGGCGCTGACAGGAGAGGTTGAACGGCCGTATTATTCTGGGGTAATTGAATGTATATGAGCGTGCCCAGTTTTCTGCAGGGATTAACCTTTGGCACCTCTGCTCTATGAACCAGCGTCCTCCTGTTAGGAAGTTTTCACAGGTCGTGGGCAAAGAAAGTTGTTGTCGAAGTGGAAATGTTTAGAGTCCGGTGCCTCGCCTCAGTTCACTGCCATTTATCATGAGTGACGGGATGGGAGTGAAGGAGCTTAACACCTTTCCCAGTGAGAAATGAAGCTGTCTAATTGCCTATAGTTAGTAAGTCAAGATGGTGCAGCTGACTAGCTCTTTCTCCACAAACCCAGAGACATTTCATGCTTTTTCACATAAATGCTCCTTAATATCTCGCCCTCCTTCTATGTGCATTTGTAAGAGCCGCACGCTCTCTAAAAGTTCAAATGTTGAGTTGAATCTTGAGTATGCAGTGATTTTAACTCTCTATGATGATATTTGGTGTAACTGACTTTGACTTGACTTTTTGCACAATTTTACTTTTTGTTACCTGGATATTAATTTGACATTGAAAGAAGACATAGTCTTTTTAAGAAATTTTGGAATTTGTCTCCACATTGTAAGAACTGCAGACAAAGAATACAGTGGTTTTGCCTGTAGCATAATTGCTCTTGTGCTTCTAAACACTTTATGGTTTATGCACACATCTTAATTTCTCAATCACCCCAAAGAACCTCGAGATGCATGACAACTAAATGTGCGTTTAAGATCTCACAAGTATTTTAAGAGCAATAGAAGAGTACGTATGGGTCAAAGTCAAATGAATGTTATACGAAATGCAATTTAGTGTTCCAGAGATGTGGTGTAACACAAGTTAGAGAAGGGATCATATTAAGGGCTTCGAAGTGTGTCGGTTTTTCCTATGACAAGACATAAGGCAATTAGAATCAGAACAAGTAAACTTTGATGGGGTGAGATAGGGAAGAGCAAAGAAATCCACATCGTTAGACAAGAAATAAATAGAGTCCCTAACTGCGCTAGTTTCCACCAATTACATTGATGTCAATGTGTGTCCCCGATTCTCCATGCAAACTGCCTGGAGCGGCCTCCCCTCCCCTGGTCCAAGATCAACAGCATCACTTCCCTCTTTCCACCACAGAGAGCGGACACATACACCCATCCCCATACAAGCCTTTGTACACATACAGTAATAATCACAGCCTCTAGCTTTGTTGTGTCACCAGACACACACCGACCGCCACAGTCACCCAGTTAATTCTTAAATACTTTCTAGAATTTTTCTTTTTTGTGTGTTTATTCTATTGAATTTTGTGTCAATGTATGCTCATTTGTTTTTAGAAGCATACTGTATTAAAGCTGGGGTATCTGATTTTCAAACCCCAAAAGGAGGAAGCAGGTATTTATAGCTATCTAACTCATCCTTTGCTCTCACAATGTTCAATTCAATTCAATTTCACATGCATTAATTTTCATTGCTAGGCTATAGAGCAGCTTTTTCTTTTTTTTGGTTGTTGCCCGTAGGCTTTATTGGACAGGAGAGGGCGAAATGGGGAATGAGAGAGAGGGGAAGACATGCAGTAAATTGTCCGAGTCGGAGTCTGCACCTGGCATACGTGCGCTGTGACTTAACCACTCGACCACCGGGCTGCACAGAGCAGCTTTTTCATTCAGCAAAATGAATCTGGGGCAGACCACCCATGCTTTCGGATCTTAGTTCCTGGTTAACAGGAAATATAACACTTTTTAACACACATTATTAGTTGCAGACAGTGCTCAGTGGTCTCATTTTGTCACAAAGGGCTGCTTTTACAATACAGTGGTCCCTCCTTTATCGCGGGAGTTACGCTAAAAAATAACCAGCACTAAACAAAATCCGCAAAGTAGTCAGCATAATTTTTTTAACAATTATTATAGATGTTTTAAGGTTGCAAAACCCCCCAAATGAGATGTGCGGATGGCACCGAAGAAGACGTTGGCAGTATTTATAGTCTGTGCGGTATCATGCGGTGTCAACAGTAGAAATCTGAGCTAGCCGCGGACGGCAAGCGAGGGGGCGTGTCGGCAAAAATGAAGACATTTCGCCGCGCTGCCCCACTCAGACCTCGCGGATGCATCAAGCGTAAACCTAGCCAGGGTCAGAGAAAACTTACATACAGCATTTCAGTCACACTGCCAGCGACACATTTGGCAAGCTGAACACATTCTGTAGCTACTGTACAAGAGACACGGTACGGAGGAGATTGATTGATAATAGTCTACAGTTAATTATCCAATCAGGACGCAGAAAACAGTGCGCTGTAAAAAAAAAAAAAAAGCACACACCTAAAAAAAAAAAAAAGCACACAAAAAAAAATGCCCCCCATAATGTGAAGCGTGTTATAGCGAGGGACTAATGTATACTAAAGTCACAAAATTCACTCATAATAAACAAAAAAATCAACAGAAAAACTAAGTAATTTACCCCAGCTTTAAAGTCGGATTTTATATATTGGTTAGTCATATAATGTTAGCGTGGTTCTTTAGCGCTGGTTTGACACGGTTCCTCCTCAAGTGGGGTTGACATGTGGGTGGGATTTCCTGTCATCATAAAACAGACATAATAGACTCATCTATATAGGTTTGAGTGGTCCCCAGTTCTTTTACATATGCTGTAAGTTACAAAACTTTGTCAGAGGTACTTGGGCACTTTGCATTGGCAGTGGTTGCAGTTATTTATATCAAGAGAATGGACAACCGTGAAGAATGTAACTAATCATTTAAGGAGCGTGAGGAGAGACGCTTTGCAAATCGTTACAGTTCATACTTGGTAAAACCACCTCATTTACAGCAATTGTTTTTGATTGCCGTGTATGATGCGTCCCTCATTTTTAAACAAATAAATGATATTAAGTACAATCCTGTTGTCAAGGCAGCCACTCTTTTTTCTGTATTGTTAAAGTAAATTATAGGTGACAGATTGACCGCTGGCCATTGCCAAGACACATTTTACAGTATGTGATATTATGGTTCCGGTAAGTATCTGTAAGTATACTGTTAACATACATATAGGACATACATATAGCATCAATTATCAATTACTGACTCCTCCAACTTGTAGTAGGCCTGGATTTCCCCAGCTAGCCTGCTAATCACTGTGACTACTTGCACTGCATTTTCACATTTTCCTCTCTGCTCAATCTCTATCATTCTCCTCATGCATATACACCCAGATCCAGTTGAATGTGACTGCTACTCTCCTCTCGAATAGTAGTACTAATAAAATCGCTGATTACCAGAGATGGAAATAATAATAATTATATAATAATAATAATATAATATAGGATATTCTTATTATAACACTGCTACCTGTAATCAATTGAAAATGGTTAGAAGCTTGGTGTAGATGCTCATTGAAACAAGGGGTTAAAGGAGAATGGATTGGTGAGAGAATCCGGAGAAAGCACAGGTAGTTGGTAATTCATGGAGAAATAGGGCGATTAAATGAAGCAGAAAGTGTAAAAGGAAGAGGCTCGGAAAGAACTACTTATGGTGCAGTGAGTGTGAGGGAAAAGCATTGACAATTAGGACATTTTTATAGAGTGGGTGCATTAATAAATAATGGACAAGCTTCTCTTGGAGAAGGCAGTGGAAGATGACCACAAGAAATAAAACACTCAGATAAAAAAAGAAGGCTTTTAATATACTTGCATGATTTAAGACAGTGGTTCTCAACCTGGGGGTCATGACCCCCTTACAAAATTATTTCAAGGTGATATGAGGAAAAAGTGAAAATGTATAGTTTTAAACAAGGCTTGAGACCCTTTAAATGCAGTGGTAAATTATTATTTGTTGGCTGACCAAAGTAATTTATCTAGGTCTATATCCTGAAAATAAAATCAAACGTGAGGGGGTAGCCTACTTTTTATGTTTTGGGGTTGCGAGTACCATTGGTTGTTATTTTGGGTATGGCGACTGAAAAAGGTTGAGAACCACTATTTTACATCACCCTTATAGACCATTCTCAACCCTTGTTACAGATTCCATGACTTCCGTGCACGCAAGTGATGTTTGCGGCCGACAAAAAATAACGTGCACAGCTACAACAGTGTCCACTTGGTCGCTTTTTCTCCTAAAACTCATCCTGTCTGCCCCTGGGAAAGGAAGAGATGTTGACTGAAGAGAGCAAACACATGAGGCTGGGTCCATGTTTCCTGACGTTTCGTTGGTTAAATAGCGTCATGTGATCTCTTCCCGACTAAAACAGAGAGTTGCGGTGCTAGGCTAGCTGTGATGCTAACTTACTCAGGAGTCTCTAATGGACCCATAGACTGATGCACAGTATGCTCAACGAATGGATCTTAAAGGTTAAATATTATGCATTATTTATATTATTAGCCTTTAATCATGTTCTTTAGTACCTTTAGTTTGGCATTTCATGCTTTAGAACAAAAAAATAAGATATTTATTACAAACAAAATTACATTGGGATATCTGCCTATTTCCAGCACTGCAAACCGTGCAGTCAGTAGATGGCGCCACCACTCAGCAGTCACAATGCACATTTCATAGAACAGCTGTTGGTTTTCTTCCTGGTCTCAGTTGTACTGATCATGATAAGATGACAGAAAGTCACAGAACGATGATTTATGGACTTAAAAACAGCAGATAAGCTCCTCAGAGCTACGAAGAAATGTCAGTTATCGCGGAGCTGCAGAGAGGACTGGTTTTGACTGTTGGAGGGGTGAGGATTTTCTAACCAGGATTCCTCGAACTTGCTCTAATGAAGCTAAATGCTACTCCAGATGAGGGAACAATGTTAGAACATGGTTTAAAGCTCAAAAAAGTCAATTTTGCACAAGATATTTCCTTTAAAAGTGGCAACAGAGGTGAAGAAGTTGGACAAACTTCCCATGGATTTATCAGAGGAAAACCTGTCGTTTGGAGCTCTGGCCAAACAGATGAAGATGTCAGACACGAGATAAAAAGAGGAGGAGGGCTGATTCACACAGTGAGTGCCATAATTTATGTTTGATTAAGGTTTTCGGCCAGACGCTGTTTCCAGCATGTCCTCCACTAATTTCATTGGCTGGGCTCCGTGTTTGTGGAAGTGTCAGTAAACAATCTAACGGACTAACCATCTTTAGTACATGTTTAAATTACTGCTACTGGGCTCTAGGCTTTTTACGGTGCACACTTTGCAATTCAGATGCAAGTCCAGTTGTAACAGCTCCACACTACGACACTGAAGCAGCTGTGACTGTCTTCAACTAGAGATGACTGGGACTGACTAGCCACATCTTTTAATCCGGGGGAAATTGGGCTAAAAATGTGTCCTCAGCTCTAAACGAGAGAAACAGCCGTATAATTCTGACCTGTCATAGCTCAATTTAAAACTATAGTCAATGTAGAATTTATTCACTATGTTTTTACATGTCAGCTATCGGTAAAGTAGAGTTAAATATATATTATTTTAACCAACAAAGAAGAGGGGTGGGCTGTTCCGTGGTCGAGTGGATGGTGCGCGTGCACTCAATGCGGGCAGCCAGCGTCGTAGGTTTGAATATGGCTCTCGACAGTTTGCTGCAGTGTCTGTCCCCACTCTCATCCCCTTTTTCATATGCTCCTGCGCAGGCTTGGCTGTGGAAGCCTGGTAACCCTGGTACAGAGCCAGTCGGCAGCGCGTCATATTAGGGGGCGTGGTATGTCGTGGGGAAAATGCTCTTGCAACTTTTTCCCTCTTCTAATATGTTTCCCGGTGGATTATGTTCATTTTAAGCACAGCTAATTGAAATCAAGTCACATCCGAGTCGTAATGGAGGTTGTTGACCTTGCGTTACCTCAGAAACGTTACAGATTGTTCTGCAGATTTTAAAATACAGCAGGCGGTGCTAGCATTGTGGCAGTTATTGTTAGAATTACTATAAAAAAATTGGGCAGTTTTATCACTTTATTCTTCTTCATATCCCCGTGTCTTTATTTGGCACAAAATCACTCCTAAAACCGGCATTTGCTCTTGTAGTTTTAGAACAGTGGGTGATAAAGCTTCTGTTCTCCATTAAAATGACAGTCGAGGTCCGTAAGTGGGCGTTCCCTTGGATGCCGATGGAATCTATGCTAGCCTAGAATCGGATCGTTCTTCCCCATTGAGAGGGAGCCTGTCAGAGAACAATATACAGTAGACGGAGAGAAGCATGTACTAGAATAAATTCCTTTTTTTTCTTCCTTTTAAAAAAAATTATATAATTGAATTCCCCCTTTGTACTCAATATTACATCACTGATTTTTCCTCATTATTCTGAATACTCATAAAGCCATGACTTTTTATTGAATGCTGCAAGTAAGAAATCCTCTAGAAGGTACAATATTTGAGATTTCAAAAGAAGTCACTGTTCTGTATTGTCTTGTGTGGCATGTACAGCGCATCTTCCAATGGCATGTTGAACACTTATCGATTTTTGTGTCGGTGCTTTCTTAGCTTTGTTTGATCGGGGGACTATCTGAGCCAACATGGGATGGCAGTCAATCCGCACTATACCCTTTCTGACAGACATGATTTAGCAGCACAATAGCACCCCAGCAGAAGCCGCTAATCAAATTGTCACACCATGCTACAAACATGCTAACAACGCGATTAGACAGGACCAGGATCAAGCTAACGACATCATCAGTCATGTTAATAACACTGCACGCTTTTCCGATGCCCTTCTGTCTCCGCTGCCTTTTTAAAAATGCAGAAAATACATAACAGAAGGAAAGAAAATCCATTTTAGCATTTGCACCTTGATTCTATGCCGACGGGAGACACATTAATCAGGGTCAAATCAGATCCGTCTAACTTAAAAGGAAGATGAAAATAAAAAGGGTAAAATGGAAATGAGGTCTGCAGAAAAAAAGGATTGTGATGAAGTAAACTTGGGAAGAAGGTGGAGGTGGACAAAAGTATCGACTTGAATATTGATGAGGTTATGATAATTTGTGGAAAAGGAGCGGAAAGACAGACAGGTGCATAAAGGGGGTGTACCTGAGGTGGCTTAATGCCAGAGGGAAGTTATGTGTTTGGCATCTGCCGCAGCCGTCCTGAATTTTTTATACCAGCGACATCACGATACGTTTCGCCCATGTTCCTCTGGGAGCCGCCTTTCATTAACCATCCCTTGACCCGAGCGGCAAGAGACAGAACCGCTCGAGGAAGTGTGCAGGAAGTTAAAGTCCAAATTGTTTTGAGAGAAGCAAAGAAAAAAGTTAATGCCAAAGAATTTATGGAGGCCTGAAAAATAGGTGTTGTTGTGATGAATCTTGGTTAATGGAGTTTTGATGGATGAGTGGTGTCTAGGGTATATAATGGCTTGGTTTGGATATTACTGGACTCCTATTGATAGCTGACCACGAGTAACAGCATCTGTGCTTTTTACCTTCAACGTATTAAGTTCTAACCGCTTTAGCTGTTTAATACTGGATATCACATAATGTCTTCATATGTGCTGTCCTCCCGAGACCAAATCACAAAGGAAACTCTGAAATCAACTTCTCCCTGTGATCTTCAGCTCGAAATTTCCTGTGGACGTGCTCTCCTTTAAAAGACTGCAATTAGCTGAGGTAAAATGATAATGTTTTCGTCTTTAGCGTCCCTTCGGTAAACATTGCTTTTAGGATCAATTAACCAGCGGCTAATGAGCAAAGTGGGGGTCTCGCTTTTCGATATTGCACTATTGTTCATTGGCCAGTTTTAATTAATGGGTTTTGAAGTAAAAATCGCAAAAGTTTTAATTGTTTTTTCGTTTTGGAGGCGGGGATGGAGATAGCGGGAGGGAGGGAAGGAGGGGTGGTGTGAGATCACAGTGTTAATTATAAAGTGGTGGAGGATTTACAGTTTTAATTAAAGAGGAATTTGATTCGACCAATAGACTGGAGTTCAATTGTGTCCCCCTTTTCTAAATCTGCCACCTTCTTCATCTGTTTTGGAGCTTGTGCTACTCATCTGTATACAGTACTTTCTCCTTGCTGGGTGTTGCTATCTGTGCCTGGATTAGGAACTTTGAGAGCACTCCAAATAGTGGATATAATGCCTGGGTGGGGTGGAGGGAGGACAAGTGCAATATAGCTCAGTCTCTCCATTGGACATCCCAGATTGAATTAACTTGAGTCAAAATAGGGCAGTTCTGGAGTATTGTTGGCTTCCGTCTCCTCCCTTCTCTGTTTCCATCCCCACCCCACCGTATGTTGTCTGCTCAGCTTTAGATTGTTTTGGTAGCGGCAATAAATTAGGCTGAAGCGATTACATAGTGTAGCGTTGCTGATTTGTCGAACAGATGCCCTCTACCATCTTCACTCGGGTAGGTTACATTGTTAAAACTCAACTCCAACCACACGCATGCACACACACACACACACACACACACACACAGCTGAGGCTCCCAGTAGATGTATACAGGTTAATTGCCTTGATTGTGGATATAGCTCCCAACATACCGCCGGGAATGCAAACCTGCAAGTCCATTTGTTATTGCGTTAGCTGTTAGCAATCAACCTCATCCACGCCTACACAGATATTCATACGTAGTCTGTTTGTCATCAGGTCTGCCTGTAAATAGGCTGGTGTACATAACAGGGCCAGCTGGGCACTTATGACGCAGTACATTTTGGGTTTGTTATATTTGGAGTTTTAGTTGATGATTAGGTCTATAAAATTAGAAGAGAACATTTACTCATTCTTAATCAGAGTATGTAACAAAGTTAATGCCATCTGTTTAGGGGTGCAACCATAGAGCCCATATTGAAGGGTTAGGGTCTTCATCAAGCATTTTTTTTTGTTTGGTTGCTTGAAACTTAAAAGGACCATTATATTTTGATTTTAATTACTTTAATTTTGACTATGCTGGTGTTCTTTCTTCATTAGGTCACTCAGAGTTGTTTATTTTGATTGATTCATGCGTACTGGCTTCTTCTGCATTTTCTGATCTTGAGGGCTCAGAAAATTTCCGTTTTCACCTACGGCCCTGATTCCAAGGCCAGACAAACATGACATGCTCTCTCTGGGTGGCGTCTGCATGTCCTTCCCGTGTTACCGTGAGTTCTCTCCAGGTTCTCCGGCTTCCTCCCACTGTCCAAACACATGCTTGTGTTAGATCAGTTGACAACTCTAAATGAATGGATGTGAGAGTGAATAGTTGTCTATGTGTCTATGCCTCTGTGTTAACCCTGTGACGAGCTCGCTCCTGTCCGGGGTGTACCCCACATGGCGGGGATAGTCTCCATTCACCCGCGACCCCTAACAGGAACAAGCAGTAGACATTCTTGTACTTAATTGAGATTTTTTTAATTCACTGTAACAAGGAGCAGATTTTCATTTATGTATTTGTTTATGGTTAGAATCCCACATGTATGACGTGGCATGTGGAGTTCAAAACATAGACATTATTCTACAATAAGAACATGTAAAGGAAAATCTGCTCTTTGTAATGAAATACCAGTTAGAAGCAGTGGATCTTATTTGGTTTGCACTTTTAAACAGAAAGTAAATTAACCTGTTTTTATCATCAAGCTGTTTTTGATCAATATTGCAGTTTAAAATAAACACAATGTAAAATAATTATCTACATATGTAGTTTAATACTTCTTCTTTTTCTTCTTCTTCTTTGGTGGTGTATTATGGCGGTTGGTATCCATAATGTTACATTACCGCCACCAGTACCCACCGCCAGTAGTTTAATACTAAATAACTGAAAAAACGTCTTCTTTGAGTATAAATATACATAATATATCTCAATCTAAAAAATATCTTGTATTGGAATTGGACAGGATATTCCAATTAACTTTCATTTTCTTCTAATAACAAATATTGTTAATATTAAAAAGAAGATATAATTATTTTTCCAAAGATGAAATTCCAATACATTCTAACTGCTTTTGAAACAAACACACATTCATACACCAGTTGATGCAGGCTCTGAAGATATTGTGTCTAAGGAAAATAAATGGTGATCATTAATCACTGACTCACTGAATAATTGACTCAGGAATAATTTAATACATTTTTGTTACGTTTATTGTGGAAAATCTTTTAAGAAAATTGCTTTGAAAGATGCATCTACCCTACTTACTTTGTATTTTTAGCACAGCCCAAACCAGATTGACTCCAACCCCTTGCAACCCCTATTAGTGGAATAAAAATGAAAAACACCTTACAAAACAACCTTTCACGTGTAATTTCTAAAGTTGCCTGCAGCTAAAAAGTCATACGCTTACAATATTAGAGTATGCGCTGACCAGATTAATCAGACGTTACATATACAAACAGCGGTGGTCATATTTTTAGAGGAGTCCCATCGGCAGGGGTGGAACCACGTAAAAGAATAATAATTGCCCCTTTCTGCTATGTAACTGTGATTATACCAATCACTGTCATTAGCATTCCTATAGATTAACGTCATGTGTCATGCTTTATTGAGTGCATGCTAATGACTATGACAACTATACCTCCAAAGCTCTCACCAAAACACTATCTGAATCCCTGTGTTACCCAAATCCACTGCCAATTAAGATGACAACCTAACCTGCCCTTCATCTGAGTTATAATCAGCCTTATCAAATGTACTATAGCTTTAGTGGATTGCAATCTCATAGTTTCAGACTAATTTTCCAATCTGAAAAAACAAAAGGGAAAACAAAGGTTGCTAGGTTGCTATTACCTAATGTCAACCTTCTAACCTTGGTTCATTGCATTATATGTGTGCCCCCCCTCGTTTATCCTCTTTTACTAATCTTCAAATTTCCCTTCCTAATGCCTAATGCCTTTTGTAGCCTTAATCTGATTCCTGCACCCAGCTCCTCTGTGCTCCCCAGCTTGACTCAAGGTTAGTGTTTTAGCTACTATTGTACTCTACCTAACAGATGGAGCATATGTTTCATAATACGTCTGAATTTGGCATCAGCTGTCCGAACTAAAACCCCCAAAGGATATTTTTTAATGCAAACATATTTATCTGAATTAAGGGAACATGTGCTGTTACAGTGAAAAGATTATAACATACTAATACGATTATCACTATATTTGCGCAACAAAAAAGCATATAAAGGCTCGTTAGTGGCCTTTCTAAACGAATCAGTGTGTGTTTTAATGTAATCAGCGTGCCAATGAAAAGCTTTTTTCCCCTTTTTAAAAATCTGTCCACTCTGACTTTTTCTTTAGTTTAGTTTTTTTGCTCCTAAAGGCTCACTCAAAAAAGGCTTTTCATTCATCATGATTAAAGCAGCCCGATAATGAGAAAAACTGGAATTAATATTCATTTGTCACTCTCAATCCATTGGGACGTGAATATGTAAATGTGTGTACTCTAGTGTGGCCTTAGAAGTCTGTCTATAAGTTCCAAAAAGTATGTTTCAAAGTCAAAGTAGCAGCCTTTTTTCAAAAATCTATCCGTTTGTCAAACAAGCTACAATTGGATACCCTGTGATGACTATGTTATATGGCACAAGTACATACTGTCTGTGCCTGTCCCAAACCCAATAGAAAGGGCATCTGGAATAAAATCTTTAATATTACATTTCTTCTTTCCACTCCTTTTGAGAAATGTCCTTTTCTGTTGTTTAAAATATATGACTTTGTAAATGATGATGTCATATTTTCCTTGGCACAAAAATGACTGAATTAATTAATGATATTTGCCTGGCGAGCCAGACCCTCCTACTTTCTGTTCAAATGCAGGAGGGTTTGTATAAAGTTGAAGCCAGTCCTCAGTCGCGCATGGTAAACGTCTTTTAAAACCTATTCTAAAACATACTCGTATCAGTTATAACTCCAAACAAATATGCAAACAAATGAACCAGAGCCACCCTGGATTCTTAGCTCACGTGTACCAACATGCGATTAAGTTTCATTTTTGATGTACCCGTATACGGCATCAAACGCAGCGCGGCTCCAGTTGTGACAAGCTTTTGATAAACGTTTACCTGGGTATCATATTAACTTATATATAGCCTATATCCTCGGTCACTAATAACGGACTCCAGTCCAGATCCGGACCCAAGCGCCGTCCTGTCCGGACCTGTCCGGACCTGTCCGGACCTGTCCGAACCTCTCACATGAGACTTAAGCATAAGCCCCTCATTCACAGGGGAACGAGCAGTGCAGCCTCCCCGTTTTTTAGAGATGAGTGGGTTTTAAGAAATAGTTTCAAATGAACTGGGAGATTGCGTCCCCCCTCTCTCTCCTCTCACTCCAAACACACAGGAGCCCGACCCACACCACGAGCCCGCTCCTCGAGCACTCTTCCCGCTGTCACACATCACCGTGCATCAGATTGCAGAGTGAGAAAGCTTTTACATTGTGAGAGATCAGTCGTGATGTCTGTTCTGTTCCGACTATTTAGAAAAAAGAAGTGTGCTCCCCATCTCATGTCAGCTTTAGGCCTATCTTCTACCTAAAATCAACTTTTAAAAAGGGTAATAAAACATTTAAATGTAACCATAATTACACTATTAAATATAATTAATTGGTAAATAGTAAAAAAAATAATGTTATACATCTTGTGTTCGTGCCATATGAACCATCTCGGACTCTGAGGACCTCAGGGACCGGCCTCCTGCTGGTGCCCAGAGTCAGGACTAAACATGGGGAATCTGCATTTCAGTTTTATGCAGCTAAAATCTGGAACAATCTTCCTGAGGATGTGAGACATGCCTCTGCTCTGGCAACGTTCAAATCTAAGCTAAGCTTTTGTTTTGCCGTGCATATGCCTGAAATGATTTTCTTTGCACTCTTCTCTTTTATGTCTTAAACTATTTGACGGATAGCCTGAAAATGGCACCTTTAGATTTCTATAAATTAAGGGTTTGTGATTCCTGTCTTGTCTTTGTGATTTTAATGCATTTTGTCCTTTTGTGTGAAGCACTTTGAATTGCCTTGTGTACGAATTGTGCTCTATAAATAAACTTGCCTTGCCTTATAGTATAATAATATTATAATATAAAAGTTGTGGACCTCGGCTTTTGGAAATGTTCTCAAACTGGACCTTGGTGCAAGTTTAAAGCTCTGTATGACGAACTCGCCTGTTTGAATTGATTTGCTCTTTGCATGTAAACTTGGGCAAAACTGGTCTGACCTGGGGGAAAAGACAAATTGAGTCAGTTTTTTTTAGAGCAGTCAGATTTTGCTGTGCATGTTAACATATTGAGTGTAGGAAGTGTTGCATTGGCAGGCTTTGTTTGTAGCTCATACAGACTACTTTTGGTTTTCAATATGGAGCGGATTCAGGTCTTTCACTGTCTGGCGGCGTTTTTTATAACTACATGTTATTGATTCACTTGAGATGGGACATTCTCAACATAATTTATTTTTAAGGAACTACCTTAAAAGGACCTATGGTGTATAAATTATGCCCATAAAAACCCATAAAGAAAAATATAGGCCCTTAAAAAGGTTGCATCAGGAATGACTAAATATTATATAAATATGTTTTTATTGATTGAGATTTATGGTGTACTAATTGAAAATGTTGCAGACATTTAGAACACACTCATTCTCTATTTCTCCAATCCAAGTGATTAAAAGTTTGTTTTGAAAGCATTTCATAACTCATTACCACTAAATATATATGGCTATAGTAACGTCGTTCCGTACCAGGAAAAGCTTTTCTGTGTCAGCGTGTGGAACAGCTGGAACTCAAGCAATGTCAAAGCATTTACCAATTAAAATCCCTCTATAAACAAAATGTCTGGTCATAATACAACGAGAGCGAGGCTTAACTGTTCAAAAAAAGTGTGTAAAATGTGCATGTGTAAACATTTGAATATTTATGTATCTGTGGTTCTACATAAGTGAACATTGATACAACCCATCTGGTCATTTTTGTTGAGCAGTGTTGGAAATAGATGCAGCTTTCTTTATTTCACTTTGAATGTATTTTCTGGCGCTGGGGTGGGTTACAATACGATTTACTTCTTCCATTCTTCCATTTCAAGCATCATTGTTTTATTTTAAATGTTTTACGTCAACGTTGGACGTCGTACTGCTTGTATTCCCTTCTGTGCCACTTTTTGTTTGTCTTGCCTGAGGCATGCAGTTTGAAATAAATGAATAAAATAAATAAAATTGGCACTGTACTTATTTGCTAGACCTAGAGAGATCTATGCAGAGACAGTTACAGTTCAAGTCCTGCGTGCACAGGGGATGCTATTTTCCTAATTTGTGGTGAAGGGATCTCACTAATGAAGTGGAGGAGGCTTTTACCTCCTCTGTAACACTGATGCAATTTGGAAGAAAATAACAACATATTTAGATATCTAAAAAGCATTTTGATTGTATCTTGCCCAGAGCTGTGTACTTCTAAATACTTGTTACAAATGGTATTAAAACTTAACTAGCATAAGAATGTGATGGTGCATGTGATGTGATGTGTCTGCTCCCTAAAATATCTTGCAGTATATTAATCCCTGAAGTATGCACAAGTACTATTGTTTTCTTAAGTTAATTTACCTCATGTTTGTCATCTTTCTTATATTTATCTTATGTATACTTACTAAGGCTGTAAATGCTCAGCAACAAGATCTGCTATTTGGATCCAATCATTCATTCACCTTCCGAGCCTTACAGTGCATTTCAAACAAACAAACAAACAAACAAACAAACAAACAAACAAACAAACTGTAATGCACTGTGGATTCAGACACCCTTCTGTTACAACCATAAACTTCTTATGCTTAACCAGTTTAACTGCTTCCAACACGTCAGGTTTGAGGTCAAACTATTGAATTTATATAAATCACACACTAACAAGTGCCCTTAGATATAATCTGTTACTAACTTCACCTCCAAGGGGTCGCAATATTCTGCTTGAGCTGTGAAAAATACTGCTTTAGTCATATATAGTATAACCTTTGCCAACAGTTTTCCTGCTGATACACAGTGTTTGAACGACCCTCAACTATAAATTTGACTGTGCGCTTCTTTATTTTTCATTCAGGGTTTGGCTCAACATGTGCTTTTGCTTTAAACTAATGCATCCCTAATGAGTGCGCTCAGGGTTAATGTAAAAAAAACTAAATCTCAAGGAGTCTTTTAAACAGACAGAGCTGTGTCGAGAGCAAGAAAAATTCAGAATGTTAGTCAAAATGGGAGAACAAATTGTAAGAGACCTCGTCATCTTTTGACAGAGCAAGGCTAAACGAGTAGACAAACTGAGCAGGAAGTCTAGATTAAACAGCAGCTGGCTAAAATGAGGAGACGACTCAAGGAGACGAGCAAAGGAAGGAGGGAGAGGGAAAAAAGGGGGAGGTGCAGGAGATTGATGAGGCAGAGTAGGGAACTAATTTTCACTTCACTCCGGACTGAAGATTAAGTAAGATTATCGAGATGGGATGAGGGAGGGGGCAAGATGGAGCGATAACTTGCAGCACATGCCACCAAAAGATCTTTAAATGTGTAATGCCCAGTAAGAGAGTGGGGACGAGACAGAGGAGATTATGTAAGAAAAAGAAAGTAGTCCATGAAAGACACTAAAGCGCTGAGGAGACAAGAGCGGATAAGGACAGGAGCAAATCAGGCTCCGAGGGTTATTATAGTGGTGATCCGTGAGAGTGTCAGTGTCCTTTATATTAGAGGCCATTTTGAGCTCTGTGCCGTAATACAGGGTGTGCACAGATGAAATCCAGGCCATCTCTACTATACCTCCCTTGCTCAGCCACTCCACAGGGATTCATTCTCTGCTACTGTGTGAGTCGTCTCAATGTATTTTTTACTTTCTGTTCAACACAAAAGCAAAACTTCTTTTTTGTCCGCATTTACCCTGCCTATTTATAGACTCTCAAGACAGTATAAGTGCAAATGTACACCGTTTGACATAGAAGAAGAGGCTTGAGAATAAATGTAGATATAAACTAGCACATGCCTGTATGTTTATGCTTGTCTGTGAAGGAACACAGCGGCGGCTGCAGAAGTTTCTGAGGGAGACAGTGGGGAGAGAGGCCGGGCATTGCAGTGGCAGACTCAATCCGTCATGCAGGATTACAGCGTAAGCTTCTCCACGGCCATAGATGTGGCTTTATAGGAGAAACAGAGAGCTTTTCTAAACGCGCTGGCCCTTTGCTCTCTGGCGTCATAATACAGACAGAGACAGGACTGGGATCGTCCCCTGTGGTCCTCACTGTCTGACTACTGCAGGGCTTTATAAGCTGGAGCTCGCCCTCTGCCTCACCTCTCTGAACTCTCACCCTCGAGGGGGAACGATTATTGCACCTATGGGACAGGTGACCTTGGGAACACACAGGAGCCTGTCTGTGTTTCTTAAACCATTAGGTACAGCACATGTTATGTGCACTGAGAGAATAAGAAGTGACTGGTGCGACCAAGGATCCATGAAATATTCTCTCTCTTTGGCATTACCACACCTAGAATAAATTCAAAAGTAATGTGGAGAGTAACCTGGCTCTGCTCAACAACTTCAACCACAAGGGTAAATGTTAGCAGGGAACTTGATCATCTTAGCTGAAGTGTCCATGACCACAAACCTGACTTCAATCGAGATGTGATTTACATTAGGAAAATTGCAAAACTATTCAAAATAATCCACGTGTAATGTGCCAAATAACTTTATAGCTTTGATTAACTAGAAATCCTTCACCAAATCTATTTCTATAATTTAAAAACAATGGACTCTCACCACAAAACTGACCCTTTTCTGTTTTTTAAACCCTTCCTTAGATGGTATGAAACCTTGCATGAATGGTTTCCTTCTACATTTCAATACTCACATTCACAGCTCTACTAGGAAGATTTTGTATTTTCCCTGCACAAATACTGTATGACATTGAACAATATAGGCTATATATAGCTTATAGCAGCCATATGGAGTGAATTCTGGAGCTTCTGATGCCTGTGCAACTGAAAAGTCAACAACATTACACGTACTATATGGTGCTTAATGTCTGCCAGCACAAAGCAGTTTTCAATTCCACATCCTTTATTCTCACTAACCCTGGCGGCCCGACTATAACCTGCCACAGATAGAACGACATAAACATGCCCCAATCTGAACCTCGGAGCAGAGCGGCCAGAACATAAACAAAGCTGCTAAGTGACCCAAATAGGAAGAGACAAAAGTGAAATGAACCTAAAATTGGGCGGCCTCATGAAAATTATGGACTGTCAGTTACAGTGCAGGAGCAGGAGGGGACCTGGGGCTTGGGGGAGCTATAGTATGTTAATAAGGATTCTGCTGAAGGTGTCCACAAAGCACTGCACAGACAGGATGCTGCTCGATGAGGCGCTGGCCTAACATTAAGGTTCATGCACAATTCAGTGTTCTTTTCGTAGAATGCTAGCTGTCTCAAGAGTAATATGAACATTTCTCACTCCTCATTTATATGAATTACTTAAATCCATATATATACTGCCTAAAACCTATATATAAAGTTATGATCCATACCTGTGACCAACTCTAATATGAATGATCAACAAATAAACAAGACGAGACTGTGTGTGGTGAGTGACTTGTTCTTTGTTAAGTATAAGAAAGGCTTTCATGTGGGGTTGTCAAAAGCTAGTATCTAAACTAGACACTCCTTTGAAGTATCAATACTGACTAAAAACAAAACAAAAACATGAATAGGCCTGATTGAATGGAATTCAATTTCCATTAACACTTCAGAGTAATACAATTAGTGACCTAAACTGTGAACGACCCCATAGCAAACCCTTATTATTTCACCAGAAAGCCGTTAAAAGTAAGCTGGCTCTGTTGTTTTCTCTCTGTTTGGGTGGCAGATAAACATGAAAGTGTTGAGTTGTACAGATTAAACGGTGCTAGTGAGTGTCATTATTCATTTTTGTTTGTTGGCAGTAGCCTTGGTGCCTTTTCAAGTGCTATCTACTCCCTGGCAATTCATTATGGATTATCAGCGCCACCTTGAGTGCGTTGTGTTTATTCATCTCTGAAATGGCCCCTCTCTCACTCCCAAGTGTCCTTTCCTTCAGACTTTGTCCAGTCACCACTCGTGTCTTAAAAGGACGCCCTTGAAAGGTAAACAGAAGAGGTGAAGGGGAGCTGCCTCATAATCTCATCTCTTCAGGCACTTTGATGTAATGCGCTGGTCTTTTGAATCATTTTATTGAATTATTATTGACATTTTGCAGATCAGGCATGTGAATGATGTGTTTGGACAACCTCAATGCTTTAGTTGTACAGATTCTTTTTCTAATATTTTCGATAGCATAAATGAATAAGCATGTTTCTTGCTATACTGTCAGATTGCATTCTTAACTGTACACTTGGCTGTCTTGCCCTCCACAATTTTATCATGATTTGTGTGCAATATACCTTCATATTGTATAATTGTGGACACATGCTTCTTCTGAGAGATCACACTTCACTTTGTTTGGTTTGATCCTTCTGTCACTCATTCAGAGATTGACCAATAGGAAAGTGGATAAGTGGGAAAAGTCAGATTCCATTTATTTTGCAAACCATGATATGGTCATATAAAATCATACATTTTAATTTCTATTTTGATTTTAATTTTATACTATAATCATTTTAAATTGTTTCTTAATGCATGCCAATGCTTTGGATTGAATATATGTTGTTTTAATTATTGACCAATGTTTTATGTTGCACCTTAATGCTGAATTTTGTTCATTGACAATGGCAATAAACCCTCAAATTAAGCAATTTTATGTAGTCATATTACCCACTCCTTATATATTACTAGCTCAAATTTACTATCTGAAATTCACAATTTGTTCCATCCAGTTTAATTTGACAGTGTTTTGTGTTTGACTGATGGTGTTTTACCGCTGATTACTCATGCTAAATTTACATCTTTATATCGTCCATCAGCTTCTCCCAAGGATTATTTCCTGAAATGCCAGCCGCTGCGTTGAAAGGATCAGATAGCTTTTTGATGTTCTCCTTTGTCCAGGCTGAAGAGGGCGAGAGAGTCTTGATAGGCTTGATAAGCATCAGGTGTAATTTTGGTAACAGCTTTGGCAGCAGATGACTCACCATTACGAATACATGACCTACACACATACAACGGCTCCAAACAGGTGGACAAACAGAGAAAATGACCTTTATGCTTGAAGATCAATGGAGCTCATCATTCCCTTTCATTTTTCTTGTGGTGGGGATCATGAGGTTCATTACATACTCTTGAGTAGGGCAAGCATCAATACATTAGCGTAGAAAATGCATTTTATAGAGATTTTGTAAAATCAGAATGAAATATGCCAAGATTTTTTTTTATTTGACAATTTTAGGATTTCATGTACTTCTTTTCCCTGTCATAGGATCTTTAGTTTGACTTGAAACTGGCTGTAAAGGCTTTTTCATCCTTTTGGATTTATTATATATAATATCAGTTTAGAGTGATATACAGTGTGATAAACAATAATATTGAAGACCATTTTAAGACAGTGAAACAATCACTTTAAAGCATTTTCTTAATGAACTTTACCTTATCTTAAACAAATAGCACAACCCAGTATGACTCAAATGCTAAAAAAATACAGAAGTAATGAGAAAAAATGTCTTGTCTAGTGCAAATAAAGGTACATAGTCAAAAAATACAGGTCATTTGTATTTATTCTACTATTATAAGCAGATATGATAATTATTTGGAGAGCACATTCTATATCTCATTTACTAAATTCCTTTCACTTTGAATTGAACTTCTGAAATACAGTGACCTTTCTAATTGTTGATTTATTTGATGAAGAAAGCCTTTTTGCACTAATTAGCTGCTGATAACCTTTAAAAAGCTTATTAGCATCTTGGGTTGAATATTACTAGTCAAATAAATTCTCAACCTTGTTTAACAGAGGCTGAATATTGTGTTAATGCTTGGGGATATTTCAACTGCTCGGCCAATTACCGACCACTATGATCCTTTTGCCACAGTTAATTAGACAAATTAGATGAGCTGTGTTCCAATTCATGTTCGTGTTGGAGTAAAAATACAATGTGCTCGTTCCCTTTGAGTGGGTCCATTAGAACGTTTTAAATGGGTTTGACTTGACCTGGCTGGAATCTGTTTCTTTTATTTGGCATTCAGATAACAAATGAGAGACGCTTTGGTGTTAAAATGTTATTTTACAATGGTTTATTTGTTGATGTGTTATTGTAGAAGCAGTGCACAGCTGAAGGTCAAACTCTTGCAGATAAAGTTCACAATGCCGCAGGGTTTGTTTTTATTAGACTCTCAAAATGAAACACAATTATCAAACCAACCATTTAGAAGTGCATTGTTGATTTGGCACAATATCGAGAAGTAGAAATTACATTTGAAAATGTTCTAGGATCATGTCATTGTATAGCAACAAAAAACAAAAGCAGTTCCATAACTACTTTGGCGCAGTAGGTGACATAAATTGCAGATTATGGTCAAAGGTTTCGCACAGACACTGAACCAGGCCCGAGCTTGAATCCCGGGTCCGCATTCTCCCGCTGTGCTATCAAGTCGGGAGACGTGCTTCTGCAGGTAGAACACTAAAGTATGTAAAGCAGGGGTCTCCAACCTTTAGCTCTATCTTCCAGGTATAGCTCCCCAAAGGATTTAGGGATTATACAAATTGTACAGCTCTATACATTAGATGTCAGACTTTATGCACAAGAGTGTTAATGTAATTAATGTTATAGGTATCATTCACTCAATTTCTGGTGACCGCTATAAGCTCTCTGGGGGAAAAAAGTTGGATCAGGCACACTTGGTCTGCCAATAAAACTCAGACGGAAAATTTAAAAATCTATTTACATAATGGTTCATTGAGTGCGCGGTCTTGAGTTGGTTCCAGAAATGGAATGATTCGGTCTGGGCTAGGACAGTACATGATATTTTGGAACCGATCTAAACTCTAATTGCAATACCAATAATTTGAGGGATTACACCGACAATACCAGTAATGCCATTCATCCTTTCCATGGTTTCCAAATTTGGCACCATTAGTCTCTAAAGTGCCTTGAGGAAGAGGTGGGCAATATATTGACATTTAGATAATATCAAGAATATTGTTTTGAAGATATGTAAAATTTGAGTATTGAGTATATAATTCTAACAATACAATTTCAAATATATATATATATATATATATATATATATATATATATATATATATACATACACACACACACACACACACACACACATATATATATATTATAATATATATATATATATATATATATATATATATATATATATATATATATATATATATATTTTCCTATATGGTAATATTTCTGCATTTTTGTGATGAATTTTAAAGACATTTGTCTGATAACCAGACGTCAACCAATGTGTTTATATTATATTACAAAAAACACATTTCTGTTGGATTTATATACTATATTTTTCGGGATACTCCAAAATGTTTTAATTCATTTTTGTTGGAGGAACTACACCGACCAGACAAGAAAAAATATGTCCATTCATTCACCTTAACCAATGCATTTCAAGTTCACACAAGTTCAAGTCCTTCCATTGACAGTGGAAGGAAGCTTGAATATCCTTGCACCTTGACACCAAGAGTCACAGCAGATACATTTTGTTATGCAGTAAATGGAGCAGTAACAGAGGATAGCATGGTGCATGTGTAATGATGATCCTATCCCTTTTCATCCAGTTTTATTTTCATAGAATGGCTGATCTGATACATATTTTCTGAAAAGTAATTGCTTCATTTTGATGCATTATTAATCATTCTAAAAAGTTTGTGATGAGCAGCTTTGAGCTCTAAATCACAGGCTTTTATGAGGTTGTCAGTCCTGGTATTTCCATCAGTCTAGACCATGTGGTACCTGGGATCACACTGAACTATTTGTCGTCTTGCCAGAGCCGTAAAATATGGGCCACAAACGCTGCCTCTGTGCCGACCTGCTGGCACGTCTCCTGGCTTTGTGATGCCCTGCTTTGTCTGTTGTCACTGTTTATTTGATCTTTATGGCACCTCTCACAGTTTATATACTGTAGCCACAACCGTGGGTACTTTTGATTATGTTATTGATGTTCTCACTATTGTATTAAATGTCTGTCATTTATTTTTACTATGTTTGGTGTTGTGAATGGACTGTTGTACCAAATGGAAAGTTTCTGTGCCAGGAAAAGGTAGTGAGCATCTTGAACAATGTTCTATTATCTCTTGGCCAAATTGTTTTATGCCAAAACTAGAATAACTGTTGAGAGCTCATTGTGCCATTAGCACATTTTCTATTTGAAGGATAGCTCTTTGAGATGTGCCATCTTGTTTTTGAGTGGGTTCCAATCTCCAGACTCAAAAGTAAAAACACAAAATCAATGTTTATTAAGGTGTGCACTTGATGAAGGTCGATAGTAAACTGAAAGTTTTAGAAGTGTACTTTTCTCACTTTTTGGAAGCAATACATATTCAGACTGTATACGAATAATTAGTTATTGATTAAATAATTAAAGGGAGAACAATCAAATGATTACACGTTAGCTGAAATTTTCTACAAATTTTTGGTTTTTATTTACAGGTGTGGAATGAAAAAGTGTGAGAACACTGCCTTCACTTGATCCCATCATGTTTAGTGAATACAGTAAGGCACAATATTACGTACTAAATCTACACATATATCATTCTAGTTACCATACATGTAAAAATAACAGCTGTAGATGAGCTAGCTCCTCGTGTTTAAGAGGATTTCGGGCACTGTGCCCAAGAGCTGACCTTTCTGTCTCTCATTGCCTTAATGCAGTGTTACATTTTTCTAATTTGAATTTCCATGACTTGTATTATACACCTGTGGTCAGAATTCAAGAATGCATTGTCTAGGATGTGCCTGAGGTCTCAGTAAAGAAGGTTGAGAGGGTGGTCAGCTACATACTCTGCTTGTGGGGGGTCCTGGGGCGTCACACCAGGGTCTGCTCGGAGGACGACCTTTACAACGAGTACAAAGAGTCTTCTTCAAACCCCAAGGATTGCGCAAGGTGTTTTCGCCAAGCCATTCTGAAGTATGCAGGATACCCTAAACATTATGTCACTTTAAAAAAATAAAAACATCTTAAAGTCCTTTATACTTTTAATTATTTTGCTTCACTTGAATTTGTAGCCAAGAAACCGTTCCATACTTGAATTCCCAAATAAACAGTAGTCATGTGACAACACCTGCAAAATGAAATAAACAAATAATTGCTGTATATCCTAACAAAACTATCTACCATCATAACAGGCAATAAGCAGCTCTTTTTGTAATATAAAAGAAAACTGTGGTAATTAATGCATTACTATGAAAGAACAATGCTTTGTTGCCAACTGTTCTTTATGTACTCACATCGAGTAAAAAACGTGGGCTCTCACAGGACTTGTAGTTTTTCTTCTAGGAAAGGATAACACCTGCTTGTCAGGATGGATCAGGCGTTCAGAGCGCAGGGACAAAGGCTCTGTGTTAGATGTTCTCACACAAATTCAAGAAAGTGCTTTTTCTTTTTAGCGTCTCACACCTTGACACGCCTGCTTTTATCTGCCCGGGTTCAAGGTGAGGACGGAGCAGCTGGGCACTTAAACACAGTTGGCCCTGGTCGGTCTGCTGAGAGGTATCTCTGCTCTTTACTTATCCCAACCTTCACTTTATGCTTCTTCACTCTCTAGAGCATATATTTGTTACTTTATAGTATAGTAGGTGGGAAAAAAGTACAACTACATTAAAAAACTTTCAACCATCACTTCCACATTCTCTTATTCTGCCTGCAATTTTCCAGTGATGTCAAATAAATACTAACATTATAATTAGACGATATAAGTGACAATATACTATGTAAACAGATGTATTTGCCTTGCACTCGAGCTACATTCACACTGCAGGGTATGAGGCCCAATTCTGATTCGGTGTATTAGTTCACAAACTTCTTCCTTCTTCCACTGACAGTTTTCGGCTCCTTCATCTGCCATTTATCTCTACTTTGACTCAGAATTGTGACGTTTATGTCGGATCTGGGGACGTGAGCGTTCAGACTGAAGTCGCATTCTAAAAGTACGGATACATATCAGATTTATTTCCACATACGAAAGTGGCCTGGGTCGGATTTGAAAAAATTGGATGTTTGCTGTTCAAAATGCCCTGAAAAAAATCGGATACAGTTCACATATGAGCAAAACAAATCTGTAGTGTGAACGTAGTCAAAGCTCAGAAAGTACTTGAGACAAAAAAGGTTCCCAACTATTAATTTTAAATAAATTTGCCTTTGATTAAAAATACACATTTTAAACTGTACCCAGAAAGTACTGCATATTACTTTCAAAACATACCTCTGTATCGGTATGTACTTTCCATCACTGTTACTCCATACATAATTCTTTTGGATTAGAGTACCCAGAAACACAGTCCCTAGAGCATTGCGCTTCCGCATAACCCTGATGGTAGTGGTGGCTGGTGAACAGAGAGGCTTTTGGAGTGGTCATGTTTTATGCGTGCCTTCATGAATGTGACGCTGGAGCGGGTGGAAGAGTATAGTAGTGTTAGCACCTGTACGGAACAAAATCAGGGATTATTCTTGTGACAGTTCTGTCTCCTCGGCTAGAAGTCGCACTGTATGTGCACCGTGCCTGTAGTGCAAAAATATGTGTGGGTGTTATGCTGCACTTTCAACCACTGTGCCACAAGTCTATAGAAAGGCAAAAACCAAGATTGACAGCGAGAGCGGGGAAGAATTGTAATAAAAATTTTCAGCATCATAAAAGTCGATGACATCTTTCCCATCTTTCACATCTTTAAACTTTTAGGTGAGATGGGAGTCGTAACACTAAATTAATTAAAATATTTATTAGTCTAATTAAACAAACCAGAGTGGAAAATGCTGCAGGTTTATAGAACTTAAAAAGAAAATACAGCCCAAGTAATCATACTCTTGTGAATTATTTTCAGTGCATATGGGTTACTCCACAATTCTAATTAGCAAGTGAGGATTCCCCAAAGCAACACATTTGTAGCACACTATGATCTCTATTTGCTGCTTGAATCCATAGTAGCATATGTAAGAGCTACGGGTGAAATCTTCTAGCTGATGCTCACGGTTTCGCAAGGATGAAAACAACGATTTGGCTACATTACATGATATAAAAGTCTAATGAGGAAATATAGGCTCCCATGCTCTCTTCAAGCACAATACGCAATTATGTTCACTTACTGTTTTACAGGCTGCAGCACCAGGGTAATGACACAACAATAGCTTCTCCCTTAAGATGCCTGTACACAATGCTATAGACTGAAGAAGCGGATCGATATGTTTCTGAAAAAGTCTAAGAGTGTGTTCGGGGGCGAGATGGCAACCTGGTTGAAAGAGAATGAAGAGGATAAAAGTGAGTTTTTTACTGCGAGTTCTTCAAGGAACTGTAATTGTGACAGCGCCGTGGAAGGGAAATGTTTATAAATTTGTTCTGCGCTGGTATGTTTATATTCTGCCCTGCATTTTGCCACCTGCCCCAGGCTTGTTAACAAGACGCCTGTGGCCATGATTGCCTGGCCATCCAAATACTAACCGATAAGTTCCTCCGGGGAAAGAGAGAGAGGCTTTGTCATTGACTTCACCCCAAATGCCTTCCTTCCAGTGCTGTACGTTGGAGATAACGCCAGGCCCGAACTCTTGCTTCACATCCCACATTATCACCTCTGCGACGTTTATATACATGTCTTTTTCCGGGAAAGGAAGTCAGGTATTTTCGCAGCTAGCTTCATCTTACTGCTCCTAATACCTTGTACGGGGCAGTTTATCGGGCGATGACTAGATTTATGTGTTCAATTATAGTGCTGTAGCCTATCATTGACGTGGAAGCTGGAGAGACACCTGTCATTTCCAATGTTAGAGAAGGGATTGTATGATTGATTGAAGTCTCAGGGTGCACGCTGGGTTAGGGACATGGTGACAGGTTTGTGATTGACACAGATGGGGAAAGCAAGGATAGTTCCAAGAAACAACAAGAACAAGATGGTAAAACAAAAGCAGGTTTGATAGAAAGAGATGAAGACAGTTAGGACCAAAGGCAGGTGGTGAGTGGGAGAGGTGGCAAAAGCATGGAGGATGGCTAATCGTTTTATATGTTCAGGCTGAAGAGAAAGAATGTCGCTTTGACTAAGAGAAGAGGAGAGGGGGTGATAAGTATTCCACGTGGAACAGCCCAACTTCAGTCATGCCCCAGTGAATGTGCTGACAAGGTCTGCCTGTGTCTCAGAGGAGAACGTGTCATACAAGCGGTTCAACTACACTATACCACGCTGCACCAAGCTCAATGTAACAGGCACAGCTTAACCCCAAATGCACAAGTTCCACTAAATACATGTACTTTTAACACGGTCTGAAAATTTTTCGATGTTTTATTCCTCTGAAAATTAAAGTTGACGCAAACTGTGGTTTTCCTTAATGTATTGCTCCTGCTCTGTGGTTTGGTGTTACTCTTGTAAAGGGTTTGCCAAGCTTGATTTTAGCACCCTTGAGGTAGGAGTCTTGCTCCTTCAGCCTCTCATTCATATACGGCAAGTTAGAATTTTTCGTGACAGGAGAAAAACCATAGGCAGCAGATTAAAAAGATGTGTGAAACCATAAAACAGCTGTGACTTAATAATTGCTGTCTTAATTAGTTTATGCTGGTATTAATAGTTTACCCTGGTATTAATATGTAATTATGTTAGTACAACATACAGGCTGACGTTTGCACTATTAATTTCAGTGATGTTTAACATGGTTTGAAATACTGTTAAATGTACAGTTAAAGAAGACATATTATAATTTTTATAAACTAGATCACCATTTTACATTTTGCCAGCAACGGGTTTTAATTAACTGTTTTCATTTTGAAGATTTTTTTAACCCTATGTGTATGACTCTGAGTCTTATTTATTTTTAAACCACAACTAAGTACAAGGATGGGAACGGACATAGGGGGTAGGTGAAAACAGATATTTTATGAGCACTCAAGTCTCAAATTAAGGACAATACAGGATTACTCAAACATGCGTGAATCATTCCAAATTCAACTTTAAGTTATGCTAATGATGAGGAAACACAATTATAACACACGTCTTAAAATGTGAAAAATGAAACTAGATTAACAACTGAACTTTTCCTGTGTTGTGCTTTCAACATTAAAGCTCATGTGTTTACCACTGGCAGTAAGGGCTTTATTGTAAAAATGTTGGAAAATGAGGCAGTGCACAAACTCTGCATAAACAGAGCAAAGCTGAGTGGAAGGACTGTGGCTTCAGCCGGTTATGAAAAAGAATGTAGTAAATGTTGTGATGTTGTGTACATAGAGGTGGAAAGGTTTAAGATGAGGGAAAATATACATCCAATATACATATGTGAAAATATTATGGTCCAATGCTTCAGAATTGGAGCGGCTATTCCAGTGTGAGAAATGCGATGTGTGGCGTGTGAGGTGAAATGTGTGTGTCTCACAGCCAATGCGTGAGACTTGAGGGCCCTGATAAAACACTAACATTAGATACAAAGAGCGCAGAATAGACTAATCTTCGGCCCGAATAGATCCTTTGACAACATATCTGTGCAGTGGCAAAACAGATTTAACTTCATTACATTAAATAAATCTTACATCTTATGTAAGATTTCTAAACAGTTAAACACATAGAATATTTATTACTTCCTCTACAATTTCTATTTATACTACTACCGCTGCTATAAAACAAAAATGTTGTCAGTACGATATATTTATGCTACACACTTATTTAAACATGCTACTACATTTTGTATGGAGTGGTGATAGTATTTTTGGAGCAAGTATTATCTTTTATTTATGGAAAGAACTATTTACAAATGCAACATAATGTTAGTCAAATCATTTATATGTTGGATTGCTTCAGGGTTGCCATAGAAAATCATCTGTCTTTTAGAGATATGAGAGAACCTTTCAAATTGCTCAAGGCACTTTGTCGAACAAAGTGGCTTCCCATCTCTGGACTGACACTCTAACTAAGTGATCAAAGCCTGATATTAATCCACCTAATTAATCCTGCATCAAAGTTATAATAAGCCACATTATAATTAAATAACTGGAAGCAGAGTCAAAAATCCTCAACAGCCTTTTCTGCTAATAAGTGCTGAGAGCGTTATGTAATAATGTTATCATCGTCAGTTCTGATGATAACTTTATCTCAATACAGTATACATTCTTTTGTCATGAGGGTATGAATGGTTTTCGGATTTTTTTCCTCTTCCTCCTAAATCCGTCATTCTTAAAAGTAACAAAGATCTTTTAAAATAGGGCTGCAGAATATATAGCAATTTAATCAAAATCGCAATTTTTAATAGTTACAGTTAGCAAATCACAACCGCAATTATTTAAGTAACATCATTTTCTCTGCAACCAACAAAATACCCTGTCTATCAAATTACAAAGTGGGCCTTTATGTCTAAAAGTTGCATGTTATTCTTGTAATGTTTATTCAGATCGTAAATGTCCGTGCCCCCGGACGTGTTTAGAACCATTAACCATTAACCATTTATCCATCTGTTTTGTTTTTTGGTGTAGCGATTGTTGAAGAATGTACTGTGTCAGCCAATGTTCCACAGTATGGCATTAAACATATCTATCTCACATTTATTCAATTACAGATTTTTATTACGCAAGAAAAAACTTGCACATTTACATCACAGATCTGGCAATAATTTGGAGGTGTCACCTGCTTGTTTCCATAGATATAGAAAGATTTTATGCCATATTGTGGGACTTTCCATGCAAAACAATAACATCTAACCTGCCTTGCCTATTGAATTTTCTTCAATTAGAAGTTATCATGAAAAATGTAATTTGTATGGCAATTTTAGAGCATTTTCTTCACCGTATCCATCCATTCCATCTAATAGAGCAGACTCATTTGTCATTATAAAACTACATAAATGGCATTGTTCTGATCCTAAAAGGCCCAGCGTGCTTGTTTCTATGTGATTGTGCGATTTTACAAAGCCCTTCTCGCCTTTCTTCTCTCTGAGTTCTTGTACCTGTCTATCCTGCCACACTTTTAATTACCACCTCACAATGATTAAAGTTTTAACTCAATTATCTCTATCTTTTCTCTCAGGGTCTTCCTGGCTCCGTGGGATGGATAGAGGGTGAAGAAGTGCCACGGAGAAGACGCTAGCCAAGATTGAGGGAGATATATAAGGCAGCAAGGAAAAAAATACCAAGTGACTGACACCTGCCCTCCAGCTAAGTGTGAAGGGCAGAGAGAGAGAGCGAGAGAAGAGGGAACGAAAACAGAGAAGAATGAAGACAACCGGAAAACAAGGCCGGCTTCACTGCAAATTACACTCAAATTAGGACTCATCTCATCGCTGGTCAACATGATTACAAGAAGTCTACTGCTATTGGTGTCCCTGTGCTTGTGGGAGGGGCTTTTGTACGGCGCCACGTCCAATAAGATCGCTCGGAGGAGAGGAGTTGGCGGGTCTCATGTTGTGAAGCTAGGGGATAGCCGAGCCGCAGACCAATGGGAGTCGAGCATGGAGGCGTTGCCCGTGGTGACGCTCAGGAACCTGGTTAGCCGCGAGCAGAAGAGTGAGGAGACGGTATCTTATGTCAAAATATTGCAAAGTCACGGCACATCGGCTGACAAGGACAGGCAACTTTTTAAGCCAAAGCGTGATGTGGACTGGCACATGATGTCGGCTAGTAAAGAGGTAGCTCAGGAGATGCACCGGCTAAGAAACAATACTAAGAATGTAGAGTCGAAATCAGGAAGGCAAGAGAAAACGTATACCATCCATCACAAGCAAGACCTCCACTCCAACAAGACCAGGTTTAAGACAAGTTTAAGAACCAGAATCAGGCCAGATCTGAGTGCTAGAACCACAGGTGTACCAGGAAAGGCCTTCAGTATAATAGATTCCAATAGAAAGATTAATTTGACTGGGAGCTATGAGGTTTTGAAACTCCTGTCCAAAGAGAACCTAGTACGGATCGTCAATTCCCAAATGCAGAGCGTTCCGAGCCTGAGTTTTCCCACCAAGGGCAGCAGGAGCAGGAAACGAGATTTGATTGACGTTAATCACGGACAGTCAGAGGCCCAGAAGCCGCAAAGACAAGATATAGCTGTCACTCAAACTCATAGTGGACTTGATAATCAGACTGCATTTCCCTACACCAGCCCGGAGCCCACTCCACTGGATCATTATCGGGGCCAAAGTGCAGAGACACATGTTAATCCATTTAGCAATCGGGACAATTTGGGAGAAATGGTTGGCAGTGACAGCAGGAGCAAACATCTCGTCAGTTCAGCTCCGATTGAGGTCAACAGCCCCAAGAAAGAAGTAATGATTGACCAAACCGAGCCACCATTTACATCGACAAAACATCTCCCACAGTTTGTCCCTTCTGAAACAAACGCTCCGTCTGTGCTGACAATGCAACCCCAGGGACCGCGGCCAGGGAACAGAGCAGCCGATTCCCACCGAGACCCATTAGCAGAGTCAATTCACCTCGCCAACGCAGAACTCAGCACGGCTCAATATCCCAAAGATGAAGACGGCAAGCTTGTCAACAGCAGTAGCAGCAGTCATGTCCTCAGGCTCCATCCCGCTCAGCCCGACAACCGCAATCGCAAAGAGGCCAAAAAGGCAGAGACGCAGGACAATGGTGCGGGCCTGGTGTTTGAAGAGCTGGAGGATGAGATGCTGGGTGGGATTTCGGATGAAAAGGCTGTGCGGTCCCGGAGTAGGAGGAGCTGGATCTGGAATCAGTTCTTTGTGATCGAGGAGTACGCCGGGCCTGAACCTGTTCTCATCGGACGGGTAAGGGAAGACCTAACTTCATTTATGATTTAGCAAGGTTGTGAATTGCATATGAATGTTTTATGAATATTTAAGATGGTCTGACTTACATGATTTGTTCAACTTAAGGTCATCTTCTCACTTAGAACCAGGAGTTATTCTGACTTATTCCTTTCACAAATATTTCATAATTTGACTCGAAAAACAGGAGAGACAGAAATTTCAATCGTTTAAGTTTGAAATTGAACTTACAGTTCAAGATCAAACTTTCTGAATTGAAAAGTAATGACATTGTCACATAAACAGCCAGATAAAACAGTATTATACATGTAGTTTGACTTGTTGGAGTATAGATTAAATAGAAATTACTCATTGTTGCTATTATTATTATTTTTTAGTTTTTACGATTATATTGTGACCTGAATAATCACAATTGTTGACAGCCCTACTCAGTACAATGATACTAATGCTTTTGGAATGTAAATGTTTAAATTATATCTGCATTTTTAGTTAGTTTGAAGTCTTTTCGAATAAACAAAGCAGTTAAGAGATGATAGAAAGCCCTGGGGGAAATTAAATCTGCACACTCCACCCCACAATGCAGAGGTAGTTGGTATCTGTATGCTTTTACGCTCTACCAACCAAGCTATACTTTATACTCTTTTATGTGTTATAGAATTGCAATCACAATTGATTTATACCTCTCTGTGCAATGCAGTGCCTTCCAGGTAGCCGTAAAACCTTCAATTAATCAATGGTGTGCCAAGGCGCGACAAAGCCCCCTATCCCAAACGCCTGAGGGTCCCGTCATGATCACTGCCAATCTGCGCGCGCCCATGGGAATTGACACATAGAGAAGAATTAATGCGTTTACTTTTTCCTTCCACCATCAATGTTTACCTGAAGGCAGAAAGCAAGAGTCGAGTCTGTCCTCATTTTCCTGTAGGTCACACTTGTCAACTCGGCACGGTCAAAGGTCTGCAAGGTCCCAGATAATGCCATTTCAATCTCACTGATTTAGAATCTGTTTGACGGGATTTATCACCGCTTGTCCCTGTGCACGACTCGGGGAAGCTTGTATTGGTCTGATGTGAAATTTATCAGAACCACTGAGCGGACACGGCCCTCCCTGCTCTTATAAAGCAGTGGGCAGATGAGACAGGGGGTCATGTTGGCAGGACAGAAGGTGTGGATCTATGTCTGTGCGCTGTAATGGTCTTGGTCTCAATCGCAGCATGAGCCAACACTGTCTCTGTATGCAGCTGCCATGCATGAGCTAATTTATAAGCCTGTGTGGCCAGTTTGTTGAGTAAATGAATAGTAATGATCCCTGTGTGAATGCTGCAGGCTGTTGGAAACCACACAGATAGCTGGGGTATTTTGTATTTCTGTGTCTTGGCCCATGTTTGCATTTTAAAGTGGCATCTCAGCTGGAGGTGTCACAGAGGAGGTTTTTGTCATCTCCAAGTTTTGAAGTACTTTATATACATATATCATACTGCAAACTATACAAGTAAAAGCAATATACATAAATAATAAAACATTTAGTAGAAGTACAAAAAGATCTAATTGCAAAATGAATTTAATGTAGAGAATACTTGCTGCTACTACTATCTGTGCTATTCCTTCTACATCTGTCACTGCTGATGTGTCTTGTAATAAACCCAATAGATGAAGTATTTTGTAATTAGATGAAGAAGACGTGTAGCGATCACAAAGTTCTGCTTTCCAAAACATTTTCTGGGAAGGAAAGCAGAATATATGAATAAAAAAGTTGAATAGAGCTGCTTTAAGTAGAGGGAATGGGTTAGTTAACATGATTTACCATTGTTTCTCTGTCTGCACCCTGGGTATTGACAACGGCTGTAAAAAGAAGTTAGTAGCCGCTGAAAAGATGCAGAAGCAGAGCGGTCCAGCTCGCAGATGGCACCGTGTGTAAAGCCATTATTGCCAATCTGCAATCTGCTGTGTCAGGCAGGTATTTATGCCAGCACATTGTATGGCACTCAAGAAGGGAACACAGCCAGGCAGGACACACACAAGCCCATATGATAGTGCTGACTCTTGGAGTACACCCAGAAATGTTATTGTAGCCGTGTACTGTGTGATTAGTCCCCTACTGTATTAGACAGTGACGGCACTCACCAATAATGCTCTTATACATCCTAATACGCTTATGAATGTTTAATCTCCCGCTCTGCTTTACTGACTATAGGTACAAATGAATGTACAAATGCTGTGTTTTTTGGATCATGGCTCTCATTGCTCTATGGATATAAAATTGAGACAGCAATAGTCTTTTAGATACAGTATTTTGTAGGATTCAAAATAAAATGTATTAGTACAATGAATATGTTTGCTAAATCAATGATGAAGATTTTTTAGAAGTCCATTCAAAAAGTATAGTTTTACTGACACTTCTTTCACATTTTTATATTCATGATATTTACTTCGTCATTTCCATGCATATCCAGGAAGTATGGGCTTTAACTTGTTACAACAGTTTGTATTTGAGTTAAGACTGCAGATCAGAGCCGCCTCATTTGCATAACTAACTTTGCCCAAAATCCACATCAACTGATTCACCACTTTGCCTGCAGTGACTCAGTTTCTCAGATGCCAGAAACATGCTCGCTCTCAAGTTTGCATGTGCTAATCTTAACGTGTGATTTTTATGTGTTTTACGAAAGGCTCTTCTCAAAAAATCCACACTCGTGACTCATGCTGTGTTGTGTGTGATCTTGGCCTGTTTTGGGTTTGGGATAAATCTGCATCAAAAGCTCCAAACAAGAGCCAAAACTGTAATCTGTGATGTCAATGAGCGACAAAGGCTCTTTAGTACTGCCAGCTCTTCAGATGCTGGAGCACAGAGACATTTAGAATTTTTGTCCATTAGCTGTAAAACCTTGGTGCAAGAGATTGCGTTGCATTATTTTTTTCTCACCATTTAATATTTGAACTGACATTTTGTAATGACATTAGCCTATGGGTGGTTATAGCTTTATTTTGTCAAAATCAAAGTTTTTTCTGCAGGACGCAAAGCAGAAAATGCTTTTGTCTTTGAACGTACATACACAGTCTTACTAAATAAAGTATTAGCTAGACAGGAAGCTATTTTGTATGACTACTTCTGATAGTTGTTTCTTTGTCATGGTGCAAAAATAGAGTGAGAGAAAGGACTGAATGGCCAGAGCAAATAGTTCAAACTGAACTATGTTCCTCTGTCAAAATTTGGGCAGCATCTATTTTCTGAAAGTTACTTCCTGTCTGTTGCTGCAGAACAGAAACAAGTGGAAACAGGTCTTTTAATTCAAGCATGCATCACATCTAATATGATATATCAACCATGGATTCTATTAGGACAAGTTATTTGAGAAGTCATGTTTAAGCCTTTTCTCCTCTATGCCTCTCATCAGTGTGTATGAGGCTGTGTTTACTGTGTTTTTTTAAAATGTTTATTGTATTTGTGGATGACAAAGTAAAGTCTCTTGTCTGACTCTGTTTTGGGTTTTTCTCCATCAGCTCTTTTCTTAATTCTCATTCACGCGTATATCTGCACTTGAGTTGACAGTCGTTGCTGCTGTTACTATATTTTCACATGCCACAGTGTGTCTGCCACATGATAATTGTGAATTTAATTGATGCTGTCACATGGGCTGTAATGAGGTTTCAAGTGATTGCAGAAACAAGTGTGAACAAAGCATTGACTTTAGCTGTTTTTGTACAATAACGGCATCTCAGTAGCGTGTGGATTAAGGGCAAGCATATGTCTTGCTGATTAGCTCTCCTCTATTTTTCCTTTGAATTACATACCCTTGTTTTTTGTTTTCAAAAACAAGCCAGGTATAACAATATGGGTATCTGTTATTGATGCACAATCCAGCTCCTTCAGTCCAAAAATGAATCCCATTACTTCTGCATCTTCCAGTATCAACTGATCCAAATATATCATAAACTCTACAACCAATTTACTGAATAAAGTAGTGCGCATACATTTGGAGCTGTTTAGCATCTACATTGCCCAATACACAATACAAAAACGTATAAGTACCATTAACCCTTAGAATGAAAAAACAGCTTGATGGACAACCCCCCCCCCTAAAAAGTCAGTTGATCAGTAAGAATATGTGCATAATCTTTGTTGTCAAATCTCTTCTCTGAATTAGGTGGTCTTGTGGAAATCTCGACGGCAGTATGGAAACACTCCAGCCATCAGATATTATCTCTTGTTAAATGTATCTCTTAAAATAATATACATTATCCAGGAATCCAACTAGCAGTGATTATAATGTCTCAATGTGGCCTTTTCACTCCAGTATCAAATGAAGAGCACAGATCAGTCTGAAAATATGCATATTTAATCTACAGAGCAACAGGAAAGAGACCTAGGCTATCATCATCATTTGCATAACATTATCATCAACAGGGGCATAAATATTCATAATTAGTGAAATGTGCCTATATTACAGCATTAACATTATTGTCTTTGCCACACAAGACCCTTCTATTACATCATAGTGTGAATATAAAACATCAGTATCTAAGTCTAATTAAATGCTTTCATCTTCTGACACCACCAGTGCAGAACAATTCCCTGTGAGGGCTACACTTAACTTTCTGATTATTATTCTTGAGCATTCATGGTTGATAATTATACTCGAAATTGAGCTAAAAAGAGACTTCCAGCTTCAGGGCAAGTAGAAATATATAATTAACACACGTATTGACTACTTTATTGATAATACTAGAGTTTCATCATACCACCTGCTGTAGTGCAGTCTGTGTGTAATTTCTTGCCAAATTTGTTCTGCGTTTGTAGTTGTTTTTTAAGGACATATCTCACACTAAAAATTCTGTATAGCTGTAATGAAACAAAACTAAACATGAATTAGTTATGTATTGTGTTAGATGTTAAGTAAGAGAAAGGGTAATGCGTCTACTTGATAGTGTTTTTGACTGACAAAATGTAATCGAAAAAAGTTGATCTACAGTATATTGTTAGGCTAATGTAATGTACTGTAAAAGGAAAAATGTACTTCGCAGTAGATGCAGGATTGTGCCATACAATCTCTTCAAGATAAATTTGACCTATATTTGTGCACACGTGTGGAGAATAATCCATCTGTTTACATTTGGCATGACCAAAAAATGCTTCAGTTTATAAAACAAAAAGGCTAAATAAACAGCAAAAATATATATATTTTAAATATACAGCACAGTGGCAGAGTAGCTTGCACTCTCATCTCACAGTAAGAAGGTTGACTCTTTGTGGAGTTTTCATGTTTCTTCCAGTGTCTGGGTGGGTTTCCACCATCAACCCAAAACATGCGCAATCCTGACCAAACCTAGCACAAAGATCTGGCAATGGGTCCAGCTGCACTGCTCTGCACTGCATCGACCACTGCTCCTGACAGGTTTTCCCCGTGGCACTGGGTGAAGGATGGGTAAAATTTCCCTACGGGGCCAATAAAGGGTAATCTAATCAAATATACAAATGTGGTCAAAATCTCGTATTTGTTCTCATGGACCCAATCTCTTGTGTGAATCCCTTCTAGATTCAGTATTATGTGAAAAAGGGATAACATTCACTAACCTCATGGGTCATTGAAAGTACATTTTACTGTAGCTTTTATATACTGTTTATTTACAGTTCACTGCATTTCACTTGCAAAGTGGATCTTCGGACAATATGTGCATGCATAAAGAATCACTAGCCATTAATTGCCATCAACTTTAACCCTTATCTCTCAGTGTTTCTTTTACATTTACACATCATTTTAGTTAGAAAAAAAATCTACTTTTTGTGATCATGTCAGGAACAACATAGCACAAATATAAACATCTTCATGTAGCAGAAAAAGAGTTTGGGTCTCTGAGACGTATGATGCCACTGATAGAAGAGCACACAGCGCAGCACTCATTAAAGAGTATCTTTTAAACACAAAGGGCCTTGTAGTCTATCCATAAAAAATACTTAGCCTTTGGCGCCAAGCTCAGCAGGGGTGAGCTGGCAATTAGACAGTGACCACAGCAGCTGACCAAAGAAGACAAAATTCAGACATGAGAAGAAAGAAGAGAGTTTGAAAACCATTTTGGAAGCTGAAGCATGCAGTGAAATCATAAAGGATGTACCGCACTCTGTCTGTCGCTAATGGTTGCCGTACAGAGCGTTTCTACACGGGTGTGAAGAAAAGCCACAAAGGATGAGGAAGGTGCGGAAAAGGTTAATAGGCAACAACTGGTAGCGGCTGGAAAAAGTGCCGAGCCAGTTAAGGGAAGGACTAAGAGATCACACACATTTTTTATGCTGACCCCGATTTCAGCTAAGGCCCAAAGCTTTGGGGAGAGACGGATAACAAAAGGAAAAGAAGAAGCAGAGAATCCGGGGTACTGGCTTTGAAACGTCAAGGGACAAAATCACTGCAAAAGTATGAGGGAGATAGACAGAGAATGGAAAGCACAGTTAAATACCATTTTATTGGGTGCTCCTCGTGGGGCTGCTTGGGCATGAGTGGCTCCAGAATCACATAGAGCAAAATAATAGATGGGATGACTAAAGGAGCCGACTATGAGGAGAAGTGACTGTGGAGTTTATTAAAGATGGAATTCAAAGGAGAAAATATGTAGGCAGCCTTTTTTTTTTAGCCTTTTTTCCATTCTTACAGCAGCGGTTTCATCTCAGGATAATGTTGACCAAATCAGCAAAGTGAGCCTCTGGATTTAAACGGTTCTCCCAAATGTAAGAAGCAAGTGTTTCTAACTGTAAAGAAACAGAAAGGTCTTTGGTTACTGCATTTTCTGTTAATAAGTGCTTGTCCAAAAATTACGTCACCTTTTGTGGAATGTGGAAAGACAAATCTCGTGGTCATGGAAAAGAATTCAGTGTGTTTGAAAAGAATCAAATCATTGGCATCGAGCAGAGAAAACATCTAAGGAGAAGCAGAAACTAATCTACTACAGATCTGAACCCCAGTGAGAGATTTTGGGATGAGCTGGAGAAGGCTTTGTGCAGTGGTCACTCTCTCACATCATCAATACAAGATCAATAATGCAAAACTGGATGGAAATAAATCTTTTAATATTGCAGAAGCTTATTGAAACTATGCCACAGCGAATGTGCTGTAATCAAAGATACGACATATTAGATATAATATTTTTTTCTGTGACAACAGATGGTGTAAATATAAAAATTCCTAAGTGCTACTAAAACACAGATCAGGTCAAATAATTTGACCAACATTTATTTATATTTTTTTAAAGATTTTGTGCCCCTAGGCTTTATTGACAGGAAAGTGGTGTGAAATGGGGGATGAGAGAGAAGGGAGGACATGCAGTCAATGTTGGCGACGGGAATCAAAATCACGACACTGCGGCCGGCTGCACGTGGAGCCTAGCATAGTGTGCTGTACCAAAACACATGACCACCATTTTGCATTGATCACCATAGTGATAACTTCATTATTACATGGGTCTCGATATCAGCACGATGTATAGCAATTTGACACTTGTCAAACACATCAATAACAAAATCCTGCCTAACAACCCTACAGTACCTCAAGTTCTGGGGAAGGTCCCACTGCTTCTCAAAGGTTGGCCCAGTGGTCAAATACAGGCAGTGTTAGGAAGTAACTGAATACCGAAATAATGTACCGGTATTCAGAATACTAATTTTGAGTCACCGTATTCCGGCACTGTATTACGCTTTCTTTTGGTGGTATTCAGAACATAGTTATTGTGGTATTTGAACACATAATTTAGGCTTAAAATCGAATTGGTGGGAAAAATATAAAATGCAACTCTTATAGGGAGTCCATGTGAAAATGTTCCTTCTCAAGGTTTTATTATTTTAATAAATGCATAACAAATGTTGAAACAAAAACAAAAAGCTGTTTTAATCCTGTCTTGTTTTGACTCTATAATATAATGCAACTCAACGTAAAAGTATTCTATGCATTCAGAATACAGTACTCTGATCAGACAAAATTACAGAATGCATTACAAACAACATTTGAATTGAATATTTTGTGACTAAATACATTTTCAAAGTGTTCTTCCCATCACTGAATACAGAATGCATTTCCTACTGGAATAAAGAACCTTACCAGTGCCATATTTGCCATAATAGATCATCTGTGCTTTTCGCTTCTGTCACTCATCTTAATGTTATCCCTTCACAATTTTGATGTGTCAGTCTTGGCTCAAATTGTAGGATTAAAGGGCTAAGTTAACTCTACAGGGGTTAGAAGGTGCAGAATGCAGTGCAGAGCAGCAGAGCAGTGGAGGAGTCATGATTATGCATAGCCCTGTGTAAGCCGTGTGCCTGCGACCTTGAGCTAATATTTATGCATTGGCCCAGACCGTGCTCTCCACTGTCCCCCGTGGAGCCCTCTGAATCAGAGAGCAGAGGGCAAGTGTGAGAATGGCAAGAGGGATGCTGTGAGGTGACACATCCTTTAGCAGTCACTCTGGAATACATGAGTGCACATTTAGCCCCTGTTGGTTAGCATTGCTATACAGTATCTGCTGTCAGGACAATAGGACTGTTTTGCAGGTCCTATGATAGTTGTGTAGAGTTGTGGCTGCTAAGAATTCCATATTATTAGTCACTGTTTGTACTGATTGTTTCTCAATTTGCTCAATTGAAAAACAGGATGAATGGCTTTCATTTAGCATTGGATTCTTCTTCATAACACTTAACAATGATTACATTGCTAGTTTCATGTGTGATTACAATAGACTTTTGTCCCAATGTAATGTATGAGTGCACATTGACACTTGGTTGGAATCACTGTTAGCTGCCAATCTCTATTTGGTAAATATATCCCCATGCTACTTTAAATATGACTTAGTAAGTTTGTACCCTGAGCTATAGAGAGTTGAGCTGCGATCACATTCCAGCGCTCTTGGCAGCAAAGTCAGGTCTGATCAACACCAATTAATGGCATGCCTACAAATGTTACTAGAAAATGTATGATGCTGCTCTTAACTCAGAGGAGGCTTAGCTTATTTTCTTGTTTTTGCCAGAAAGAAGTTGTAACTGCAAGCCATGAATGTGAACGTCACAGTTTCTCAATGAAATATGAACCACCTGTTTTTGGAATAGTTAATGCATATTACATGTACCTAATGCTTCATCCATTGGTCTTGTTTAGTTGATTAGCCTATGAAGTTTATTGGCCTATAGATTATGTACCACTGCCATACAAGAACATTATAAGATTAATCAAATGAGCTTTGTTGCTTTGGCTCTCAAGAGACAATACGCATATTATTACTACACTACAATATTTCTTGTTTCATGGCACCGCAAGAATTCCAAAGTGATTCAAATCTTTGCGTGCTGTTACACAGACTTAGGAGGCTTTGGTCTGCAGAAAGACTCCACAAGGTTGCATGTGATAAGATGAGTGGTTCTCGAGTACTCTCAAGTGAACCTGCACTGTGTTGATCACCGCAGTACACCGAAGTGACAGGCAGTTGGTAAGTAACCCACTCAAAATACAAACTCGCCTCGTATTGAGTGTAAAAGAGGTAGTTTGGACATGGATAAATATAAACTAACGCTAATATAGTGTAGTATATACTATTAACCCAATGTCATATATTAGATTGTATCAAAGCTCAAAAGATCATAAAGGTGACTGAAGAAGCCCATGCTATAACTTTGACATAATAATATAATGGTGCAATGAAAACACACAATCAAATATGAGAAATAAGTGTCCCTTGACTCCATTCTCCTTTGGGAGTTCTTAAAATTGGTAGTTTCCAGCACCGAGGGCAAAAAGCCAGATTGCTACTGTTATTGCACTGACATGCAAATGCCCTTTGGTTCAAGAGGCGTTTCTGCCTTCAGGCCAGACTAAATAGTGAATAGGCATCAAGACTTTGCCCCAAAAATGCATGTTATGTTTTTTTTTTTGCCATATCTGTGTGATATGTGTCCAGTACTTGACATTTTTTGATATAATTAAGAAAGTGATTCTTGTGGACTGCAGCAGCAGCAGCAGCAGCAGCAGCTAAGATTAATGGGGGCATGATGGTGGTGTGGGGAGGTTAAGGCAGAGAGAGAAGAGAGCATCAGAGAGAGAGAAGCCCCGGGCCACAAGAGGACAGAGGGTGGAGGAGATAGGTGACACCTAATGGACGAGGAGGCAGAGATGGAGGGAAAACTATCACAAGGAGCAAACAGAGCGTGCACAAGGCACAGCATGTCCTGGGCCTGGAAGCTGCAGAGACATGGTCATTTTAGAAAGTAATTTTCTTAGTTTTGATTGTCTGCTGAGGTATGTATTTAAGTACAATATTTATGGCGGAATAGATTTACTGCAGAAACTAAAATAAAATAGTGATTTATAGATGTCTGTGAAATAGACGATCTGTAGTTTCACGATGGCATAACATATTTTTTTTCTCAAGACAATTATAGTCAAGTAATAATTATTGAATTCAATAGTTCTTGAATACTTGCATGGTCTTGTATTATAGAAGGCTGATTTGAATTATGTATGCATAGCTTCTATTCCATAAGAGTAAATAAATATATTTAGGAAAACCTTTGGAAGTGCTCGCGTATCAAAGGGCCCTAAATGATTTATGAGTATTAATGTAGACACCAAGCAACAGTAAAATAACCACACACAAGCAGACGCAGATTTATTTCTTTTTCCGTTATTTGGCTGTTCCGTTTTTTTTGTCAGAGAGTGGGCAACAGTGAGGACTGAGACAGACTTCTAACAGACACACAGACTTCTTTTCTGTCTTTTGTTGACGCAATACTAGACCAAAATAAATAAATAAAAGTTTAATTTATAATAATTTATATTATAAGAAAAACTTTGAACATACTAATTGAATGATAAAAGTAATATTATTTATTCAGGTTGGAGCTCTAAAAGCTCAACTTTGAGCTATTACAAATTTTAAATAGCACTGGTTTGTGTTTTGTCAGTGTAATGGATAAACTAACCTTATCAGTGCTGCCTGATGTCCTTCACACACTCACCTCCATGTCCCCTCACACTCACCTCCATGTCCCCTCACACTCACTCGGTTTGCACTGGTAAAAGCCGTTCTTCTGGCCATGGCATACGCTGGCATATATGTGGGCGATTTGCCCTTTAAACATACAGCACTGAGTTAAGCCTCCAGTGGCCTTTCCCGTGCCCGTCTCCCACGGCTAAAAATATGATGCTGAAGTCCACCCAGCACAGTGTGGAGAGTGGATCACCAAAGCAATAAAACACATACAAGCGCACAGACATTCCTTCTGCCTCTCTCGCATCAGCTGATTATGATAATCAAAAGAAGGATTTGCATATTGGAGGCTAACAGCTCAGTTTTGTCCTGAATAATACATATTATAGTGGAGGAGGGGGGTATTGTGGTGAGATGTATTAAACTTCAGCTGTGGCAGAATGGAAAAGTCTAATAATGATGAATAAGAGATGAAGGCCACACAATGTGCCCTCTGGAGACAGCTGAAATTACATTAAACAAGAACAGTGCAACATGTTCATGCCGCAAGTGAATCACCAAGACATTAACCTATCTCCAATTCAAAATCAAACCTGGATCAATACTAAACAATTAACACGTCCAACCTCTGTGCATTCAAAGTGCCTACATAGGCAGATGGAGTAGGAAAAGTGCATGTTGTTGACTGTTTGCTGTAGTGGAAAGTATGGGATGTACGGGACTTTTTTTTTTACTGTCCGAACCTTTTGCTTCTCTAAATACTTGTTTTATTTATACATTTTTTTGCACCCCCCGATGTTCCCCAATTCCAAATATGATCAAATAGCAGATCATATCTACAGCATTCTGGACCGGTCTTGTATATGTATAGTTCCTCTGGGTGCTACAATCCAAACCATGTATAGCAGACGACTTCTCCTGACATATCCTGTATGTCATGCTTTAACTTTTGTAACATTTAGACATCAATCCTTCCAGTACCACTGACTGTGTGACAAATGATGGCACATTTTTCAATGCATCTCTTTATCCTTTCCACTTAAAGCTTGCTATGTGAATAATTCTGATTGAAAGTTGAGACGTTTTCTGAAGTTGTCACAGTACAAAGGTTTGTCTTCAGCGTTCACAAATGCTCCTCAGAGGCTGCCTTGTTTCTTTTCCTCACAGAGCGGGAGTTTGTGTTTATAGACTTTTGGTAAAATAGAAAGGTGTTTTGCTCTGCATGTTTGCCCTGATTACACAGGCAAGTAATGCCCTTTTAGCTATGATGTGGATATTATTGCCACTCGGGTAAGTTAGTGTGCTTAAGAGCTGAAAATTCTTAGTTTATCAGAATCAGAATCAGAATCAGAAAAGGTTTGTTGCCGTTGTCAGTAAACAAAATTCACAGGCTAGGAACTTGCTTTGGTGTAGTATATTTAGAAATATCACATGCGAAATAGGGACATGGATAGAAGTTTATTATAAATAATTTTTTGGAGTCTGCGTGCAGGTCTAATGGCATTTGAGACCCAATTAGTAAATAAGTAAATTTAAAAACACCACAATGGCCCAAAGTGCTGTAGTACTAAGAGCCTGTGTAAACAAAAAGGTTTTTTAACAAAGATTTGAAAATATTCAGAGATTGGGCTGTTCTAAAATTAATATGGCAATTACCTCTGAATTAATTGATTATCTTTGCAATTCTTACTTTTAAAATCTATTTTCTGATCAAAATAACATTTTAAAGGAGTGTAGAATTATAAATCAGGTAACCCTTTCTTTCAGTCAAACTTGGTTCTATGTGATGAGCGGGATTTGAGACTTCCCACCTCCTGTTGCTGCAGGATGTTTCTTCTGAACCTTTTGACTTGAGTGTCTAGGGAGAAGCTAGCTTTAACTTGTGTTCAGCAACTTATCCTGTCAGATCCTTTATCTTTCTCAGTAATCTTATAGAGGATGACATACCAGCGAATTGGGTAAAATTGTGTCAGAGGAGGAAGAACTAAAGTACATGCAACAAAATAATATCACAATATTAAAGTGATTGTTACCCCGAAGAGCTGAGATGATGTATCGATGTAATCAACAGCGTTGATTCATGAACAAAGCTAGCACTAATGCTTCACAGCTAGAAGGTCGCTTTTAATAAAGTATACCATAACCTTATGTTTGTTAAAATGCATTGCCCCAACTGTCCTCAAATGAAAATAAAAATAAAGAATCCTTACCACAATTCAAGTAAACCACCAATTTCAGGGTGTATTGGATTGTTGTAGTTTTATTAATAATATAACTGTAAATGTCAAATTAATCAAAACAAATTCTTCATTGTTACTTTGTGCTTTGCAGATATCTAGATTACAAAGACCCACATGTTGCTCTGGCTTCTTTGTGGACCCTCGTCCATACGTGGTGAGTGTTTCCAGATGAAGCGCAGAGCAGTCGTGCTGATAGAGTTGATCACAGCGCAGCCCTTAGACACTGTTGACTTTAATTATTGGTCTCTGTAAAGTTCTTGGCCTGAGCTTTGTGCAGTGCTCTCTGAACTGTTCTGAGCCTCCCTGGCTCGTTTTCAAATGTCTCTCCTCTCTCCAGGTCAGCTCCTCAGGACACACACAGATACAGACACTCACACTTAGTCCCAGTCACGCCTCGGCACTCTGTCCATTCTGCACAATGGAAGTGCCAAGAGCAGCTTGAGCCAGGGACCTCAGACATCACCTCGCTCTCTCACAGATAAGAGAGGTGAATACGGAACCAGGTACAAGCACTTTAAATAAACAGAGAAGACTGCAAAAATACTACTTAAAACTTATTTTAATTTTGCATTTTGTATCCACATTATCATTGTCAGTGATGCATAGGTTTTGCACATAATGTCCCATAATTATTGTTAATACTCAAATATTATATTGTTGTCAAAATCATATCACAAGACTCCTTAATCCTCCCTGCCATAACCACATTCAGTCGCTGACCAGTCTAGTACAATTGTCAAACTGTGGTCCTATTTTTGACCACTTTTAGATCTGGTGGTATTGGTTTTTTTCCCTCTTTTATTAACTGTAAAACAAAACGGAACAAGAACAAAGGGAAATTAAATAAAAATTAAGAACGAGAAGACATCAAAAGAAAATGAAGGCATACAAATATATGCATATATGTCCCATTAAGTCCAGAGTCTGTCAGATTTGTCAATTTTCAAATTAAGTCCAAATGGGATATTGTCAATGATAATGTTGGTTCAGTCTTTGATCGCCAGTGCAGTTTGCGTCATCCATTTTTTTTGTGATGGCCTTTTTCCAAGCTGCCAGAAGTATACTCCAAAGATATCCTTCTATTGTGTCCATGGCAAGAGTTTTGAGGCCCAAATACATAGTTCTGAAATTGATTGGGATGCTGTGACTTTCCTGAAGTCCACGACCATCTCCACTGTCTTCTGGTCGTTGATCTCCAGGTTGTTACCACTGCACCAGGACACCAACCTGTCCACCTCCCTCCTGTAGACAGACTCATCTCCGTCCGAAATGAGCCCGATGAGGGTGGTGTCGTCCGAAACGCTTCAGTCAGCTTCATTCCGTAGACGTTCCTGGAGGTGCAGTCGTTTGTGTACAGGGAGAAAAACAGCTCTTGACACCTCCCTGCTAAATCCATACTTCGCACCACGTTTGTCATGACTATCTTACCGCGGAGAGAGGAAACAGCATGCAGTGAACTCTTCAAAATGGGGGTAACAAAATTCATGTGACAGAAACCCTTGAATAGCTGTAATAATTTTTCTTGATAAAATGGAGATTAGAAAGATCCCCCTTCATAACTGTGATGCTAACTTTGAAATGGCAGTGGTCATAATTGTTTGCATGACCCCTGCATGTAGACCTTGTGAACAACCATAAACCACTTCACAGCAAAACATGCCCTCTGTTTATGTTTATCTAAACTCATTCCCAAATTCATTCCACTGTTATATTCCCCTGGTCATTCTTCTGAGATTTCCGTGAAATTTGTGGAGCTGCTCTAAATCGATTGGCTGACCCCCTCACCCCTGCTCTGCTGGATCCTGACTTTGATAAAAGAACTGGCTAACTTCCAGATCCCAGAGGATCCAAAGGAAGGGAGTTTCCTCCCTTCAAGTTTGGTTCAGTCTGTTGTCTTTTCGTCTTTTGGGAGTCTTGAATTCGCCACACAGCACATGAAGTACTTTCTCGTTTCGTTGTAGTGTTGATTGGGGAATAGGCCAAAACCTGTGCACATACTGTTCTCTTGAGGGAGAGTTGAATGTTGATACCAATGTTGAAATTCTCATTGGGCTTCCCCTGCCCCTGTGATTTTGTAGTTCTGGTCAGGTCTGTTTGTTCATGTACCCCATGTTCACCCAACCCCAGAATGCAATATGTAAAGACAAACTAAACAGAAAAGGAAAGCACCACAATAAGTTACTTTCTTACCATATCTCTATTGAAAATCACAAATTCAATATGAATTTATTCTGACCCTGCCTGTTTCTAGGTATCAGTACTTTCAATGCCAGTTGATCTGATTCTGTATTAACACCAATTTGTGGGTATCAATACCTTTAGTAAAATAGATATTACTCTTACCTTCAAATGGTAGAACATCTTTCAAATGAAGTCATCTGGACACTGTTACAATACTATACATTTGCCTTGACACAAATCAAGTGAATCAAAGGCCAATCTGGCATTTACAAGCTGGGAAAGCTAGCAGAGAAGATTAGCATGCTAACGACCCAAGATTTTGTAGTTAAACTTTCATTAGGAAGAGGCTGCCAGGGTGCCATAAGAGAGGGACTCAAAACTGGGCCATCAGGTAACAAAGACACGGCAGTTTCAGGCTAGAACTCTCCCTAAGGACAGGGCCAGTTTAGCTCAGGGCAGCATACACATTTAGCTTCTCAGTCCAGTCCCTCCAGATTGAAAACGATTTCCGCATGGCAGTCAAAACATCTGTTTCAAAAACATTGTCCACACTTGAGTTAGATAATACTCTTCCCATTTATAATCAACTAATTTAAAATGTATTGTAAAAACACACATATAAACACATACAAAAAACATTTTAATGTCTGTCTATACCAGCCTTGGTATCGCTTGGTATCAAATTGAAAAAAGAAAATAAATATATACATAAATAAACCTGGTAATGCACAGCCCAACCGCCTTTAATAGCCCACACTATTCTGTAACTGAAGTGATTCATACACATGTTTAAACCTTGTCTATTGCCATCATCAAGGTGTTTCTTGCCTCTCTCAACTTTTTCTTAGTCTCTAAACTAAGATGCTTCTGTCAATTAAAAAAAGCAAGGCTTTGTCATCAGTATATGACTCATAAGAATGTAATGATAAACAATTGAAATGAAAATTGTTTATCATTACATTCTGTTTGTGTTTACATTTTTTCTTCTCCAAACTTTCTTTGCTGTGGAGTTTGTTCTATGGGACCACACATGCTGAATTGGTAGTGGGAGAAACAGCCATGTTCATTAGCCTAATGTATGACTGTGAAAAAACACTTTTCATAGGGTATTTTCATGATTTATTGAACGGCAGAAATGTGAAATTGTGTGCGTGGTGTTATTCCAGTGATTTAGAGGTTGGCACAGAGAGGTTTTCCTCATCGTTTGGTGATTTATGGTGATTGCAAAAATGTGAAATTGAGTATAAGAGTATAAGCATATTACCTTAGGATAATATAAGTAATTGAAGAGATTTAGGACTTAGGAAAGGCCAGGCGGTGCATTCATAACACGTGGGAGAGAAATAGAAGTGGTCCCCTCGATAAGCAGAGGTGACACATGGGTAAATTTGGATTTTGTAGCCTGTGCCTTCTTATTGTTTTGCTCTTGAAGTATTAGATGGCGTATCAGGGGATATGAAGTGCAGGAGTTATGAGATTTTATATTATTCAAGTTAAAAAAAAAAAAAAAAAGATATGCAGGAGTTATGAGATTTTATATTATTCAAGTTAAAAAAAAAAAAAAAAAGATATTGTGTATCGTTCTTTGCCTCACAGGTGGTCGAGAGATATGCTAAAGTTGAGCCACCTCTGCCCAAATATCCATAGCAATTCAAATGCTTATTCCCTTTCTCCGTCCTCTTAAATCTTGGGAGGGTGCAAATATGGGTGAGAAGTCTTGCCTAAATGGATTTGGTTTCCTAAGGCGGGACCGTCCTGTTGCAGAATGGCCTGGAGCTGTACTTTCAATCAGCCACACCATCGCTCGCTGTGGTAATGATGGCCCGGGCTTCATTAGGACGCTCGTTAAGTCCTCTCGTGAAGCCGCGGGGCCGTTAAGACTTTGATTGTTAATGGCTTTTGGTTAATGAGACTTTGGAACCTGGCTCCCCAGGTTGTCCCGACCAGCCGCATGTTTGGGTCAATTGGCCTCGAATGGCCTCGTGACTAAGATGGCGCTGTGTGAGAAGAGGGCACAGGCTCAGGGGGAGTGGAGAGGTAAACACTTTCAACTTGACCCTGAAGCGCCCTCATCTGTGAATGTAAGTGATGGAAGTTGATTCTGAGACAGGCACGCTGTGATATCTGACCCCACCCATTACAGTTACCGCTTAGTCATCACATATAGATCACATACACGCATACCCAGGGCAGGCCCAAGCCTTCAGGGGGCCCTAAGTGAAATTTTCCCTGGGGGCCCCCCACCACATCATCAGGATCAGTTTTATTGCCATTGTCAGTGAACAATTCACAAACTAGAAGCTTGCTCCACAACGCAACTTGGTATTCCGCTGACATCATCTCTACTCCCTGTATAAATAACACACCACACATAGATGTTGTTACAAATGTATCTGTTGGGGTGTATAGGATCTCCAGCCTCATTCAACTGGGGGGTCTGACATTTTCAGACTTTTTTCATGTATTCTGGTGCATTTTAATGTAGTCCAGCCGGCTAAAGTAAGATTTAGATTTTGAGGTTGTAATACTATAAAATGATGATGTGATGAAACTGGCTTTCGTCATTTTCTCCTGGCACAGTTATTAATACATTAGTAAACTTAATTACTCAATACAATATTGGCTATGAAAAATAGTTGCGGTCAAATTGTGTTCATTACAAAATAAATGTACCTAAAACATCTGTTGAATACCAAGTTAAATATCATAATGAACTATGTACCACTTGAGTGTTACAATGCTGTTTGTTAATATTAATAGCTATATGTTGTTATTAGACAATTAAAGCAATCACCACTTAACATGGATGAATGGACGGCAATAGCATGCACTCATAACATAACACATGTAAGCTCAAGTAAAAACTGAACAAACATCAGCAGAACTTCAAATATACCAGTGATATAATTGTAAACAAACATGTTTAAATGTACAATCTCTATTTAACTGAAAATCTAAAAGTAATAGTTATCTTTACTAATTTATCTTTTACTGCTCCCTACTGTTCCTTCTTGCCAAAGTTACAGAACAAGTTACATTGAATTAAACAAATGGCATAAGCATTGATTGATTAACAGTTAACACTGATAAACAAAGCCAAAATGTTAATTCCCACAGAGAATGAACAGAACGAGAAGTGAAGATCCACACCTGTCATGGAAAGACTGCGATTCTGCCACTTTGCCACTTTTATATTATAATATATATTATTATCATTTTATAACATCAGTAATTATAATGGGCCTAGCTATTTTTCACAATTTACCAATTTATTATAATTTCTAACAAATATTCTAGTGCTTTTTAAATGGATTGAAATGTTTTATTGCTCTATTAAAAGCTGATTAGAATATAAAGCTGACATGAGATGTTTGTTCTGGTCAGAACATCACACACTGGACTCTGACTTTTCCTCTGCGTGAAACAATGCTGCGATGTGATTGGCTGATGGGTGTTACATGCAGAAACCTTTACGCTCCTTTCGTCAGTCAGCGCTGCGCTTATTTCTTATGAAGTCAAAGTAAAACACATCACGAGTCACGACTGATACTGTTAAGGCTTTCTCACACGGAGAGAGACGGAGCAAGTGGAGAGAGAGAGAGACGGAGGGCGAGGACGCGAAGGAAAGACAGAACTCACAGTTCATTTGAAGCAATTGCTTAAAACCCTAATCTCTAACACAATCTCTAACACACTGAGGCTGCACTGCTCGTTATGCGGGAATGAGGAACGCTGTTTACTTTAAAGTTTCATGTCAGAAGTTCGGATATGGACGAGACAGCGCTTGGGTCCGGAACCAAAGTCCACTTTTAGTGACCTGGGGCATAGACGCCGCCTCACTCCCTCACCTGCTGCTAACACTACCAGGCTGGTGTAAATGTTACGCTTAATATCCTTCATTCAAATGTATTATTAATGGTGCTCGCTAACACAGGTATGTGTATCTGCCCCCATGGCAGGACCCCGGCCCGGAGCTCTCGTCCCGTTACCAGCCTCAGGGTGCTATCGGCTCACTAACATGGCTGACTCATGTACTTTCAAACAGCAGCACTAACAGTCTCTTTGTAAAAGGAGTTCAACCATACCTTGAGAGTGTTGTTAAGATTGCAGTTTCTTTTCATCTTCATGTCTTTTCTTCTTTCGTTTTTCGGCACCGGAGGGATATATTCTTTTGGACATAATTACCACGTTCTGTTGTGTTTATGTCTTGGCTTTCATTCCGCTCGCGCACAATGAAGTTGACCAATCAGCGCAGGTCTGATGCCTTGGTTGCCAGTTTGTCATTATATATATATTTATATGTATATGTGTATGCATATGCATATGTACATACATACATACATATTCTATGTTGGGATGTACTACATGTCAATTGAACTGAACTGTCCAATTGATTGATGTGCAAATGCCTCACTCCAGGGCATTGGGCCATGTTAAAGCCATTATACTAAACTTGCAGGCTAAACCCTGAGGGATAAAGAAAATCTAAAGCTAGTGTTCAATTCAAGGAAAGCAGAAAACTGTACTTAGCTACACAGCTATTTAGAATGAAATGCTCTAATAAATGCTTTCATTAACATGCAAATGAAAGTTGTGCCTCCGAAGCAGTTTAAGACATTTTGCTTGGAGCTGACCGTAGCCACTTTGCTTATGTAAATGTAAGGCTTATGAGGACACAGTTTTCTGGAAAAGCTTGAATATCATTGCATCCCTAAAAAATATATATTTATTTATTTTTATTTAACATTTTTATTTTTTTTATTTTTTTTAGGGATGCAATGATATTCAATATATTGAATCGTCCGATACGGGCGTCACGATTCAATACATGTCACTCGATATGCACGAGTCGCTCCATACCCGTTGTTGTCTTATATTTTGGTTTGGAAAGGAAAAGGTTAAGCTGCGCCATCCTTCACAAATTCAGAAAGTAAAGGTCTCCCCAGAGACTGCCAGCTGCTATATTTTAACAGAATCAGGTTTTCTCTTTCAGTGACTTTTTATTTTATGTTGATAGACCCAGGAATTACAAAAATATGAACTTCTAAAGACTCTAGAACTGTTTTTGGTTTCTTCCCATGCGACACACGATTTGCAATCTTCTTTTCAGACATCATTTTAAAAGTTTTACATGGAACAGTCTGTTAAGACGTTTATTTGCAATATAGCATAATTTCATTGATCCGAAAGAAAAACTGAGAGAGTTGTGTGTTGTAAGAGCAGGAGACTGTGGGGAGGAGCTTCTGTGTGTCGCTGCTGCTGTGGAGATGAGAGAGACCAACGCAGACACAGACATGAGAGAGTCAGGAGGAAAATGCTGCAATGTCTTGAAATGTTATGTTTCACGTTAATATCATAGGTGTTTAATGTTTTTCTAATTACCACAAATACCATGGAACTTATATTTGTAATTTTTAATGAGAGCCAAAAGGTATCGAATCGATATAGTGATCCATGTATTGAGATGCATATTGAATCATGACTAAACTTTACTTTTATTATAATTCTGACTTTTGACTCTAGACTGCTTGCGTAGCTCCAAACAACCTTTTCAACTTCAGATCATTTACCCCCTGGAAGCCCTGCTATTTCCTGCTTTGAAAAATAGCTATCTTCAAAGTAAATGAACATTTCGATTCACAGTATCCATTCTCATTTCATTTAGCAAATGTGCTTAGCTGTTGCCATGCAACAATGCTCCCTCAGTTAAAGGCATCTCCTCCCAGTCTCAAGTCACAATGTCACACTTTTTCGCGCGGGGCTAATTTAGGACTCTTTTTGTCGGGCACTCTTACCATTCGCTTCACGTCAGTGTGGGGTAATGAGATTGAATGTTGATGCGGTGAGTGCGTCCTGCTGCACTCTCCTGTCTGAGGACACTGAGGAGTCTCTGATATTACCTCTCCCTGCATGAGAGGACACGGGGCGCTCTGCTGCTCTGCCGTCCCGCCAGGCACTCATCCAATAAGGCTCGACACAGGCCTGGATCAATAAAGCATGTCCCAGCACCAAGCACCCCTCTGCTCTCCCTCATACACACCTATTAGTTACAGAATAATTGATTGGCCCGCTGTTCATTATGCCTTTGATTTGGTGCTTTCATTAAACACCCTGTGCAGTGTGTGCATGCAAACGAGTAAATTCTCCTCATATACAGTTGCTGTAAAGTGAAAAGGCATCAGAGTGACGCAAGGAGCACGTGTTCTGGATATAATGAAGATTAGAAAGATCTTTTCTGCAGAAACAGCCCGTTGGACTGAGAGAAAGTGTGTGAGAGGATGAGGCATTGTGCGCTGTTCTATTGTGTGTTTTCTGTTTAAATTCAATTATTTCCTGGATGCACGAGGAGGATAATCTGCTTGTATTGTCTTCCCTGCAAACTGTCTAACCGTGTGTACTCTTTCCTTCTCTTCTCTCTATGTTTCTCCACACTTTCCTTGTCACGTTGGCTGTGGTCCCCGTGTCCCCTCTCCATCGCTCTCGCAGCTGCACACCGACATGGACAGGAATGATGGACGCACTAAGTATGTGCTTAGAGGCGAGGGGGCGGGCTCTGTCTTTGTGATTGACGAGAAGACGGGGAACATCCACGTGACCAAACCGCTGGATCGCGAGGAGAAGGACGAGTACCGCCTCATCGCCACGGCAACGGACAGACAGACGGACCGTGCCCTGGAGCCCTCGTCCCAGTTCATCATCAGGGTGCAGGACATCAACGACAACCCGCCAGTCTTTGATCAGGGTCCCTACATTGCCACCGTCCCTGAGATGGAAAATATAGGTAAGAAAAGAGTCACTCATATGAATAAAACATTATTCAAGTATTAAGATAATTTATTTTCCCTTTGAACATAATATTGTTTTTTTGGTCTTAAAACAAACTTATTTGTTCCTGTGCGCGCAAGCGATGGAAATTCACAACAAACGCCAATGTGCTTCACAGCCTAGACTTACAATAAACCACTCACATTACAATAAACCTACAAATGTATTTATACTACCACAATTAGGGATGTCACAATATCAAATTGAAGTGTTACAATTGTTGAGGGAAAAAAATATCACGATTTAACGATTATTTAGGATTACTGATCAACAGTTAAATCTTTAATTCTCTTTCATTCCCGTGGTCTGACATGTTACTGTTTTTGACCACCTTTATTATATCAAACTTTCTGAAAGACAAAATAATGTTCAATTTGACAAAAACAGACAGATAAAAAAATATATTTTTTAGAAGATTGATTGTTGTAAATTTTGCTTCTAAAATTGACACGATTATTACCTTTTTGCTCTTGATTATCCTAATAATCGTGACATTGTCACAATAATCATCAATGTCACGATAATCCTCAATGATCATTAGGATAATCAATAATCATGATTATTAGGACAATCAATAATCAGTCATCTTTGTCAGATTAAATAGTGTTTCATCAGTATCAGTATATTTAAGTAGACATATATTTAAGTTCATCCTGGTTTCTAGAAACCGTTTTCAGTACAAAATCTAAAACTGATATTTGACATTGAAAAATTGCTCTCTAAAGGATGCAATGGTTTTATATGGGAGACTGTTGTACACCCCTAATACAAGCCTTAAATAAACTCCTCACAGGCATCTGCCACCTGATCCGGCTCAAAGCAGTGAGTTGTTTCCTGATCTCAGCAGAGCCGACATGGACTCTCTGTTGTCACAGTTTGACCATGTAACCTTTACACACAAGTGCACAAACACTATGAAACATTCATGGACACGAGCTGGACGAGACAGGAGCACAGATCAAACCTGGCCTGAATCACTAGTGTGATCAAAGTTATTGGTTAAAAATCACGATTTCGATTAGATAAGAAGTTACTCCAGAGTGAGCGGTGTACAGCTGTGTGTCTAATCAGGCTCAAGTACCAGCAGCAGTCAACCCTGTTAAGAGCCCATGATGGATGTCCCATTTGATCACAGGCACACACCAGTTTTTATGGCTTCTTTTGCACAGGGCAGCATTGTCTGCAGACATTGTGCTCAGCATTAAAGACCAACTGTGTGTGTAAATATGTGTAATACAAACACAAGCTGAACTGACTCATTCAACAAATGGCCACTTGGCCATTTTTGTGTAGAAATTAAACTAACTTTTGAGCTTGAACTCGAACTAAATAAATAATGTAACAAAATAAAATAAAACATAAACTGGCACTTGCTTGGTAATGAACAGCTAAGCTTTGTGTTCAGTCCCAAGCCTTGTTGAATTAAAGAAATATGCCAATTCTGTTTTCAAAAATGCACAGTAGGTAGCAGACAGCCTAAGAAGAAAATATTGTATATAGTTCATAAATCAAATAAATATATACAAATGTAACTTTAATGCTATTGAAAAGTGATCTCAAAACCAGTCTAATCCTGCAATAACACAGTATTTCAGAATCATTTATTTTCGTTATGAACCATTGCTCAGTCTGATGCTGCAACAACACCTTTAATGAAAATATTGCATATTTTATTTAAAGCTGTGTATTTTGACGGTTACTCTGTAAATTAAACAATTTAATTAACGCAATCATTTTCAAGTATTTGCTAAAATACTGACTTGTTCACTCAACATTGTGGATTTGCTTCCACATTTCATTTAAAGTGTTTTGCTCTTGCTCATCATTGAAAGCATTACATTGATACCATCAGATAACCTACGCTTATTTCCTGGTTACTTGCACTAATATGCTAAATCAACTGCATATTAATGTCTGTAGACTTGTGGATTTTGACAGCTCCAACACCTCATCATTCACACAACATGTTCTTCTCTTGCTGCCTGAATGCTTCTCACACTCTATTACCATTTTGTGCACAGGCTTTTTAGAGTTTTTAAATGGCGTTAAATTCCTGCTGCACCTTCGACGCTTTGCTGCTATTATGCACAAATACTGATGTCAAACCCAGGCTGCATTTATTTACAGGCAAATTGAGGAAAGAGTTTTCATCCAATATCAAAACATCCATTTCAAAGACTCACTTTTCAGACTTTGGATCCACTCTTCTCCATAAAGTTTTCAGTTATAAAAAATATATCTACAAGTTTTTGCCACTTTCAGTCACTTAATGGTGAGTTGTGTAGTTTTTAACCTTTCAGATCTTGGTGTTAAAGCATTGATTATTACATTTTTTAAAAACCAGTGCAGTGACTTATCTTCAGATGATGACACTGTATGTTTTTTTGATGGGGTAAAACATCCAGACAGAAGGAGAACAGGCAAACTCCCCAATCTACCTGGAATCTTCTGGCTGTGAGGCAAATGTTCTAGCTGTTTTGACTTTGCTTCATACATATATATACACACACACACACACACACACACACACACATACACACACTGTATATATATATATATATATATATAAAAAATATATATATATATATATATACATATGAAAAAAACAACAACTCAAATTTGCCTGTACTTTATCCACTCCAAAAGCCCCTACTAAAGATTAGAAAATGTGTGATTTTTGAACTAAAAGATAATCATATTCAAGACAACCATCTCTTTATGCCATCGGCCATTTCGAAATCATTCCGTTTACTGAAGCGTAATTATGTAAAAGCACAAATTAACCTGACCTCTGTTTAATGAATGTACCACATAACGATGCATGTCCATACGGTTTGTTAACAAGACCACTTGGAGGATTGCAATTAGCTTTTCAGTGTGAACAAACTCTACAAAAGAAGTAGGAATAAAAAAACTATTAAAATTGTTCTTTTCGTCTCTTTCAATCTAGCCTAGTGTCCCTGTCATATAAATTAGTTCTGAGTCGAGGGAATCCTGGATGCCCTTTGCACACACAGATGCAGTTCAGAACGGGACTTGACTCAAGCTAAAATTGGCCCATAGTCAAGGGCATGTGCACAGTGATTTAAAGAGGCCACATTCTGTAAATCACCACATCTTATATTTTTCAATTAAAGATGTAACTTTTTGGGACCTGCTTGTCTGAATGGAGGGGTTATTGCTTTGCCTGGAATGTACCACAGTCTGGCATTAAACTTTTATATCTTGCATTTCTTCAATTACCGGTGCTTTTATTGCTTGAACCTTAAAAAGAATGCATTCTTACTGTGAGCGAACTCATGTCTCCGCAGATCTAACCTGTAACTTGACCTGGTCACCTGCTTTTCTCCATAAAAATAAGGTTGATATCCATGGAGACAGGTTACATAGTGCACCTTTAATAGATATAACATTTTATACCTTAAGTTCTCCATCGATTCATTCTTAGATTATATGAGTGAGTGGCACATGAGGTTTTACACTGATGCCCTCCCGAGCACATATTCCCTTTACAGTCTGACTTTTCTTCTCACATGAAAAGCAGCTTCAACAAAACTCCCCCCTTTTATGATTCACCGTTTTGGCATGAAATTGCATCTGTTTCCGGGCGCTGCGACTGGACTGAGAGAAATATCACGCCTGAGTTTGGCTATTTTACAGTGACAGCAGCCTCTTTTCCAAAACAGCAGAATAAAATGCTAATCAAAATAGGATTTAAATGCAATCCTGTGCCGGCTCTGTTGTGCCATAGATTAATGGTTCATCTCTAATAACACTGTCAGGCTGTGTGGTTGTAGGATGTATGGGCAGCTTCTGCTCTTTTGATTAAATTCCAGAGCGTACATATACAGCTAATTTCACAACTTGTAATTACACACCAGAGAGCTACTTGTTATTGCATTAATATCACAACCTGTAAATACATAATCAAACTAATGGATTTACAACATTGTTTTAACTGTACACTGTATTTTATTTGCACTTCAATTTGTTTTTATGCTGTAAAAGCTGCCCCCACTCAACTTTAAAAGAAGACCTCATGTGTCGGCTGTTGTAGCAGCGTATTGCTATTCCATCAGTGTAGGAGACGATGCAGCGCGGTGACTCCACTGCACCACAGAGCGCTCCTCTCTGGCTCATTAGGAAGAGTGTGGCTCGCCTTCAAAACAGTGAACTCAGTTGTCTTTAAGTGGAACCTGATTTGACTCCACCTGTAGTGTATCTATTGGTATGTGTGTATGTATGTATTGAAGCACATCATTTTTTTAAGGTGCACTATGTAACTTTACTGGAGGGCCACCTGAAGGGGCCTGTCACAATAACTCATTTTTCTGCGTTGTACAATATTACCGAAGAAAATAAATGATAAGACACTAATGTTTTGCTTCTGACACAATAATCCTAAAGCAATATCATCCCAAAAACTATTCTACATGTACAATATTAAAAAAAATTAATATGAAAATATAAAAAAAAGAGCCGCTATAGATAGATAAATAGCAGAGAGACACACTAGTTGGTTTAGGAAGTACCTTTAATGAGTCGTTCAAGTTATTATTTCCAGCCACCTACAGCTCAAATCTAATTGTAAAGAAGGGATAAATAAACATTTTACAAAAGAAAAGCACAAGAACGACAAAGAATATTAACCCCCAAAAATGATTGTTCTATTCCAAGTCGATATAGTAATTATCGTGACAGAAGGTGGTATTGTTTTGCATTGAATGTTCAGTATTGCATTTAACTTTACAACGCTATGGAGATAGATACGTTTGATGCCACACTGTGTTATCAAGCAGGTGGCGAACCCTCCATCAAAAAACGTTACATAGTGCACCTTCTTGTTTCTTTATTATCATAACGTTGCTTGGCTACGAAGAGATGGCAAGACCTTTTAAAGTTCTTGTCTCCTTTGATTGGCTTAAATATCTTGGAGTGCCTCATCTTCGTGTCATTACTGTATCACAGAATTGCTGGTAATGTGCCAGTAAGTCAAACCGGCAGTAAAAACGAAACCCAAAACATTGCATAATTTTAAACACCAATCTTTTTCTGCCCAATATTAAGAACATGCACAACTCGAACCATTGGCAGCTTATTTTAATGGATTGGCATAAACATTTGAACTGGTTTTGGTGCATCAGCTTTAATTGCCAAAGTGTTTTGATTCAAGTTCTGATTACTTTTTACTGCAGTCTAAAAACACATTCAGAATACATTCTTATCCTTGGTTTAAAAGCTCCACAGTCTGCCTCTGTGGAAAGTGAAATTCTTTAAAGGCAATTGGAAATATACAAAATTAGCCAATTCAAACCACTTTCTTTATGTAGCACATTTGACTGTTTCTAGTGCTGCTCACAATAGCATCATAAAGCAATAAAACAAGTATATATTTGCAGGAGGGCTTTATTATAGGTTTGCAAATAGTCACAAGTGACTCTTAAAGACATTTTTACAGGTGTTAAAGAGAAAAACGGGTCTATATAAAATGTAACTCAACTCCTGATGCTTACATTTGGCTTTAAGCAGTGGCCGGATAATGGGAACATAACGTCTCCTCTACAATGTAAGACAAGCAGATTGTAAAAAGGTGCAGAGGTGACAAAGGTGGTTCTGAAGCAGGAGAAGTGAGAATCCTGCGCTGCTATCAGATGTCACAGGGACAATAACTGTGGGACATTGAGATTCTGCGCACGAATGTGAGTGACCATCAGAAACAGCCTATATGGACAAAAAGTCTTCTAATCTCTCCCTAAACTGTTCTGTGCCCTCCTTAAAAGAATCTATGTCAAGGATTGTTGTTTGCTTTTTAAAATCTAAATCGTATTGCTCTCAGATGGAAGAGAGAGTTGGAAATGTTCCAAAAGTGGGTCAATATTTTTGACATAGACCAACTGAAAATTGAGTCTTTCTTGTATAGGCCAAGAAAACTAGAACCATCAAATACAAAGTTAATCTTTTTTTTTGTGCACATTTCAGAATGATTTTGTGAACTACTATACATGAAGGGTTAGGCGATATTTTCAAAAATGAATACGTTTGTTTTTTTAAGTTTCCCGATAAAGATGGTCAGGTGATATCATGTCAAGCCAACAGAAATGTGTTAAAACATGTTTTTAAACACATTAGTTGAGGTTTAATTATCACACAAATGTGAAATATATCTAAAATGTATCCCAGAAGTGCAGAAGCATCACCTTCATTTTTCTTTTTAATCAGCTCTTTTTGTAGCATTTCTTTACAATAAATGATTTACTCGATATAGAGTAAATCATATCTTCAAAAAAACATATTAACAAAAACGTCTAAATATCCAATCTTAATTCGGAGTCATTCATATTGCAAATTGTTGATGCTAAAGTAAAGTGTATCGACCTTGGCGGAGCACAATCATAGCAGCACTTCTCAGTCATTCTATCAGCTTCTTTATGAGAGCCTGCACTTAATGCTCAGATTGCGTCACTCACTCAAACCTGATTTCAATATTTTCTTGACAATTCCATATTTACGAGGCTTAGCAGGACCTGCGACTGATGCGACGGCGCTCCTCCTGTGCTAATGCTGTGTAGTGCTCTTCTAACATGATACATTTAAGGGCGAGGTGACAGAGGGAGGGCTAATCTGCTGCAATGACACCGTGACGCGAGATGCGCTGGAGCTCTGCCAGTCCCCCATCTTGTTCTTCGCAGCGCTAGTTTTTACTGACTGGATGTTGTAAACACCTCACCAGATGTGTATCCTCGCTCAGGGAGACCGACTCGCATTCAAAGTTTAACCTTGAGCATAAATATTGAAAGCTGATATGTATAAACTACACTGCAATTGTTATTCTCCGCTCCCCAGAGCCCAGGCGTCTTAGAGTCATGCGCTCCAGATGCTTGCTTTACTTGTGTGACTATTTGATCTTTGAGGATTGGGCTTGCTTGTATATGTTTGGCGGTCTGCATACAAATATATTTACTAGCTCTTTGCACTTGTTTCGTCAACCTCAGAGACGAGCGGCTTCATCCAGAGGCCCTATTATTTTTCACTGCTGTCAAAAAGCATAATACTTATCTACGTGAGGGCAACTGTCTATAGTCATGCGATTTGTATCTAAGAGCTAAAATTTTTTCTTGATTAAAACTAATTCTAATTGAGAAAGCGAGAGTGCATTTTTCTTGTCTTCCAGTACACACAGTTTAGTCTATTCAAAATGAATTAGATCACCTTTTTCCATTTTACTAACATGTTAAATGAACATATACAATCTAAATTATTAGCTATGGATTTTCAATGCATGGAAAAAGCTAACATAATTGGCCGTAATTTGCCCCCCGTAGCGTTAACGTGGGCGAAGCAGAGCTCATTGCGTCACACCTCGCATTCGGCACAATTGATGACAGCACAGGGCGTGGAATTCTAGACAAGAGGTGCAATTATGCCAAAATATGTGGTGGAGTGAAGCAAACTGAGGGCGTGGTCTGGTGCATTCTGTGAATGGTCAGAATCGTAACTAATAAACTTCAAAACTAGCGTTAATAATAGCTTGGGGATGTTTATGAGTTTTAGATATTTGCCTCAAGCATGAATGACCAATATTAACCTCAGTGGGTTTTATATTTGAGAAGCTTTGCAGATGAGGGGAAACCTCCTTCTGGACACGCACACACGGTGCACACGCATGCACAAACCGCGCCCTAGTGATGCGCTATTTGTGTTTTGACGCACAGGCTGAATTCACTTCCTGGTTCGTCTCGTTTCTCTGGGAATATGTGACTGTTTGTAATAAAACACACAGCTTCATGTATCTTAATACACTCCTCTCCACAATCTCTCAACTGAGCTGTCTGTGATAATAATCTCCATAGCAACGGCGTGGAAACAGCTGCTGGGGATCACGGGGGGCAGGGTCTAGCTGTGGTGCGTCTGTTGAAGTTTGAATGCCAGAGCCGAAACAAACTTTGTTCTTGTTCTCGCAGCCCTGTAGGTAAACGAACAAACTTATTGCTTCTTATGAAGTATGAATTGGTCTGCTTTGGACCTGTTACTGCGCGATCTGGGCCAGACTGGACCTGCAGACTCATGTGTTCAGCTTCAAGAGAAACGTCTTTTGGAATATTTGGAATAAATCCCCCCTGTCACATTCACATTCACCCACAATCTTTGTCCCAGTCTGCGTAAAACTGGCACAGACTGACTGCCCAACACGAGATCCGCACATATGATGGGACTGAGCTGACCACAGTGTGTGCTCCGTTCTCGTGCCCTACGGACCGTAGGAACCCATCGAGCACTCAGGTCCGGTTAAATTGGCAGAAGCCCATCTTGAGGACATAGTACAAACAAATAAAGGTGAATGAAATAAAGAAACAACATTTTGGGAACTCATTGAAAATGGGAAATCAATCTGTTTTATTGCTCACTTCTTTCCTTGCTTGTAAATGAGGCCATGACAAACATGTCCCACACAGGTGGTGCTTTTGAATGCCACACTAATCAGTCATTGGCTCAAACACTATCACCATATATGGACTGGCACCATTAGACTCTAGTCTCCAGCGGCCAAGTCAAGCCTCTTCAAGCCAGCGCTAAGGTCGGGAAGATAGCAAAATTGTGCCTTGACTCCGCCCCCCGGAAAAGGCTCACGTCAGCGCTACCACCAGGAGCCCAATATATTAGAAAAAACACAACAGTGTGTACTTTTTGTTTTGTTCTTCTACTTTAACGATAAAGGATTGGTCACCTGCTTCTCTCCATACATATGTTATTGCTTTGCCTGAAATGTTCCACACCACGGCATTAATCTTATCTACTTACACGGAGACAAGCAGGTGGCACCAAATCTGTGGAGACGGAAGTCCACTCACAATAATGCATGTTTTTTAATGTATTTTTGGCAATAAAAACACAAAACACACGATAAATAAGTTGAATGCCATATTGTGAAACTTTCCTGGCAAAGCGTCTCCACAGACACAAGCAGGTGGCACACAGTCAATCAGAAAAGTTACAGCGTTCCTTTAAAAGAGCAATTACATAAAAGGCTAACTAAAAATATGTCATGTTGACAATGCTTTTTTGTTGTTGTTTTTTTTTACAGCTGATGAAAGTGATTGTATCCCTCACACTGACTTTGTTACTTTGTAGTAACCTTTTGCTTTTGAAGTAACCCGTTATCTTAACCTGGGACACGCCTTGGTTAAATTTGCTATAATTGATTAATTACAGTGTGCATAGTGGATTGTGGGCTTCTATGCAACGGCACACACTCCAACGCATAATTACACCTTTCACATGCTTGTAAATGTCAATCACATTTCGAGCTGTGAATACCACCTCTAATTGAACTTCTCAAGTGTGAGGAGAAATATTTTATTCTGTAATTAAACCATATCTTTTTGTTGCTTTTCAATGAGCACTATCTGTCAAATCTCTGGCATGTGGAGTAATAAGCACAGTTATCCTTTTGTGTTTCCGTTATTTCAACACATGTTAGAAATGGTTCTGGATATAGTATTATTTAAACATTTTAGACAAATGAAAGGGGATAAAGCGGAAACTGTAAAAACGATTTGTTTATGACATTATGTAAAATTATGCCAACTGTAGTGAAGTTATTCATCATGAGTGAGGTCTAGGAAGTTAGTCCTGATTTCTATTCAGAGAAATTCAAAAGGGCTTTTTTTTTTTTTTAAATTAATTTGTTACAAGGTCAAGACTGTTATTTTTGATAGACCAATTTGATTATTCTCAAATATTAACAATAGAATAATCACTGGGCAATTCACATAATATTACTCACCATCAATCCTGTTATCTGCTATTGTTAAATTTAGAAAGCATGGGGCCCTTTGCACATCAATGAATGCAGTACTGACTCAAATTGGTTACAAGCTAGAGCTAGGGGTGGGAATATGCAAAAATGTATATACATTCTTAGAGCCTCCATCACATTTGGATGTATGTAAGTAAGTATTTTTATATTGTCTCCATAAGAACACTAAAACAATCTTCTGCCTCTGAGTGGTCATTGGACTTAACTATTTTGCTCCCCTCCATGATGTCTCATTATAAATATATCATTGTGTATACTAACTGCACGCTTGGGTCAGCTGGTATTTAGAGTTGGGCAATACTGACAAAAATCAGTATCTCGATAACGATTTAACTATATTTTCACAAAGCATCAAGAATGTGCTAAAATGTACCTGTAAATGTCTTGGTTGAGGAAATGTGAATGGACCATAAAACTAACCACAAAGGGTCAGAAATATTTCTTTATACTCTTGTTATTAGAAGATTATACTTGATCTGTTTCTTTTCAGTAATTTCATTGTTTTAATTATATACAACATACACTGGCTCCCTGTGGCTCAGAGAATAGACTTCAAAGCAGCTCTGCTTGTATACAAGTCTCTCCATGGCCTAGCACCAAAGTACATCTCGGACATCTTAGTGCCATATGAACCATCTCGGACTCTGAGGACCTCCTGCTGGTGCACAGAGCCAGGACCAAACATGGGGAATCTGCATTTCAGTTTTATGGAGCTTAAATCTGGAACAGTCTCCATGAGGTTGAGACTGGCCCCCACACTGGCATTGTTTAAATCTAGGCTAAAAACAGTTTTGTGTTTAGCTGTGCTTTTGAGTGAGGGCTTTTTTTTTTGTTGCTACAACAAACTAATTTTACATTCATTTTGCTTTTATTCTTTGTCTTCTGATTTATGTTATATTGTGATTTTAATATGTTTTTACGATTGTGAAGCACTTTGGGTTACTTTTATATGAACTGTGTTCTACAAATAAACTTTGATCTGATTGATACTCGGCATTCTAATTTGGCATATCTCCAAAACAACAATTGCGATATTATACATTTTTCGATACATCTCTCATCTCTGTCACCATGTTTTCATACCCTTGACCAGACCCTAGAACTCACTCTGGACATGAGATTGACATTAATCAGTCAATCGACCAATCAATCAATCAACCTTTATTTATATAGCCCTTTACAACCAAAAACAATATAATTAGGTAATACATTAATAAATCAATCAAAAACAACAACACCAAACAGCAGTACCCTGATCACATTCATGTTGTCTTATTTTCATCCTTATTCCATCACATCATGTAACTCTCACACTCACACATAGTTCATAACCCTTGACACAGTCCATCTGCTTCCACTGTCTAAATTTAGATGTATGTACGGATACACAATGAAGAAACTTGTTTACTGTTTATCATATCTATTTCCTCTTGCCTGCCAATATTTCCCAAAAATTTCAGGCAAATTGGAGCTTGACGAGGTGCATAGGTATTTCAAGGCATTTGGGAGGGGCGCTGGTGGGGGACATTGAAAAGACAGACGGTCCAATGGAGAAGCAGACGGGAATTGGAGACAGAGATGAAGAGAAATGAAGTGAGGAGAGGTGGAAGTGTGGGAATAGAGAAAGCAGGTTTAAATCAAGTATTTGTCACAGTGCTTCTGGAAGGAGATTGCAAAAGGAGTGTGACCGAGAGAGCCAGTTTTCATACAATGCTATCTCATTACCTTCAAATGCAGATACTCCAACCTTCTGAGAAACAACTCAAAATAATTGTTCCTTTAAATTGTATATATTCCTCCCAGATTCCTGCAGGTGTAAGAGAAATGAGTCAAATGTCTCATTTTCAATAGGCCTAATCATTTCATTCCACCAATGCTCATACACCGTGACAACCAAGTCAAAATACTATCTGTTTTCATTATAATCTTTGATGTAGAGATGTAGGATAGTAAGAGGGTTGAAATATATCCATATTTACCAAACATATAATGTGAAATAGTTGCATAGCATATTTGAGTTGCATGCCAATTTGCAGCCCCATCATCTTCCGCGTTTTCTCTCTCTCTGTCAGCTACACTCCTTTGCTCTCTCCCTCTTTCGTCTCATGCTGAACTCTCTCTCTCCCCACAGGCACGTCTATAATCCAGGTGACAGCGACAGATGCTGATGACCCGACTTATGGGAACAGCGCCAAGCTGGTGTACACTCTGGTGCAGGGGCAGCAGTACTTCTCCGTGGATCCTCAGACAGGTAAAAGTGTGTTTGTGTGTGTGTGTGTGTGTGTGTGTGATGGCAGCGATTACCACTGGCACAGGCTTTAAGATGAACAGATGCCCACATGCAAATATGCACACGATGATTGAAAGCAAACATGGTCGAGATCTCCGGGACCAAACATGCATGCAGTAAAAAACAAAGCATCAACAAGATGATTTTTTTTTTCATATGACGCCATTAGTTATATAAGATGTGAATGATAATCAAGGTGTGTCACAACCAAAGGGTCATACGCCATTTTAGTTTCATGCCTAGATGAAGGGCAGAATGTGAAGATTCTGTTCACACCAGAAATTATTTTTGTAATCATTTCAGCCCCGTCTCACACCGACATAGAACCCACTCTTTTCAGGATCTACTCCAACAAATAAAATCACTCCAACACCTTGGGCCATTACGGACCTTTCTGAAATCTTATCAAAACGTTTAAATAGTTTCTCTAACATACAAAGAAACCAGTTCCTGAAAAAGCATGTCCTCCTTGGCTGGTGGATAACCTACCCTTCGTAGAATCACCTGCTGCGTGAGATTTTGCACAATAGCAGAGTAGCTGGGTCAGTGTGCAGCTCTCCACACTTTTATAAATAGAAAACTTCTATTGACACGCAGTAGTCACAGGAGCATTGCAGCAGATTGTTGAGACTTTTTAATAGGTGTAGCTTTAAAAAGGGGAAATGTGTTACTTTAACCATTTAAATGTGATAATAGTGTCAAAATGCCCTCAATATGTGTCTATACTAACTTTCTAACAGAGAACTTTCTCTTCATTTAGAGAGAAAAGACATTGACTTGCATTGAACCTTGACTAAAAGCATACTGTTAATATTATAAAAGAAAAAACGTTTCCTAAGTGCAAAGATCATTCCAAGTGTTCTTTGTTATGGTAGAATTTTATGTAGTACACAGAACTTTTTTGTTGAACGGTTAATGCCACCCTTCATTTGATATTTCACCCTGGTAAATAGTATGGCCGCTGACGATATGGCTGTATCTTGTTCAATAAAAGGAATGAAAGCGTGATCATTCTTTTAGTTTGTATTTGCAAGATATAAATACTGAATATACAAGGAGTCATATAATCACTATCAAACATGTTGACTCATAATTACAGTCGGATTGAATGTTGTCAGTTGAGGCAGAGCTTAAGCCTATGCCGCTTGTTCATGTTAATTTCATAGTAGTAGCCTTTGATGTTGAAAATGTGTTGAGTTTTCATTAAAAAATTTAATCCCAATATGGATTAACATGCAAACGAGGGGTTTAATTATAAAAGCAGTGTCTTCCATCCTGCAAAGTTGACACCGCTTGTTTCCCCTGGTCTAGTTCATTCTACTATGAGCTGGCACAAATATATTCATGCTGCCAGCACACTGTACACCAAGGTACTAAAAAGAGGAGCAATGAATAAAAAATACAGACACTGCCCCAGCAGCCTAATATTATTATTTCTGGTGGAAGTTGAAAACCAAAAGACGTGTGTTCAAAGGGAGATGTCAGCACAGTTATTTGCTCTATATAATACCAAGACGATTACAGAAGACTCAAAGGGACTGTGGATTCCTGTGTTCTGGATATTAACACCTAAGGCCAAGAACACTGAATGAAAGATTGACTTCTTTCCTTTTTTTTTTCATCCAACAAATTTATTATGATTTTGAGGATTATACTCCCTTTGAGGGAAATCACATTTGAATTGATCGGAAGATGTCTGGTGTAGTTAGACTGACACTTGGCGTGTGGTGAAGCTTCTAAAGGGTGTTTTATTCTCTGTGTGGGCGAAAAGGGATTCGGATTCACCCACCAGGGTTAAGAGAGACACTACTTGTGCTGTGGCTGTTGAATGTTAATGTTTCTAATTGATTCCTCTGACGTGTGTGGAAGATTGCTGTCTTAAGGTTGAAAAGCAAAGTAAAAAATAAAAGCCTAATTCCACTCTTTGAGCATTAGCTGCGGAACTATTCAGGGTTTAGCGTTTCAATCATTCTAATCTTCCTCTTATAAATCTTAAAAATATACAGTGGGAACATTATCTCATACAGCACTGTGCCAATGTCTTAGATAGGCTTTTGCAAAGGTTGTGAACAAAACGCATACCAATGTACAAAAATAACCTAACGCAATTCAAAGACACTGGTCCTAAAAATGTATAATATAGATCTGGTAAAATAGCATTGTTTGGTAATTGCAAAAGCTTACAAAAACAGTGCCTCACATGAGTCATTTGTAGGCTACTGTTGTTAATGTAAAAAGGCCAATACAAAAGTGACTCATCTTGATTTGGCTGGTCACTGAATACGTGAGTTGTATCTGGTGTGTGGCATAATGGAATCAGGTCCTTAGCAATGGATAAAGTGATCAATGTTGGACAAGTTTAAGCGATGCGTTTAAGTGTTATTAAAATGTATACGAGAGCATTTTCTACTCAGTCAGCATATCTCTTTTGCTGATTTATTCCTCCCATATTCCCCAATGACACATAACACAGAATATGGAATAAGCCCATTTCCTACCTTTTAGTTAAATGGGAGCATGCTTCCTGTACATTTTATTGATTTAAAAATGACTCTCATGCTTCCAGCATATGATTACTATATCGATTACAACTTTTTATATGTTATAAAAGGTACTCTCTGTGCTGTTACTATCTGACAATCTCAATGTAATCAAACCATATTATATCCCACAGCATGTTATGGCAGATATAGTGTTTTGAGTGTCTGTATGTCTGTGCTGGGCTGTGAGTTATGTTCTGTCGCCATCAGACTGAGTGAGTCACAAATGTCAGAGAGCTGTCAGTCCAAGCCGTCATGTCCAGTGCAGTCTGACAGCTGCCTTTGACAACGTCCAATACATTTGTGAAAAGAGTTTCCAAAGCCAAAGAGGGTCATATGAGTGTCCTATCTTTCAAAACAGACTAAAACACTATCTACCGTGCCTGAAAAAGAACAATACAAGACTTCATGAAAATTCATGAAAAGGAAATGAGGGCTATACGAAGAGACCAGATTTCGCTTATTATTTGGTTTTCAATGAACAACTGGAGACTTCCTCCTTGTTAAAGAGTACAACTTATACTTTTAGTATGAATATCTGTCTTATAAATTCATTAACAATGAATGCCAATACAAAAAGGTGGCGTCTTTATCGTGACCTCATCTGAACCTTTCTTGTATTTTGTATATGATACGGCTTTGTATTAGTTTGTGAAGCGGTCTGGGTCTGATAACCCAGTGCCCCGGCTGTTCTTGTTCCAAACAGCAGCACGAGCCAGACGGTGTATTGTGTGTGCCAGGGGCTACACTGCGCGGTAATCACTCATATACAAATATTGATGAAAAATCTGCCCATTGCAGATAGTAATGTCATTAAGTACCATTTTCCTGCTTGATATTCTGATGCGGTGTTCTTTAGGTATTCTGAGGACCGCTGTTCCGGACATGGACCGAGAGCGGCAGGACACTTACCTTGTGGTGCTGCAGGCCAAGGACATGGGGGGACACCTGGGGGGTCTCTCAGGGACCACCACTGTCACTGTGAGACTCACCGACGTCAACGACAGCCCCCCACGATTCACACAGAGTAAGTTATTGGATCCTCATCCAATTATCACATTGTATGCTGAAATACAACAAGCTGGAAATATTTCAGTTTTTTGTTGAAGGAAAATATGTTTTTATGATACAATATGCCTAAATGAATGAGTTCTTTGAATGGTGTTATCCTGTTTCAACTTTTAGGGATTTTTCGCACCTCTCATCTATTGGACTGTGTTAGTTTGTGTTGCTTCATTGCTAATCAACCTGTTTTTATATTTTGCTTTGGGCACTGTGGCCTCTTGATAATGTTTGAATATATCAGTATTAACAAGGTTTATTGAGTTAATGGAATCAGCATTATAGAGTGTCTGTCTGGTTACACATCTCCACCAAACCATTCTTTTGATCTGCCGCTACATTTTCAGATTTTTTGTTCTCTGTTTGTTCTTCATTATTCATTCAGAGCATGGCTTTTAAACTTGGCTGCCTTATTAGCATAACTAGAGTGTTTGTTTTGCTCCCGGAGGCGCTGGACTCTTTGACCCTCAGGTCCTCTCAGGGTCTCCTCAGCAGCTGGGAGCCACACTGTGCATCATACAATGCAAAAGAGTAACACATACATCCATTCCATGTGTAGCAATGGCAACTATACATATTTTCATACAATATATACTTATATATATGTATGTATGTATGTATGTGTGTGTGTGTGTGTGTGTTTAATCATAGTGTTGTTCAGAGTTACTGATATACTGTTTGGATGTTGTACCAAATATAAACCTTACAATCATATAGTTGTCATTAACCTTGCTGTAAGTTTCTGTGAAAGGACAAGTCCATATTCATCAGTTATCAGAATCAGAATCAGAAAAAGGTTTATTGCCATTGTCAGTGAACAAAAACAGAACACACACACACGCACCCAAACACACGCGCACACACACACACACACACACACACACACACACACACACACACGCACACTCTAGTGTTAGTTTGGGTCCTATAATAATGTGAAAGTCCATTACGACAAACTGATGAGGATCGTTTTCTCCTCCAGCCTCTGCTGCTCTGGGCTGTGGGTTCCAGAATGATAGTAAAAAGAACCAAATATATGAGAAAATTGCATGTTTAAAAACTCAGAAATGTTCGTGTTTTTTCTCATAAATTAGATACTTTTTTTCTTGCAAATTTGCCTGTTTAAACTCGAAAATGTGCTAGCCTTTTTATTTTCTCCTTCTATAAGTAGCCCTAATATGCCTTCGTATTTACTAAAGACTTAGTAAAAAAAACTTGACTGAATATATACACAGTACACTCATTCAATTGTCACATTGCAGTCTTTATATTGTAGTTTAGTCTAGTAAACTTCAAAATGTTCTAAAATAATCAGACACTCTTCTATGTCTTACTCTTCTTCTGGTATTAAACATCCTGATACAACCGTGAAATTATGAGGTGATTCATGACATTTGAAGTGAATCCCTGGTTGTATATTTTGATGCTATTTAATTTTTTCAGCAGCAGCCTGCAACTTTAAGCCTCATAATTCTCATAATATATTTACTAAAACATATTCTCTATAAATGACTGAAAGAAGAAGATTATTCTACTTTATTCAGTTTTAGTTTAAAGTTCATTCATTCATTAATTTTCTAACGCTTGTTCCCGTTAGGGGTCGCGGGTGACTGGAGCCTATCCAAATGCCTTAGGCGGGGTACACCCTGGACAGTGGCCAGCTCGTCGCAGGCTTAACACCGAGACATATTCAACCATTCACTCTCACTGTAGAAAAAGATTCAGTTGTAGTCATCTGGACTCTGTTTTAGAAAAAACGTTACGTTTCGACTCTCATCCAAGAGTCATTCTCAATCAGTGAAACAAGTCTAAGAACTCCTGTTTATATCCTACTCTCTGAAAGCCCTGCCCACGGGGCTGGACCTCCTGATAATGGCCCATTGAAACTTAACTGGGATGGGATAACCCTAACCATCCCAGTCCCTTTCACAGAGTAGGATATAAACAGGAGTTCTTAGACTTGTTGCACTGATTGAGAATGACTCTTGGATGAGAGTCGAAACATAGTTTTTCTAAAACAGAGTCCAGATGACTACAACTGAATCTTTTTCTACAATGGAACACTCCTGGACGAATGAGGGATTACACCAACATTCACTCTCACGTTATTTCACTAGGTCAAATTTACAGTTGCCAATTTACCTAACACGTGCCTGTCTTTGGACGGTGGGAAGAAGCCGGAGAACCTGGAGAGAACCCACGGTAACACGAGGAGGACATGCAGACTCCACCCAGAGAGATCATGTGATGTGAAGTTCGCCCAGGAATCGAACCCATGATCTCCTTCTTGGGAGGCTCTGCCCTAACCCTGCACTTAACTGGATTCTTCTCATGTCAATGTCTTTAATCCCCTCTCTCTGGCCATTGGCGTGCTTGGCTGCTGTTAGCGGTGCTTTGACGTCACACAGCGCTGTAACGCCAGCTTTGGACAGATCCAAGATCAAGTCATAACTACACGGCACATTCTGCACACGGTTCATGATAAAGACAGAAAGAAAGACGCTACAGTGGAGCTGCAACCAGCAGCACTCAAAAAGGAGGCAGGACACCCTTCCGCTGCAGCAGTGCACATCGGCTCCAGTGCGCACGCAAATGGGGAGGAGGACCCCAAAGCTGCAGTGCACATAGAGGGGAGAGGCTGAATGAACGTGGACTGTGTTGCTCAGTCTGCTGCAAGAGAAAAAGTGTGGCAGTCATGATGCATCAATGAGCGCTGTTGGACATAATAGTTAAATTTTTTAAATATAATTTGCTGTACGTGGCACTCAAAATTACTCTCAGGTGGCCAGAAAGTTATGCATGATCAGCAAATTTACTTTTGATTGTTAAAGTGCTGTTTGGTTGAGAGTATTTTGTAGTGGTAAATAAGAAAGATAGATTGTTCCTAAAAACTGTTAAAACATGCAGTGACCTGAGAAAATTGGTCGTAATTGCAACATAAGAATGAATGTGTGAGTAGCAGATGGATTATTGGAAAAACGTGTGAATTTTGCTCCATCTCGGATTTTAAACGCAGGATTTGAGGTAATGATGACCTGTGGTGCAGAGTCTGTTGGTTATGTTGAGATCCCATCAAAGCAGTTTGGGATTGAGATGCTGCAGGGCTTCTCGGGGCAGAAATGGACTCATTCTGATGTTTCTGAGTGATAAGGGCCTCATAGAGCAAAAGGCTGCTTTGAAAACTGTTTAAGTCAACCAAACCATGCTGCTTTTAATATCCACCAAGTTTACAGATTACCCCATACGTTACAGCATCCTGCTTGTATTTTTCTTATTTTACATTTCCCTTTGGGTATTTCATGACTAAATGTCTTAATCAAGGCCAAGCATTCTTATTATTGTAATGTAATTTAATTGCAATTGTACCCACTCCTTTTTGAACAATTATGTACAAATGTAGACATATATTTCCAAAATAAACCAACCCAATCTCACAAGCAAAGCTTGCAATATGAGACGCATGTTTTTTCAAGACTTTTCTCTTTTCTACTAGCTTTATTTTAGAGAGGAAACCCCTAGCAACGTCTGGCTGTTCCGAGGACAAAACTGAATATTTTAAGTCATTACAGTCTTCATTGTCATTGTCCTAAAAACCTGCAGCTAAACAATGCTTTTTAAAAACATGTTAGGAACGTTAATCACATGGGAGGCAGTTTTGTTAAAGTCAAATGTTAGAAGGCTAAATTCTTGCCTGCTGACACACAATCTCCCTCTTGAGTTTGCATGTTTTCCCTGTGACTGCGTAGGTTTCCTGCGGGTTCCCCTACCACCTTCTAAAAAAATAAGAATAAATCTCAGTTGGCCTTTCTTGGTTAAATAAAGGTCAATTAAATGAATAAACTTTAAACCCTTCGCCCATTCTGCCAAGGCCCATTGCTATTTAGAAATCAGTGGAGTCAGCACGTTTTATTTATGATTTTCAGTTTCACCTTGTCACTCGTAGTCATCAATAGCTGAGGCCAGTCTCAGCTGCTTCAGTCTCATAGTGTGGAGGAGTTACAACTGGACTTGTGTTTGAATTGCAGAGTGTACACCACGGAAAGACCTACACAGTTGCAGTCATTCAAACACATTTGGAAAAATTAAATGTTATTATTACAGTGTATTTATATACCGGTAGTGCTCTTCCACCTTCGAGGCACTCAAAGCGCTTTACTATGCCATGTGGGTTAATTGTCTTGCCTAAGGACACTCCTCTAGCCGCCCCACTGTGGCACCTGGTGTTCCAGCGGTCTCCCGTCCAAGTAGATCGGGCATTGGCAAGCAAGTATAGCTGATTTTGTACAGCAGACTGTTTACTGACCCTCCTCCACACCCACAGGGCCAGTGGCCAATGAAAAGGAGGGGACACTGGCTAAAACTTTTACAGTAATTTTCCACTTTTCAGAGAGAAATGCAAACATAATTGCAACAGCGACACTTATGCCAATGACTCCTGCCCAAATATCAGAATAATTATACAAAAAGTGCACACATACTTTTCCACTTCTAACCTCCTCTCAGAAACATAAACCATTGCACTCCCTGCGTTGTTCACTTCCTCCCTTTTCGTTCGTGTGGCTGACGTCTGCATTATAAAGAGAGCACCAAATTAATGTTTTTTTCTCTTTTACAATCCATAACGGAAACATGTCCATCTTCTTCACTTCTTTCACAGCTTGTGATCCTGAGTGAGTTAGGATCACTGCTTGCGCCACAACTGTCAGCCTGGATCATAATGCTGTGTAACCAATAAAATGTCTGGAAGCACACACCAAGTCCCACATGTGTTGGTTCATAACAGCATTTACTACAAATAAACAAAGTATTGATTAAGTGTTTATATGCGTTTACGCGTGATTGAGGCTTAGATTTCTCTCTGGGTGCAGAAATCCTTCAGCAATGACCTACAGCAACAATAACAGCTTAATTAAGGCATTCAATTGAGCTGTATAGATGTTATAGTAAGTAACATTGTTTTGTGGATTGTATTGCATATGGAGTGAAGTGTCTTGAGTTGTTTATCAGTTGTGTTGTGTGTGGTGTGCTCTCCCATGATTGTCAGTTGTCAAAAGTGTGACTCTTCAGTTTCCTTGTCTTTTCTCAGTCCAGTCATGTAGTGCGAACCCTCCGCAACTTTCTAACTCTCTCACAACGAGGAAAGTGGTGTGGTGTGTCCTCAGCTAAGCATCCTGCGTAGCGCATGCATATTCCAATCCTGTGTTCACTTGGCTTTTTCACTTGTCTCTATGTGAACGCTATCAAAGCCACTCCACCTTTCATCTCTATTATGGTCCCGAGCTTTCAAAAAGACACCCTGAAACTAATCCAGCCCTGCTCTGTCCAAGGTCAGAAGCCTGTGTTCCTCGTGCCATTTAGCAGGTGCAGAGGATTACACGGAAGTCTAACACCAAGTATCAGCTGTACATTCACAGAGAAGAAAAAAAAATCAAGTCCAGCAGTGTGTCCTTGTATTTCAGCGCTTTTACGAAACATAATTCCAGGAACTAAAGTGGGTTTGTGGTGTGTGGTTTGAATGCTGTCAGGGGATTTTCATATGCCCGGAGGAGGCAGTAAAGCACAGGGAAACTAGGTTAGCGTGCAATTTGGAGTTATTTTTTTGGTAAATGCAGAGTACAAAAACGGGGATATTTTCATTGGCAAACACAGAGCTGTAACCACTGTTCCTGTGGGCCTCGTTTTCAAATGTGTTCACTGTGTGCCAAATATTGTATTTGGACAGCTAAGTAGTACTTTTTGTTGTGCTGAGATGTTATGATGCTTTCATATCCATGTGTTATAGTTGAAGCTAAATTAAAAAATATTTGATTGGATTTGCTGAAAACTGTTTTAATCCAAGTAATCTGTAAAGCAATGAAAGGCCAAAAGAGATTAGTGTACTTTTTATGGCACGCACAATTTGACTCACATCACATTAATAACCCAGAACCGAGCCTGGACAAAAGAAAAGCAGGACTAAACCAACATTATTGCACCCCAACTGATGATTTTATGGAGTTCTGTTAAATTCATACTTCTTTTACACACATTTTACACAAAGAAACTCTCAGAATAGGAGGTTCAATAATCTTTGAAAGGCATTGGTCAGTTTCTACATTTTTGTAGTTTAAAGTTTATACGTTTCTATTTGCAAGCTATTCTTTTATAGGACAAAGAATGATTATTATTACACTTTTCATACACATTGATTAAAACACAGTTAGAGTTATTTCAAGACACATACTTATCTCAAAACTTGTCTTGTAATTCTCCCACTGTTTCTCCAAAATGTAACAAGGCAAGTGGATGCAAAAATGTGCTAAAGGGGAATTTCTATTATCATCTCATTTCGCATCAGCTCATTGCCTGATTAAGCACTTAATTATGACTGTGCGCGCGCGGAAAAGACATGCTCGGGTAATTGTCTGAAAGCAAACAAGGATGTTCACTTTCAAACCACATCTCAATTTATCAACTTCCTGTTACCATGCTGGAGGATAAGCGGAGTGCACTAGTTTAGATGTCGGCTATTATTTGAATTCTGCTGGGAAATTACACAAAAGTGTGGTTTTCGCAGCTGCACCCCTCGCCTTTGTAGTCCATAAGACGGCCGTAGAGGTGTTGTTTTGAAAATCCTCTTCAGACATGTTGTTCCATGTTTAGTGTAGCTGAATAATTTATGAATATATGTGTATGGCACAGCTGAATCCTCGCAGGGATACTATGAAAAAAGCAACCAGTTACATCACCTAAAAATATAGTGACCACTTTGGAAAGTAGGTGATACAATACACTTACTAGTCAGTGTAAACTGAACTAATTATGTGATGCAAATGAATATTGCTTTATGGTGTGGTATCTCCCTTGGTACAGAATGCAGCAATCAACCTTGCCCTCTCCCTCTGCGGCAGAAATTTGACTTTGTGTTTTCAGCAATTTCTACACTCATTCTATACAGCAAGGAACAGGTTTGCAAGGTAGATTACTCTTTGTCGGAAAATAACTGTGGCCTAGTTCTTAGTTCCATCATAAAAGGTGGTGTTTAATCCTAATGTGAATATTCTGCCTTTTGGGTTGCTCACAGCTAAAAACTGTGCTTATATTAGTCTATGATTATGTAAGAGCAAAGCGGTGGGTTCACAAATTAGTATACATAACAGGAATTTAGCATGCTACTGGATAATTTGCTGATAAAATTACTTGAAGTTAAGATCTTTACTCTTGCTTGCATGAAGTAACTGATCATGCACGGCTCTGATCGTGTTGAACTACATGTATTTTGCTGAAATAACGTGGCATCCTAAAGGCGCGTTCACACAGCGACGGCCAAATTCGCGCTGGCCGCAGAAGTTGGCCGCCTGTACATTTGAAGGCAGCCGCCCTGGCCGCACTGCCTGGCTGCCTCGAAACGCCCGGCCAATAATAATAATAAATAAGAATAATAAACTCTCCGCAGCAGACGCGCGGCCAAGGCGGCCAGCGCACATGCGCAGTGGAGCAGTTGTGTCCTATGGCAGTTCAGCTTAAGAAAATGGCTTTGGTGTATTTACTTTACAAAGTCCAAAAACGGAGGCGATCGGCTCGGCGGCTTGTCTGGGTCCCGCTGATACGTCAGAGGTGAGCAGAGTTTAGTGAATATCATTATTTGCTCCTGATTTTTTAATAGGTCCGGGGTTTGCTTTGGTCCGTACGTACGTCATTGTCTTCCGGGTAGTGCATAGGTACGTCACTGGAGCGTAATCTCTAATTACTGCGCCGCGTCTGCCACGTCTTTCTTTTTCGCCAGAGGGGCCGCCGCTCAAACGCCCCCATCGCACCACGTCCGCCACTCAAAACGCAGAATTCGCGCCGCAATAGCGCAGGATTTGCGCCGTAAAAACGCTGTATTCGCAGGTCGCGCGTCCACATCGACTTTGAACGTAAACTGGCTGCTTTGCCGCCGCGGTCTCAACACGGCCTAAGATTTACTGCTTACTGTAATAACATCATACAAGCCAATGCCTAAATGAGGAATACAATACTTTATAACAGTCAGGTAATATCACTATATACATTTTCTTGGTGTCACCAATACCAAATATATACAGACAATTTTCCTCTCATAACATTCCCTGGATTTTTTTTTTTTTTTTTTAGCATAATGACTGGATTTCTGTTTTTCATTACAGTTGGAATGGACTGAGGCTTGTTTTGGTGCAGTTTTATCAGACTCACACACAGTTCTGTCCTGTAGCATGTGAGTTGCAGCCTCCATTAACTCCAGTGCTGATACAGACCTAATAGGACTGTGTCTCCCTGTGGACGCTCATAATGTGCTGCTGTCAAAATGAAAGTCCAGAGAGCTTGAAAGGCTGAGGCATGCTTAATATTTTAATCAACTTGTTTGCTGTAATTATTTCCTCTCTATGATTTAAGTTGCATCATGGAAGCTATTATACATGCAACATGAATAATCGCCCTGAAGCATGTTTCAGAGGGGAGCACCACTCAACACAACTGGACCTACTTTCATAATTCAAAATACAGTTTAATCAAAGCTACAGCAAACGGCATGCATGGTGTAACTTAAGGATGCATCTATGCAATGTCCATTTTCTTAAGTATTTTATTTATTGTTAACTGGTCCCAGGCCTGGAGGATGGTATAGCAAGCATGAGTTCACTAGCAAGGACCACAACTCCAGCTACGATGTAAAGTGTTTATTGACAAACAAGAAACATGAACACGAATGTATAGAAATGAATACCTTTTTGGGGCTTCTGGCGATGAGGGCTGTAGGCTCCCGGGCCTCGATACCCCCCATCTATGCGATAAATTAGAATAATTAAAATAATTAAAAGAGTGTGTGTTAGAATGTGTGTTAACTGGATGCTGAAATAGTGTAGCTGCAGGAAGGGGCGTGAAAGGGGTGTGGTCCTGCTCCCGAACTTATCCCAGACTTATCTTCAAATGAACTGCACCAAAGAGAGGCCCGGATACCAAAAACTGCAGCATGGCTATGATAATTAAATAAATAAATAAATACATATTTATTTATTTATAATGCATTCACATTTATCTTACCCTTAATGATTTGTAAAGTGATTTGAGTTTTTTTGTTAGATCTTTCTTCCATGCAGAGAAATCTGTATGAGGTTGAAGTTTTTAAAATGTTATAGTATTGTAGTTTGACATAAATTATGTCATAGATCTTTTCATATTCCAACTATTGCTTGAACTGTGCAAAGGGAGATGACTAATACCACAAGGTTCCCATTGAAATTTCACAAATTTGGTGCTGCTCGGTGGTTGAGTGGTTAAGGCACCGGCACGCATGCTAGGTTCCATGTGCATGCAGCTGCAGTGTTGTGAGTTTACTGCATGTCCTCCCTTCTCTCTCATCCCCTTTTCACGCGGAGCTGTCCTGTCTAATAAAAAAATACTTAAATATCCACCTCATCCTGGAAACCCGTCCCGGTCGCCGCCATAAAATGTAATCCTTCTTCTGGTTGTATTAGTGAACTGTAACATAGGGCTGCCGATCTCGAAAGAAAATAAGCAACCAAAAAGTTGTTTTCAGGCTGCTCAGGGAATCGGCACATGAACATTGGACATTTTACACAATTCAATCAACTTTATACATATTTTAGTGGGCGAGACTTTTCCCTCATTCTCCACTTAAGAGAATGAAGTTCCCGCTCGACCGGAAGTGTGATTACAACGGAAGTGCCGGGGCCGGAACTAAGGTAAATAGAAATGTTACAGACCTTTGTCAGTGGTTTATGTGCACTGTCTCTGATACTCTTAGGTTGAGGTCAAAAGTTAGAAGCACTGAAGGAGAACCAGCTTACCGGCAGAAGATATTTTTATGTCAATTTCTACCTTTTTTTCCGACAAGAATGTCAAAATCTACTGTGAAATCCTAATTCACCTAAATTATCAACTTTTCTATTGGGACCCTGAAACCCATTATGCTCTCAGAAAGTGAAATGTCAGTCTTTATACGCCTCTTTTTGTGAAATGTCAACATGTGATATGCGATCTGCCTCTCTCAACGCAGCTTTTTCACGCTGCACATACCAGCGCACAGAACCGCAGGACCGCCAAAGGGTACAGTGCTAATTCATTGCCTTGAAAAGCGGCACTTTGTTAGCCTCGTCCACACTCGCCCTGGGACTCATAAGTTGTGTGCCATAGAAAACTTCCAGCTCTGCCCGAGAGAAATGTTTGAACAAAATCCGAATAGTGCACAGACGGAGACGCAGGTGTCGCCCCGCCATTTTTATGTGCTTTTGCAAACAACCTTGGCTCGCCGACGGTGCCACATAAAAACGCTGAGGGGGCCATCACTCTCCCAGCGGTTTGATGGATGAGAGATAGATGGCCTGACAGATGACACATAGGTGGCAACGATAAGATCAGCGTCATTTTATGCACAGAGGAGATGAGACACAATGTTGCAGATAGAGGCTAGAGAGAATAAAGGGAGCTTCATCATAAATATTACTAATTCATATCTCTGGCGAGTGAGGGTGCAACTGTGGGGTGACTAAGAAAAAAGGCATGGGGAAAATGTGCCTTATAGTGTGTCATGTCTATTTCGGGTAGTGGAAGAGATATTTTTTTTGCCTAAACTTATCTACAAGAACTTATGTAATTACAGACATTTTATTGGCAAAACATATCAACTTGCCTGTCAACAGATCTGAACTGTGACTTAATCTGATGGCATCACCTGCCTGTCTCCAAGGAGATGGATACGTTTATGCCATATACATGCTCTTGTATTTTATTTATTTACTTTATTCAACCAGTTAAGAACCCACTGAGATCGAGACCTCTTTTTCAAGGGTGACTTGAGGCAAAGTAAAGACATAACAGCACACACATTTGGAAACATTACACATTTAAAAGACATTTAATACAAGAAAAAAAAATCTACATATAAAAGCACAACCAATGTTTTAAAGATTCACTGTCTTAGTCTTTTAAAATTGAGACAATTTCACGCAATCTCAACTCCGACTGCAGGATCAGGCAGATTTGCGTGGCCTCGAGCGAGAGTGCCCTTGTCCCAAAGAGCAGAGTGGTGATACGGGGTATGCGTGTGTGTGAGAGCGCGTGACCACTCATTGTAACAGAGAACCGAGCAGGTGGAGACGAGAGGAGGAGAGGTGGATGTATTATCACAGGACACTTTGACCATGTGAGTAGAGCAACGCTAGTGAAGCGGTGTGAATGAGGCTGAGCGCGTTGTGAGAGGCGTGGCCGCGGCACAGTCTGTGAATGAGCATTTTGGTGTCATATATTTCTCCCTCTGGACAGTTTCAGTAAGATTAGTTCAGTTCAGTTTATTTATTTAAAAACCGTCCCATGCAGGTCTCTAGCTCTGAGCTCAGGTGAAATGAGGCGGTTTGATATTTAAAGGTGCACTATGTTTTCTGTTTGAGGGTCCTTCACCTGATTTTCTCATAAAATTGTTCTTGCTTTGCCTGGAAGGTTCCACAGTCTGATATAAACTCATCTATCTTTAATTTATCTAGTTAAAGGAGTTTTTATTGCCTCAAAAGTACTTGGTCACATGCTGTACTAAAAAAATAAAAGGGCTGCTAATCATGAAATTAATTAAAAAATCTGTATAAACCAATATTCAGCTCTGTTTACATAATAACCAGTTCCAAGTGGACTCCAGTACGGAGTACGGGAAAAACAGACAGCGAGATTTAAGACATTTATAATCCATCATTTTATATAATAAGGCAGAAATATATCTGTCCCAAATTACAAGAGGGAACTGTCCCCAAAATATATCAGGATGCTGAAATGGAGCCCTTCCCCATCTCAAGCTCCATCCTGCCACACCATCACCCATTAACCCTCTTCATAAGCAGCTCCCGCACTGTCATTCTTTCCTTTGTTCTACCAGCATGTGCTGGCGTCTTCGATAAAACCATGCAACTTACCACCTGCAACAGGCACAGTGTGTGATTAACATCACCATGACAAAATATATTACATTCACTTTGCCCTGACCTGGTCTACTGTCACTTTATTCTTGTATGAGTTTCAAGCACCAATATTCTTCACAACATTTGGCAATATCAAAGGTCCTGGCACCGATTTTCAGGCTAATCCGTGTTCATGAGCTTGTAAAGTACAGCGCTGTGGCTAATAAATGACATGGATTTATTCCAGGATAATGGTCTAGTGGCCAATCTTGTCTTACCTTGAGCCGCGTCTTTATATCCAGGACAGCGGTAATAAAGTTGTTCTAACTCTGTGGTTTGGCCAGCCACTCACTTTAGGCCGCCACTTGTAAAATCAAAATCAGACATCCAAATATCGCTAAAAAAATTACACAGCTTTTGTTGACAAGTGACAGATCAGGCACAGGCAAGTTCATTGTTTTTCCTGCACTTTTTTCCGCCTATTTGCGATGCAGCATCTCAGGCAAGGGTGACATTTTTCTTTTCGTTTCTTTCCGTTCAGTTTGTTTGAACTGAAGTCTGGCGAGAACGTGATCCGATCTAAATGAAACTTCAACAGCATTTCAACTGTTAGTCCCCAATCAAACCAGTTAAGTGGACTAACAGGTGTGAAATCGCCCTTACTTGAAAACAAATGTTGGATACATGTGTGATTTCCAACTTTCCAAATGTTCTATTCCACTTTTGTTCTATTCACCCTTATTTTTCTCTGCTCGGTTGTGAGCAATGTATTTTCTTATGAAAACGAAGTGTTGTTCATGAAAAATAAAAAACATGATATAGTTGTCAGAGGAGTGAGACAGAAGTAGAAGACAAAGAGGCAGTGGGTGCACGAGGAACAAATGTGGGAGCGCAGAATAAAAGGCAGCGGGGGAGGAGAGGAAACTACAAGTCATAGGTATAATCAGGGTATTATGTCCTTTAGTGGGAATGAGACCTGCAAATACAACACAAGAAAGAGAAGAGCAGATATAACAAAGGAGAGTGGGTGGGTGAGCTCTTATGGTCTTCACCCCTCACAGCCTGTAACTCTATTGCACATAGTCTACTGCTCTGTGCTCTGTGTATACAACACACTGACAATGTTTTCATACAAACATATTGTTTTAGAAGTGTTTATGTAGGGCACCATGAGGTCACTGAAACACTAACTGAATGTATTTAAGTTTCTTATTAAAATAAAATGTATTTAAAACATTGTGGGGTAATATCTTTTTTTTTTTTCAAAATTCAAAGCCCTCAACCCAGTCATTGAATTGAAAAAGCCTAAACATCTTAAATGGAGTATGACGTCCTGTTGACCATTTCAAACCTTTGTAATGTTATGGTTGTTGAATGGAAGGAGATAACCGTGCTGCATGCATGGTCTGAAATCCGTCGTAGTAACACCATAAAATAATTGAACAGATTATCTCTACATTGTGGTTTCTGTTGTGGGTAGCATTCACTTGTTACAATTATGTCCTCAAAGTCAATGTGTCACTTTGAAGCAATTAGAATTGGTGAGATATTGTTAAATGTAATTTTGTGATGGCCAGACGTCCAGGTCAGAGCAGCATTTTTTTTACTTCTGCCTGTGCAAAAAAAAAAGTGATCCAAGGAAGGAACATAGCAACAGGTGATATGCTACGATTGCTAATTTAGGTAACAGGTCAGTTTCATATTGTAGACCGTGATGACATCATGTTTTGGGGGCAAGAAGTGGATTTCTGTAGCCCATTCAATGCACTAAGGAAGAAACAGATCATTTATATTGTGTTTATGACCATGATATCTCTTAGGCCATATCTTGTATGCACATTGGCCTAGAAGATTGTGATAAAAAAAACCTCAATATGGAGCTCAACAATCCCGTCCACTTCGAAGATTGCTGTGGTTCCAGAAGTAAATCAATAATTTTGCCATAAGGTTTAAAAAAAAAAAGAATATTAAGAGTTAAATTAAATATGTGGCGGAGGCTGGGCACAGTGAGCAGCTATAGGTGGTAACTAATGTAGAATTCACTTTTTTTTTTTTTAGAACAGCTGTTCATTAGCAAAAAGTACCACGCCACCACAAAGATGTGCAAACAACAAATTATATAATTGCTGAAAAAAAAAGCATATTAAAAGGGGAGGAAGGGCGGGCTGAGAGAACAGAGTCAAGAGGGGGCGTTAGGCTGGTATAAGAAGGCTTCTGGATAATTGAGGTGTGGTCCGAAGACGAACCCCAGTTAACATATGAACTACATTTCGCTAAGTTTTTGAAACAGATTTGTAAAAATTGTCAATTTTTTTTCCGAATCCTTATTAGAAAAAATGTTTGAAAATTGACTGGAACCAATCGGTGGGCGGTCACTGTTGAGCAGTTGAGCTCAATTGGTAGTTTTAAAGTCAGAATACACAGTTATGTATGGAGCTAATAGACTGAAGTGGTCATAATGTTATGGCTCTTTAATATATAGCCAAACACATTCAACATCGCAGTGACAATATCTACATATCTACATACGGACTTTGACCATAAAAATTAAATCCTTATTTCTATTAGACATGCATTATTATGAACACTGTCCCCCCTCCTACTGTCCCAGCATACTCTCCACACACCCAGTCCCCCTGCGTCCCGCTCACGCTCCCTCCCATCTGCTCCTGTTTCAAACACCCTCAGTGCACAATCATTTTCAGTCACTGTGGCAGAAAGTGTCTGTGTTGAGAATTCCCACTTGTCCAGCCATCCGCGACCATTGATAATAATGAACATTTGTGTTGTAAGCCACCATGCAATCATTTCCATTCTGGGAGTCCATAACTATCTGCACAGGGGTTTCTGCTAATACTTAAGTAATGAATAATGCATGTCATTTTAATGTGCAAAATAATGCAAATAGAAAACGCGGAAACTGCCGCAAGATGTCATTTTACAATGTCTTTCTATTCTTTAACACAGAATTAGGGCAGAACAAAAGGAATAGTTAGAACACAAGAGCGCTACCATAGGCTGAATTCAACATCATTTCTAGTTAGAGCTTGTTAAGGAGTCCAATTGCATTCAGTGTCCCCTCAGTACGGCACTGATAATGAATCGACTTATACTAATGCACATTTGTGGACTTGTAATTGTCTCATTAGTAGTATAGGAGTGGCACATTTAGTCCACTCCAACATGGTTAGAGTTTGGGATTCTTTGCAGGATACATGTTAAAAAAGAGAAAAAAGTTTAAAATGTGAGAAATGGACATTTCAATTTGAAGTTGGCGCACTCCCTCGTTCTAACTGTTAACTGCATCTTTCTTTGAAAACTTACTGACTGATTTGTTGGGCACTTGGGTAATTTGAAACTTAAACAGCAGCTCCTGAAGTTCATCAATAAGACATCCATCCAGTTCATCTCATGGTAAACATGAATACGTTTTAAGATGACAATGGCACAGTGATTAGAGCGCACACCTGCCTGGTCTTCAGTTCAGTGTGGTGTGCGAGAGTGATTGGTGGTGGACGGAGTCGCCGATGGTGCAGTATGCAGCCTTGTTTCTGTCAGTCTACTCAGGGCAGCTGTGGCTACCACAGTAACTATCAATGAGCATAGAGTGAGTAAATAATGCACTGTAAAGCATGCTGAGAATCTTGAAATGTACAATGTAAATGAAATGCACTATTATTATTATTAGTATTATTAGTATTATTATTATTATTATTTTAGTATTATTATTATTATTATTATTATTATTATTATTATTATTATTATTATTATTAAGCAACATATTACTTTTTTCAGGTACATTTTGAGCTTTAACATAAGTAGATCATAATTTTACATTGTGTTCCTTGTAAACTGCAAAATTCATCTAAAATGGCTCATCAGAATTGTAATTTACATGTTTATACATTTGAAAAGTGGCTATGTGACATTTTAGATTTCTACATTGGAGTCTACAATTCTCAAATAATCACAACTAAGATGTGGGCAAGGATTAGTGCTGGGTGTAACGGTACTTAGATTGTAATTAGATTAACATTTTAAGGAACGTGATACAGTAATATGTTAAAATGAAAATACTACTAACAAAGTAGTCAGGTCGTTACTTGCACCACCAGCTCTGCTTTCTTGAATAGAGAACTACAGGACACAAACTTCCACTGCATGCGTGCTTACCTGCTTACGTATTTACGCTGTAAACGCACGAGGAAGGAAAAACAACATGGCAGGGGTGTGTGAGCCAAGGGCGTTTCACTCATGGTTTTACTGGCGAAAACACTTTGCAACGTCAACACGCTAATGTGAAGCTAAAGAAGAGCAACAAACTGCCGCCACCTCCTCCGATGGGACACCAACGCGATGTATGATTTCCCGGCTTGAATTACATTGTCAAGTAGCCTCAAAGACAGAAATAAATAGGCTCGAAGCAGCATGTGTTGTGAAGAGATGTTTCCCATTTGAACTGTTGAGTCATTGTCGTTCACAAACATGATACGCAAAATACACACAACAGAAAAACATTTGCAAACTACATGTAGCAGTGTTATGGCAAGATTAGGGTTGTACAACAAACCAGGTCTAAACCAGGACTAAACCGGGGCTAAATACCTGAGTTCTAATATTGTCACAATATTAAAATGTTCAACTCTATTCTGATACGATGGAATATACATACTTCATTCTCAATACTACTTTATTTATGACAAAAAAAGTAATGTAACTAAATTACTTTCTTGAGTCAGTAACTAAGTAACATAACTAATTACTTCTTTTTTACTAGTTACTTTTTCAAAGTAACTTACCCAACAGTGGGGGGACAGGAATTTTCCGAGCACTAGAGCTTCAGTTGCGGGACTATACAGGATTACTCAAACATGAATGAGTCAGTCAAAATACAACTCAAGTTAAAAACTCATTAACATTATTTTTGCATAATCTGTTTCCTTTAATAGTGTTTGTTACATCCATTTTGTTTATTTACATTTACATTTATACACATTGATTTTCATCACATGGTCTTTTTTGACATTTCTAATTCAAACAATATTTGATTATTTTGTCCCCTTTATTTTGGTTCTGTGTATACAAATTTTCTTTCGGCTGCATGAGGTACACAAATGCACTGATGCACGAAAAGCCTCTTTGTAAAATGGCTCCCTCTTCTCAGAACGCACAATTAGGTCTTTGCCAGTGCAGCGGCTTGAGCCTGGAGTCAGAGGAGGCACAGTGAAGGAGGAGTGCTGCTCACTGTGCTCCTGTGGGCTGCTGTTCTGTGTGGGCATGAGCACATCCCACTGACTGTATTATGCGTAGTATGCACATGAAGTGTTCCTGTGTCCAGCGGCTGTGCGAGAGTGAAGCAGGGGTCTGTTAACCTTCAGGCTTTGTTCTCTTTGACTCTTTCTAGGGCTTTCTAGTTCACCGTAACTCGCTCAAGGGAAAGAAGATGAGCTCTTACATTTTAAAAGGGTCAAATTCTGTTTTTCTTATGCTACTATTTCATCATATCCAGACACATACTATAACACACACACATAGTAAGGTCCATACACAGACTCTAAAACATGCCGTTAGCTGAAAGAAGTGGTTTTCTGACAGAAGCAGGAATTACACCCAAAAAGGCACATAACATGTAAAATGTATGCAAAAATACATGTGAATATGTTCTCAAGCAGCTTCACTTTAGCTTCCTCTCAGTCAAATTTTACAAACATCGAGTCTTTCGCAATCCAAGCAACTAATTGATTAATCGAAAGAATAATCAGCCCAATGACTTATTACTTCTTTATTTATTAATTTCGAAATCTCTTTTTCAAAGGTGACCTGAGCCAAAGTGAAAGAAAAAATATATCCGAAAAAAGTTAGCTGCAGCAGATATGTTTATGTTTTTGGGTCCGATGGGTGGAGATAATATTACTTTGCCTGGAATGTTCCATAGCATCACATTGAGCTCATCTATCTTGTATTTCATTCAATTACAGATGTATTTGTTGCTCAAAAATACCTTGACAAACATTCATTCTAACTGTGAGCGGACGTGCCTCTCCACAACCCTGTACCATGTTCTGCTGGCACTGCCCTTATGTTTCTTTTTTTTCATTTTGTTTTCAACTTTTTTTTTTTTTTTTACCCCAAAGAAGACATACAATCTAGAATCTATTTTAATCCACATTTTCCTGGCTCGGGCCACAATTGTACATAGGCCTGAAAGTTGTTGCATAACTACAGTATTTCTCTGTGTGTGCAAGAACTCAAGCAGCCAAAGCAGCAGAGATTCACAGTACACTAATCGTCCAATACAATAGGACTTATAGAGATGCAGCAACGGGGAATTCCAGCTCCTCTTACATTCTCCACGCTCCCTTCTTCAACTTCCCAGCCACTAAGTAAAAAAAACAAGAAAACTTGATTAAATTCTGGAAAAGGGGAGGCTATTTCTGTTTTCAACCCATTGTGTTAGTGGCTTGGGTGGAAATTAGGCGAATCCATCACCAGTTCTATAAGGTGATTCCAGACTCCTTTCTCATACCTGGAAAAGACAGCGGTGCAGAGAGACTGTCCTGGCAATTTTCTATTTATTCTGACTTTTTCATCTGACCCGGCGGTACACCTCCCTGCGCATAATAATAGAAGCTAAAACCATTCCCCTTTTCGCCGAACCATCAGTGAGCCATGGCGAGCTCCGATTTCCATGTTAATAGGAACCTTCCCCAGCTCTGTCTAAATCGCTCTTTCTCATCACTTCATCATTGTCTTCTTTGTGTTTTATGCTTACCAACCTTTACGTGGCGTCTTCACTGGCCATTGTGTCCCTGCAGCATTACCTCTCACCCTGTCGCCCTGTTTACTTCTACCTCTTCGCCTCCTCTCTCTCTTTCTCTCTCCTCTTACTCCCTCTACCTCTCTTTCTCTCTCTCTCCCTTGTCTTGTTTGATGAATGGACTCGCTGGACTGTGAGAGGCACATCCTCACTGGGGTGTGGTGGGCCATCGCAAGCTGCCTCAAATCAGTGTCTCGAGTGTTTGTTTGTTCATTTTTTACCATAGCCCCCCGTCTCCCATTGCTATACACAAGTGCAAATCCAGTAAAGCCTGTCAAAATACATCTCCAACAGAAGGGGAAAATGTTGAGTGTCCTTTCTTTATCCTAAGCCTTTATCCCACACTGGACAATCTGATAGCTCACATCTTTCTTATATATTTTTAGTTTTTTGACCCCCCCAGTAACCAGGCACCTTATTATAATGTAAACACAGAGGCTGATTAACTAATGTGCATAATTGTTGTGAGCCTTGCAAGACAAATAGGTACAGTACCATCTGAGAACCACACATAACCTTTGCCTGCGATCCAGAATAAGCGTTTGATTTATTATTATTTTTTTTTACAAAGATTGAGTCTGGTCACCACATCCTCCATCGCGCCTTGAGCCAAATTTAAAAAGTACTGTGCAAGTCAAATTAGTTTAGTGATGCTTGCGAACCAGAGAAGCTCATTGATCATATTATTATTATTCTAACTTCTCCCACCTCAGATTAACAACATTTGGATATATATATATCACAAAATGATTGCCCTAAAGACTTGGGATGGTCCTGATGCCATACTTGGACCACCCCAGTGTAAACGTGAACACGCCCTTGTAAATAAACATTCCATGATTGTTACACTTGACAAATTGTACTGTGGCATCAAGCCATTAAGGTGCTTGAAGGTCGCTGAAAGCGTTGAGCGGAGTGACCAAAAAATGTACTATTTCAAAGCCAGGTTGGAAAAGTTTTCTTTTTTGCTTTAAATATCAGCAAGCATTAGTTAATTGTGCATTCACATGGGACTATACTTGAAACTAAACCTTGATCAGACCAGGACTAAACCAGGCCCTAGAACAGGACCCGTTCAAGTCTGTATCAACACTAAACTGGGCTCAAACCAGGACCAAACCAGTATATACTATTTAGACATTGTTATTATTCTCCTTGATCATCACTTGTAAATCCTATTCATTATTTCCTGCCTTGACAACACTGCAACGTTGTCCACTCCACTGTGAACAGCCGTGACCTTGCTTTCCGGTTGGGACCCCACGCACAGCTGGATGGGAGCCAGGCATGTCATCTCTGGGGGATATGTTAAGTAGCTCCATCCAGTGCACAGTCTGTCAGGCGAATGGCGGTGGGTAAACTACTCCTCCACAGGGGTGCACAATGCATCTCCTCAGCCCCTCCAACTCATCCCTTATACATTAGCCCTGGCAAGGCCGAAGCCAGCGCTATCTCAAAGTGTGGAGCTCTCACATAAATCACACGTACAGTTTTGACATTTGGTGTAAACAGATTATCATTGCTTCACTCTATAAAAGGTTGTGCACAGTCAACTTTTCAGCTTTCTTGTGTTGAGTAATTTTGTTTCTGGTGCTTCTAATACTCTTATAAATTGTCCCTCTAAAACATATCTAACTCCCTCTGCTCCAGACAACACAGCAATGACAAATTTGTGCTCAATTCAGGTTTTGTGTTGTTTTATTTTTAGATGGTGAAAATAATAATCCAGTTTGTTTTGTGTAGTTTTGGCTAAGCTTTTCATCTCCTCGTGTTTTGTCCTCATTTTGTCCTCTAAATAGGCTGTCCAAATGTGCAGTCACAGATGATTTGCCCACAGGGGTTGAATTATATTAATGGCATGCGGTTTTTTAAATGCGCTGGTTAATTGAAATGTTACTGTAGATTGAATATGACTTTTGTACATAAATGAAAGGCTTTGCTGAAAGACTGTAATTTTGGTTACCATTATTTAGTAAGATGTTGTTATGTCTGTTATGTTGTCAGAATTGACTATGATTTGAACCATGATATTTGGATTAGGGTCATTGTGGGTCACTTTTTTTCAAAATGTCAATTTGCTTTGACCTGATTTGTGCTCTGTTCTCTTGCTATGTTTGGCTTGCTCTCTGATCATAAGAATGTGAGAAAGTGTTTGTATCAATTCACAGGTTTCATTATTCCTTTAAAAAATAGTTTAAAAATGACCAATTTAAATAGTGAATGGTCCTCCAAAATGTTGCACATAACAGGAAGTTGAAATCCACGTGGGAGCATTATTCACCCTTCGAGGCAACTGCTGTTTTAATTTTGATTTTGGAATGTTGCAGAAATTTAATTTCCTTTTATAAAGCAACATTTGAGGAATTTTCAGAATTCAAATAATACAATATTTGGTTTTAACTTGTTATAACTGTAACTGCTATTATTTTTTATCGTTCTGAAAACAATCTATTCACCTTATTCAGTCCAATTTAACCTCTTTTTACTATGGATCGGCATTTCTGTTGAGCAGAAATTCTGTTCAACTAAATGATGAATGAGGGGCAAGTTTCACTACTAAAATATTACATAAACTAGATTGATTTGTGTAAAATGTTCAGTCTTCATCTGCAGCAACAACTCAACACTGCACTGATTCCCTGAGCGGCCTGAAAACGGCTTTGTGTCCATGTAGAACTTATTTTCTATTGATATTGACAGCCCTAAAATGATGTCAAATAATTCAACCGGAAGGAGTATTACAACGGCTAGTAAACGTCTGGAATAAGGTGAATAGTATCCCATAACTATTTTGTGTTACTCATGAACTTACAGTAAATCCTTTCTGTACATGTGCTTTTAATGTGCAGCAGTGGCTCAGTGTGTTTGTCCCAAAACATTGATGACAGCACATAGTTTTATTGTCTCTGGGCAATGAGAATGATGAATGTTGTGTAAAAATGATGGTGTTGGTCGGACGGGCTGTAATGAATAATGCATGCTAGGAATACAAAATGACTTTATATAGAAAAGTGATATATAAATACAATCATTTCATTGAATTGAGTCGCAAGTAATAAGCCATGCACAGTATACAATCTGCCTTGGGATCTGTCCAATGTGTATAAATGGCAAAATAGTATTGTAAAGTCATCCTCAGCGGCCTGAAAAGTACAACGGAAGATGTAATGACCCTCTAAGAGTCAGATGAACATCTTTCCCCAAGCTTTGTCTGGTATTCTTCTCCCTGAGCCAACACAGAGTCACACTTGCACCTGCTCTGACGCTGTTGTTCCTGATGTGTAGGATGGCTCCCACGTGGTTTGGAAACTTGTAACGGCAGCTCCTGCAATTACGACTTCAACCCTCCCAGGCTCATTTGGTTACAGTGTGTGAATGTGAGTGTGCCGCTTTGCATAGTAAAACTACAGCACAGACTGAGTCAAGTATACGCTCCAGATTTCTGTCTTAGATAAGTATGTTTAGCACTCACAGTGACAACTGTTCATAGTATGCATTCAAAATCTGCTACTGTTATCAACATCAGTTTGAACATGTTAATCAGCTGCAATTGCACTCAAACATTTTCCCAATTATGTTCAATTTTGCACAGAACAATACCATTTGACAAGCTTCTTTATTTAAAACAAAAGCATGACAAAGCAGACACAGCTTCTTTTAATTTGTTTATTTTCAGACTTCACTCACCTCTTGCTCCATAATATCCAACCAGTCATGTCTAGTGTTTTTGTCTTTTAACTGCTGAGATATCACCTTGTGTTAATTAAACCTGGACTGCTCCTTAATTTGCTAAGAAAATTACAATTTGTTTCTTTCAAATAATAATCTGAGTAGTTGTGGAGTAATAATATTAACAATTATGCAGATAAACTAAACAATTAGGTAACAGGCAATAATTTCCAATGATTGTTGCGGTTTTAATTAGGTTCCTCTGAGCCAATGAGAGATGGGGAGAGCTGAATCAAAGCAGGAACTAATTAAAATGGAGCTTGCTAATACCAGCATTGCTTTTATCCCCTTATTTTCTCTATCCCCTCTGTTTCCGTTGCTCTGTTTTAATATTTAATCTAAAGTTCAGTGCTTTCAGCTTCAATAGACAGCAAAATCACTGCTGGCAACAAGGCTCTCAGTCACATTTCGCAAAGTGTGAGTTTTAGCCTCTCTGTCGTCTGTGACTCATCCTCTGCTTGTGTCAGTCTTGAAGGTGGAAGCCAAAGTCAAACCCTGTCTTTAGTCATTTTCTTCAGCGTATACAAAGCACTTGTCGTTTCATCATTTGTCAGAGCCAACAGGTATCAGTCACTAGACACAGACTGAGTAAGTGTGCAGTACCTCGGGCTCTCCAGCTGTACCACGTACTGTAACCTTGACGCTTGTATTTGATTTGAAGGAAAATGTGCACAGGCTGTTGAGAATGTGACACTTGTAGATTATATATCGCAGGTTTTCCCGAGCTGTACCTGAGATTGCCCCTTTCCTGAGTCCTCCGACGAGCCTAACATTGTGCACATTTCTGATTTTGTTTTGCTCCTTATACTGTTGCATATCAGAGATTGTTATACATCCATCAAACCACATGCAGATCTGTTTTATAACCAGAAAACATTAGTGAACTGAACGTTTTTGGCTTCTGGCAATATATCCTCAATGTGGCCTGCTCTATGATAGTGCTAGTGGCACTAGCACAGAAAATAACTGATTGTTTGTGGCATATACTGTGGGTTACATCAACCATGTAACCGAGCCACCTAGGGTATCCCCCTGATTAAGACCTCTCTGTGAAATTATAAATACCTTGATATCATTCCAAGAGCTGTTTTTTAAAGACTATCTACAAAAAAATCACTCATAAATTGAAGGTAAAACTTGATTAATTTTACGTAAAAAAGTCTGTTTTACCCTTGAAGCTTGTAAACGTCTGGTATCGGCCACATTTATGCCTCTATTGGATTATGGAGATGTCTATTTAAATGCAGCAGCAAAATGTCTGAAATCTTGGACACTGTTTATCACTGTGCACCACTGTGAACTCTATGCCACAGCTGGATGGCCTTCTTTGGGTGCCAGAAGGTTCACATATTGGTTGTTTTTAGTGTATAAAGTAATATACCTACCGTATTTTCTGCACTATAAGGCAATGAATGGTCTATTTTTTAACTTTTTTCATATATAAAAAAGCGGACGATAAGGCGCATTAAGCTAAACAAAAAAGTCCCAACCTTGTTCAATGGAAACACGTTCTGACACAGTCTGATACGCTAAATCATACGTTAGCATATTCACAGTAACTCAAAATTGTTCAGTTAACACTATAACATGTAAACTAAAACATAATACACTCACTTTTTCAGTTTATTCCTCGTCCACAAATCCTTCAAATTCCTTATACACGCACTGTAATATTACGGTGATGCACAGTATTACTTCGCGACGCTCCTCGCTACGGTAACCGTGATGCTGCAAGCGGTGCGGCTTTGTAGTTAAAGTCGTGATAAAACATTTTGACTGATTTTTGAGCGCTGTGTACCACATTAAATCGGTTCGAGGTCAGTAAGCACAACCAGAATTAATCCATATATAAGGCGCTCTGGGTTATAAGTCATTTTTTTTTTAAAAATAAAGGTTTTTAAGTGCGCCTTATAGTGCGGAAAATACGGTACTTGTGTGCCCTCACTCAGAGGGTGGAGGGTCGTTATGCCCTGCACTCACGAGATATGTATAGCTCGTTGGTTCCCCGTGTAATTACTGTCCTGCTCCTGTAGCTTAGAACTCCCTTCAAATGGACTTGAGGTTGGGAGAACTGGTCTCGCATAGGGGTTTTTGAGTGATTTTATCTCTACTGTGGCAGTAGAGGCAACTTGCCACATTAAAGCAAAGCCTCTTGATGACTCAAATGACTGTTTGCAAATGTTTAGTATAGGAGGGTAGTTTTTGTCTTTGATCATGCGTAATGCGGCACACAATGAGAGCACATTGTTTAGAGCAACAGCAGCCACATGCTCCACTGGACTTCTATCCTAACTAATGGACTAATGGACACAATCACTGGCAAACCCCGCTTTTTCTATTACATGTGGCATTCGCTTGGAGCCAGGTAATGGCTAATGGCCTGCTCTTTGAACGAGTTAAGCAGATAGTACCGGGCTATAGACAGCGGCGTCGGTAAAAAGCGTAGCATAGTTTCATTATTAACCACATTAGTTGTAGTTGGACACATACATAAACGTCATAACCATTCTATTCATTGTTTTATTGCAATATTTAAAGCACCAGGTTGCATTCATGTATGAATTCTGTACAGTACCGGAGTCGCAAATAATCAGTGAACCCACTGTTCCAGATAAACAAAGGGTTGTGTCATCTGTTTTGTGTCACAATATATAATTATCTTAAATTCCAATTTCACTTCATGATTGCCTTTTTCTGCGTGTTTGTGGGCCTTTCCTTCAATCGACAAATGAACAGATGCTAATTTTATTCAGGCTATTTTCGAAACCATTGCGTGCATTTTAGCCAGCTAGACACTTTTTTAATGACTCCCCGAACACTTTTCTCCCACCACCATCCGCTCTGTGAGAAACACTTTACTTGTATTTTAGATAAAATGTGGCACCAAATACTTATTATTTGTCTGTTTTATCTCACATCACTTGCATGTTCCATTTTTTGGAGTGCACTTTGGTCCGCGTTTGTTCTTTAAAAGTGGCTCCCTGCTACTGCTTTTTATCTTTTACCCTATTGTTTTTTTTTTCTTTATAAAAAACCAACAAGAAATATTTCTGTTTTTACAACCCATTCTGCTGTTCCAACATTTTGCCTGTGTTGTTTGTTTTTACAGTTGATGTATACTTTTCAGTGTGGTCAGGATATACTTTCTGAGACCTGCTTCTGTGTAGCTGTAGCGTTTACCTTTTGAACTAGAAGATTCCTTTCTGGTTTAAGTCCACTTATGGACACGGTATGCCCCTCTGTAGATGGACCAGGAGCCTAAAGGGTTTAAATGGTTTTCTTTTTTGTTTAAAAGGCATTTGCAAAATTTGTTTATCTATTGTTTCACATGTCAGACTCATTTTTCTTACAACCACATCCTTCCCCAGAGGTGCTTGTGGACATGTTCCCAGGTTCTCCAAAAGCCAGTGATTTATCTTTCTCCATAACACAGTTTCAGAGTGTGTTTCAATGCGGTCTAAGCCACAGAACAAGATTACCTACAGTATTTCACATATATATGCCATCATTTTGCTTGAAACATGCCAAATGAAGTTGCCATTTTCTCGTGCTTTGTTACAAAACTTGTATTGGTCCCCCAGGTAAAAAGTAGGGCTGCAATTATTAAAATGTCTAATCATAACTAGTTGACTATAAAATAATTGTAATTGTATTTTGATCATCATAACTCACATACAAACAAAAAAAGTTTTTTTTTAAATATAACAAACAGTGACATTATTAAATAAAAAATATTAAAGAACATCTGATTATAACACACTTTATTTGTAAAAAATTAATATCTAGAAGCTTTCAATCATTTATTTAGGTGATAATGTATTTCAAAAGACAACAAAAATAATCATTTCTAACTCGTCTACTACTAAAATAAATGTGAGTTTCAGCCTTATTGAAAAGTATAAGACCAAATGTACCTTGAAAAAGAGTGATAGCTAAAATAGTTTCCTAATCATTACCTAAAAAACTAGAAAGAAGTTTGTGACTGGACTCAAAATAAATATCACTTTGGACGCAGGCGCCCCGTACCGTACAGGCAGCAGCAGTAGGTGTTCTTGTGTGTGAAGTAGAGCCCAGACGGAGAGCAGGAGGCCTTTCCATCTCGTCTCCTGGCACAATTAAGACCCAGTCAGCGGGACACTGCTGTATTAGTCAGATGGGAAGCACTGACCCACTGTGCGCCTGCTGTGTTCTCTCAGTCGCTCTAATGGACTCACCTGGACCAACAAAAGAGTGGGACAAATCTGGACCAGGCTCTTGTATGATTTTGTCAAAGGCCCTGTCAACAGAAATAGCGTTGACAGAGTTATTTGCCTTCTTTTTCTTCTCCACTCCTTCCCTCCTTCTCTTTCACCAAGATTTCTATATCCCACCGGACGCTGTTTCCTCTCCCTTTAGTCCGACACCAGTGGAAATGATGTATCGGGTCTTGTCAGCTCTACTGGTAAAGACAAAGTTACACTGTAAAACCCAGCAACATCACACTGTAAGAAGAATGTTATCTTTAGCTTTGTACTGAATAATCTTGGAAACATTATATATATTCATAAATACACACATTAATAATAATACAGACTTTTAAGTTTAATTAAGTCCCCAAAATATATTTTAATTAATATATATTATATAATTTGTGACTAAAATAGGCAATGTCGATGAAGAGTTATGGGCTATCCTGTACACTATTAAAGGGGTTGTATGCATTTTTTAGTAAGGTGCAGCATACAACAATGAAAATAAATAATTGTAAAAAGTATAGACTGTGCCAAAATAAGAGCATGCAAAATAAAATTTTGCCCCGGTACAGATATTGTAAAAGCAGCTCTAATGTAAAAATAAGTCAATTCTGCGCCATCTGCATCGACTTATAGAGCGTTTTATTCCCAGAGAAGCAGGAAGTGCGCAGCATGGTAGTTTTTGTAAACTTTACTGTGACAGCAAGACTCTGCTCTGGTCTCTGAAAGTTGTGAAAACGTTCATTAACTCATTGTAATGAATATTTAGGATGCTATAATGCATTAGGAGAGTGAGCAATGTATGAAATTAACTACTTTTAAGCGTGCAAAAGTCTGGTACAGTGCCTTTTAATAAAAATAAAAAAATTAAACAATAAATTCATGTGTGGGAAATGTGTGGGAAAATTCATGTACATTGAGTCAGAAGAAAATGGATTTATAGTGTATCCGAAACACAGCGCTCTCTGTTTATGAGTGTATTTCCATGAGAAAGTGAAGCTCTGCTCTGCTCTGCTCAGAAATTGATCATTCTTTTGTTGTTGTAGGTGTAAAATGGTGCGGATCAATAGAATTCGCAGCCTCTGACTTGTAAATAACTCCCTAATTTGCTGTCTCATTAGCAACAGGCCTGTTTAAGTCCAACTTGTCTTCATTTTCAGCCTTCTGTCGCTTGTGTCGCTCCCAGATGGTGCCGATGGTAGACATGCCACATAAACTGCTATTTAGTGTTGATTCAGGAGCACAGACACAGTCCCTCTTAGTGGGCACCATCGCATGGCCATATACTGTCAACAGAAGGGTATTGAGCTGGGAGAGGCGGACGCTTTGTCATGGAAAATAAAACTAACTGTACCAAGAGCCAAGTCAATGTGGGCAGGTAAGACTAACAGCATCATTAAAAGCTTTTTCACACTAGTGGGGTCGGGAATGGATGCCAAATGATTAATGGATTTCTATTTTTGTTCTATATTTAAAATAAACGCACCAATTGACAATTAAATGACGTGTTTAGAATCACTGTGCAAAGTCTGGTATGGATATAAATGTTTTATTCTAATACATGTTAATTACATGTTAATTGCATTTGGCAACTAGTTTTAAGAGTCAATATCTAACTTGGAAAATAAAACTTTTGTGGCTATATCTTTGGTGCATTATTGTTCAACATAATGTTAAATAAAATGTTTTGTTTTTTAAAAATTACGTGTTCTTACGCATTGCTAAATTTACGCAATATTTTTAATCTAATTGCTAAGGCAATAAACCATGATAAACGCTGCCACAAGGGGTAATGTTTTCTAATGAGTCAAGTGGTTGTCCGCCGGCAACACAGCCCTGTTTTTAATTTATTTATTTATTTAATAGTTTATGATGTTTGGAGACTACGACACATGTTGAAAATGCATTAGTGCCAACGCATGAAACGGCAGCAGCCTTTAGAATGCAGGACGTTCTGTTTACAGAGGTTTTTGGCACTGTAATACTACACTACTACTACTATAATATATCATACCAATGCCATTCAAAGCGAGTAGGACATAGTAGTTCTACTTGACATTTGACAATTGTTTCATGGTCGATATATGAGTCTGTATATAGATCTTTTATATTTAGTTATTTACACTGACAAACAATTTGACATAAATGCACTTCAACAAAATTTTTACATTTTCTGAGGAGACATTGAGCAAATATTCGGAGCCCCACTATTTTGATTCTTCAACCAAGAGCTTTTTCAAAAAGATTAAATGACCATGAATCTCATCTGTCTTTCCCTATGATCTCGTCTTTCAGGCAGGCCTATAGAGTAAATGCATGCAAATGAGTCTTCCTGTTACATCCGTACAGTGCTTTGCAGAACAGTGGGGGAGCTCTCCTGGAGAGTGACACACAGAGAAACCTGGAGTAAATAGCACTGAAAGCACTTGAGAGGAGAACCCAACAGGAGGTAAATGTGCCAAAGTAAAAATAGGAGTTTTTTAAAAGAGCGGAGAGCAGCTAACTGCAATGGGACCAATGAGAGCCCCTTTAGAACCAGAGGGCCAGCAGTCAGCCTACAGAAACAGCCACATAAGGCTGTGACACTAGCGTCTAAAAGCTCAAATACTGTATGTGCAACCATGAAAAAGAACTATAATATGTGTTAGTCAGTGTGTTGCGTAATCTCCTGTGAGAATTCAGGCAGCATGTGCAGAGCTGCAATCTACTAAACTGGAGGGATGCTATTCATCAAATAAGATACAGTATAGAAGTCTTCACAAATAATAAACTGGCAAATTGCACAACATGGCCAGGTAAACCACCGCTCTCAAAACCACAGGGACTAATAGTTTATCTGCTCTTTCTGTTTGTGCAGAACTCTACATAGAAATCCTTGTCTGTATAGAATTTGTCTGTGCAAAAGTTCAACTAATTTAGTTCGTATTCAAGTGTAATAATTACCCTTTTTGTGATCTGCCGTGGGTGTGGGATCAGCATCCTCCTGACTTTAAAATGAGAGTTTAATACTCTGCCCTCTACATACTGGGCATATGTGGTTTCGCAATGAACACAGCAAATTTTGATCTAGAGGCAGCACAATGGGTGTAGCATCAGTCTTACCATATTGATTTAAATAAGTGTTAATATGTTAACACTTAACACTGCAAACCAAAGACATACTAGTCCAGCAAACTGATGGTGGAAGAGGTGGAGGATGTATCGAAATGTAGATCATATTGTGATGCTGTTATTGATGATAAACAAACTTTGAATGTCAAGTATATCGTTTTCAGGGGGAAAAAAACAAGGGGATATTTTTGCACTTGTTCCAGACATTTCAAATTTGTCTGATAGCTAAACCTCAACTAATACATTTAAAGACATGCTTCTGTTCAATTGTCAGTATCATCCACCTCTAAGTGTAAGGGTGTGGTCAGACTTTTTTGTCCTGGTTTGGGGCCAGTTTGAGTCCTAATATATATGGTTTGGTCCTGTTCTAGACCAGGTATGGTTCTGAGTTTAGTCCCAAATTTGATGCGGTATTTGTGTGAATGTGAACGAGCCCTATGACTATCAAACTTTTTTTACTAGTAATACAAGTTCAGGCATATTTTAAGTATCTATAACATATTTAACTGATATATTTTAAATAATTAAATATTGGTAAGAGACATTCAGCAAAAACCTGGACTTGACCTGAGGCAAGACACCCGACATAAACCACTGAGCCACACAAAAGCACTCGAGTCTATTCTTTCACTTATCATTAAAAATGTTGGTGTTCAAGTCTAAATTAGCATCATATTGCCGTAGTATTGCAGCGGAATTACTAACAGGAAATCCCTGAGGTGGCCATCATACGTTTATAAAAGGGCCGTATCAAAGAGCTCAGTCACTTTAGTGTGTGAACTAAAATAACCTGACGATTTTTTTGTCTGTGATGTCAGATTTTCAGTGTTGCCGTGACTGTGATAGCGTCTTGTTGAACAGTGACCTACCTTTGATTATGTCGGCCTGATGTGTTTGTGAGCGTCGTTCCCCTGTGCATGTACATGGTCTATCTGATTCCCTTTTACTTTCAGCGGATGCAGATAAAACTATGACAGAGCTCGTCTATCTTGCACATGAGCCACATACTAATGCACTAAACCTGCTTTCACTGCGCATTTGCTGCTGGAGTGTGATGTAACTGCCTGTGTGTGACATGAAAGTTAAGACAGCATTCGTTTGATTGTGTTTTAAAGTAACAAAAGATTGGTTTGATTTGAACATAACTGACTTTGAGTGGGAGGAGCCTGAAGTATTTTAGGTTCATTCATTGTTGGGAGTTTAGATATACTGTACTTGCAGTGGTAATAATACATTTTGTAAAAGTTAAAAGTATTAGTCAAAATTCTCACGATATACTAATTATTAAAAATATTGAAGTACCTATTTGAAAATGCACCCAGTTAAAAAGTTGTAAAAGTAAAAATGTTTCTCACATAGATTTTGAGATCTACTTAAAGCGTCTTGATAAAGCGTTGTGAGCTGACTTTTTTGCTCTTCAGAAGCGAGAGTTGAGGAGCAGAGTGAGAGAGATAGAGAGTGAGAGAGAGAGAAAGAGAGAGAGTGAGAGTGAGAGAGAGAGAAAAGAGAGAGTGAGAGAGAGTGAGAGAGAAGAGGAAAGAGAGAAAGAGAGATAGAGTGAGAGAGTGAGAGTGAGAAAGAGAGAGGGAGAGAGGAGAGGAGTGAGAGAGAGAGCGGAGAGAGAGAGAGAGAGAAAGAGAGAAAGAGAGATAGAGGAGAGAGTGAGAGTGAGAAAGAGAGTGAGAGAGAGAGAGTGAGAGAGAGAGCGAGAGAGAGAGAGAGAAAAGAGTGAGAGAGAGAGTGAGAGAGAGAGCGAGGGAGAGTGAGAGTGAGAGAGAGAGGAGAGAGAAAGAGTGAGAGAGAGAGTGAGAGAGAGAGAGAAAGATGAGAGAAACAGAGGAGAGAGAGAGGAGAGAAAGAGTGAGAGAGTGAGAGAGAGAGTGAGAGAGAGAGCGAGAGAGAGTGAGAGAGAGAGAGAGAGAGGTCTTTGTTGTTGTAAAAGGCACATTTTTGTTACATGACATTTTAAAAGGCGGAGTTGTTTACTTACTCGTATGTAAACAAAAAGCGTGATTTCTTTCTGTAAGATTTGAAATGTGCCTTGAGGCATCGTCCACATATTATTTCTGCATGTGAACATCTTCTTGATCATAATCCAGTTGGTCCATCATCAAAGAAGCTCACTGCTGGTACTACTGTATAAAAAATAGCAACACCAGCAAAATGGCTCATAACGCACTGCTTTGACATGCTCTACATTAGAAGTTTAGATGTTGAGCAGCAAAGAAAAGCCTGTTGTCTTGATTAATTCAGGAGCTGTTAGCGGGAGGCAGGAAATAGATGGCGACAGAGAGGATAAAGTAAAGTTTACGACAGTCTTTCATCAAGTGCAAATGCTCTGTGAGCACAAAGAGGTTCAGCTATTTCATGATTCTGGGATTACTATTGTTTCATACGCTGTGTGTTTAAGATTTCATTAAAAAACCCTCTAGACAATTCCCAAGTTTTTATCTGCCTTTATCTTTTATCTTGTCTTAAATTAACGCGCGTCTTATCTGCTCAGCTGAACAGGTAGATAATGGCTACGCAACTTGGGAGCGTGCTTTTTAAATATTACAAGGAAATAAATGGCTTAGTTGACAAACACAGTCTGCTTTTATCAGCAGGAGAACTAACTCTTTGTAAAACAAGCTTGAATTGAATGTACTTAAAGCTACCCGCCATTGGCTTGTACAAATTACAGTACACCACTATCACCAGACCACAGTGCTACAACTAATACTGTGCAATTTCGACTTTTTCACCTCTCTCTACATATTGTGTAACTGTTATTGTCAAATGTACACACTTTGCACAAGATCAGTAAAAAGCACAAATCTTTCCAAATGGACTACATATTATAACAAAGATGACTTGCTCTTCTCTCGTCACAGGTACATGGTCCTTCTCTGTGTCAGAGTTAGCGATCCGGGGGCAGAGATCGGCCGAATCTCAGCCACAGACGCAGCCTGGGGGAGAACGCGAGGCTGGTTACACATTCTGGATGGAGAGTCTGGAGACACCTTCAACATCACGGCTGTCAATCAAGAGGCCGTCATTACACTCAATAAGGTCAGGGGAACATCAAGCCTCTTCCACTGTTTTTTTTTTCTATTTTCTGTTCCATTAAGTGTCTTTGAGTGTCCAAGTTTGATCAATTATTATTGTTTTTGGAACAGAGTCACTTTTTTTTGCCATTGTCAGTGAACAATTCACAAACTAGGAACAATAAAAGAGTGGTATGATTATTGTGACAAGAAACATAGACACATAACAAAAGTAACGTGAAATCCTTCATTTTCTTTCAATTTTAAACATTGCCTTTCCATTAGTACTGACCAGCTTTATGAAATCAAACTTTCTGAATGCAAAAGCAAAGTGTGATTGTGAAATACACAGTCACATAAAACGTACTATAGATGTAATGTGTACTTTTTGGGAGTACTTATTAAATTAATATGAGCTCATTTAGATGATTTAAAATTAGTCACATTTATTAGTTTTAAATTCTTGCGATTATTGCCAACAATCACAATGATCAATTTACTGAATAATCTTGACATCACTTTTGAAGAGTAACACCCGAGAATTATCTGTTGCCCCCACACTGATTAAAAAGACGAAGAACCACACTAAGGTAAGGGCACACAAGCCAATACTTTACTCAAAGAAAGTTATTGACAAATTGTTATAGTAATATCAGTGGCTGCGGTTACATGTAGACTAAAATAAAGTGTTTGAAGTGATATGTAAACAGCAGAAACATAAGGTTTCTTTCTGATCATGTTCACTTTCATTACTTGCTTCAGAGTTATCTGTTTGCACAACATTTAAATAATCTCAAAGGCCCAGACATCAGATAATAATCTGATTTTGGTGTGCATGTGAACATAGCCAACGATGCACCAAAGAACAAGTAGCTGTTGGAGTAGAAGATTGGGGAGAATATTATTCTTTTGTGAGATGGAACCATTCAGTCATATCTGTGGATATAAAGTCTTGGCTCCAGTTCCTACTAAATGTATTCCACTTGAACATGTCTTCATTTCAATTTGTAGGAATAATATTTAAAATGAGTTTTGAAAAGTCAATGGCAAAGGAGATTTAGTATTGAATGAAAATAAAGCAGTTAAGTGTTTCATATGTAGTTCAAATGCAGTCAGGGTCTACTGTATATATGTCTACAAGCTTATCAGGAAAGACATGCGTAAGTCTAATCGTATTTAAAGGCTGTGAGGTCTGCCTGTATAACTGACAGCTGTTTCCATTAATCATTGATTCCACCATAAATGTCATCCAAGCCAATGCTGTGTGACGACAGGATTAAGAACTCAAAGTGGCTTCTTTGCTATAACAAGTGTCAGCGCACATTTTTGCTACATCTAAAGCCATGCAATTCCAAGTTTTGACATTAAATATACAGAATAAGTTTTCGCAAGAACTTGACTTACTCTCTTGTGACCTTGGTTAAAAAAAAGATGGATTCAGTTCTGCAGTACTGGACATAAATACAATTATGTACGTCTGAATGTTAATCTGGAAGTCTGAAGTTACAAAGAAAAAGACCAGAATGCAGCATATGATGTGGGGGAGTAAAGAACAGGTAATACAGACGACCATGGTGAACGATTTGTACATTCTAAAAGTTGAATTTTAATGCAAGACATGTAAAAAGTCAATTAGAAAATGTATTCTACTTTAGTTATGTCAATCCATTTATTTAAACACTATGTGTTTTGACTGTTTACATGGTTACGTTTCCGCACAGTGTAAAAGCAAAAGTAAAATAATGTCAATCAACAATTTATGGTGCAGCAAAGGTTAAATGTTCGTAGAGGCTTTAAAAATAGGCAAACATGATAATTGAATATGCCTATTTGTTCTGAGAGATGTACAGTGCAGGAAAAATAAGCATGAATAATTACAGCTCTTAAAGAGTTTTCCAGTTGAGCTGTGGCCTGGAAAGTGGTTCATTTCAATTTGTTTTTGTAAAACCCCAAATCACAATAGCAGTCACTTTGCACTGCAGTGCTTTACAAAATTGTTTATTTAACCAGCCAAAACTTTTAAAATAAAATAAAGAAAGTCATTGGTCAATAACAGGACAACTTGTGAACTAAGTGGTGATAAATAGCTAAAGGTGACGCATGTGTGGAGTGAAGGTTGTAAAGTCTAACAAATGAGCTTTTACTCTGAATTGCTCAAATTGTTTGGCAATTGTTAGGTTTGAATAGACATCTATTTGTTTTACACTGTTCTGCATATTGTGATATGAATTCTACAGATTGGCAGGTTAAAAACATGGTTTAGGGGGTCAAGATCTTTTTTGTCGTACGTGTACAACTAGTGGTACAAAAGTGATGCCCATGCCCCCAACCCCCTTCAAACTTGACGGATTTCTAAATATATATATATATATATATATATATATATATATATATATATATATATATATATATATATATATATATATATATATAATCGACTATTTAATTTTATATATAGCTTAAATCACAATCCTAAATCCTGTTCTGGTGCATTTTAGATGTAATATTATGAACTCATTACTCATTTTATGAGGGCCCCTCACAGTCCCCAAATGTCCCTGCTCAGCCCTTGCTCCAGGGTCACTTAAAGCCCTTCTCCTGCTCTTCTGCAGAACAGATCGTAGCTCTAGAAAACACTGCAGGCTGCAAATTATTGACGATTTCTTTTGCATTTATAAAAACATGATTTAGACATTTGTACGAAGTTGAACCACTTTGGCTTTGTGCACGCCGTGGTGACGGCTCTGCAATATGATTTTTATCATCTAAAGACCGTTTTGCTCCTTGTGGACTGGAGTCCAAACCGCTTCCAGCAGTGCCCCTGATCTGTCTGCATCTGTTCAAACTGTGGATTGTACAGTGGAGCTGCCTGTGCGCATCTCCAACTCGCTTTGGAGAAAGAGAGCGGTGATGTCACTCGAGTCCTAGAGTTAGTTTTGAAATGATAAAGAACTAAAGACAAAGAATTTGCAACTATATGCCCCTCCTTTAATTGTCAAATGAACTGTGCGGCTGCTGCACAAATAGCCTTTTCTGTCATTCACTTCAAACTGCCTGGTCCGGCTGATGCCCCTCGGAGCATGATGCCCTACGTTATGTGCGTAATGGGAGCGGCGGCACTGCATTTGAGTACATTTTAGTCACACTTTTACTCTTTCTTGAGTTATTTTTCAGTAGAACTAGACCTGGTTTAAACCTAATTTAGACATTCTGACATGCCTAGACAAAGCTTTTCTTTACAAACTCATCAAAGCTTCATATTATTCTTATCCATTCACTGGAAAAAACAAAACAAAACCCTAAAATCATGCCGTTTTTGAAGTGTTCGATCTGTTGCAAGCTTCCTCACAATCCGTCCATATCTTGGTCTTGATTTCAGTTTCAAAAGGTCAGTGTGTAAGAAGTCCTTTGTCTTCAATAATTACATTGGTCTGGAGCCGGGTGGGAGCTTGTGGAGGTGATGAGCGCTGACACCTGACCATTATATGGCTTGTTGAAGTACATCCGTCTGTCTGCGGAGAAGGCCCATGGATCAGCCAGTACGTTTAAAGCACTCTTAATCAGGGGGAGGGCCCACGTAGGCGGCTTGTCTCGTCTGTTTTGATTCCACGTCACCCACACGGGCACGTGTCGCCTTCAAAGGCCCAGACAGCTCTAATCTCAGCTCATCATCGTATGAATGTATTCTAAGTTCCTTTAAGGTTACATTGGGAACAGGTACTAACTTCTCTTAACTTACTTAACATAAATGAATTATTAATTAGTTGATTCTAGAGATTTTGGATGTTGTTACAAAGTTCACCTTTTATGAAATTAGTTGACAAATCAGACAGCACTCTAGTATATGCATTGTGGCCCTTCGCACATACTTCTAATATGCAAATCATATACTTTCTTAAACAAAAGATAAAATGTGTCACCCAAAGGGCGCAGACAGCGGCTAATCATCATGAATGTATTACATAAGATTTAAACTTCCCTGGGGAGTCTTGGTTTAATTTGTTATGATGAACATGTTTTTTTCCTGTTTGTCATAAACACAAATCCAATCAAAGGCTGCGGGTCCCAGGCAGTCAGTTCTGAATGTTTTTATCAAGATTACAGCAAGTCAACCAAAATATGTTTTACTTTACTTGTGACTGTGACAGCGAACCTCAGGGGTTTTCAACAAAGACACTCAGTCAGTACAGTCAATCTAATATTATAGTTCACCCACACAAGACAACAAAGGATGAATCTGATGTTCCAACCAAAGAGAAGGCTGTTTATACACACATGGATAAACACACTTCCTTTGAATGTTGACATAATGGAAAATAGAGGACTCACCGCTATGCTAGCAACAGACATCCAGTTCTAGTGGTCATGTCCTGTCAAATTCTACCCAACAACTCATGCAAACTAGTGGTGAGAGCAGGTTTTGTTGCCAACTTCTTTAAATTGACTTGACTTGTTGATTTGACTTGTTTATATTGTTATGTAAATGTGAATGTAAAAAGTGTCAATCAATTACATTTCTGGTCTTGTTTGGACAGAATTTTTCCTGTTAGAAGAATGATCTCACTAGTTTTCATTATACCCCATTAACTGCCATGTATTTTATTGCTATGTTTAAGTCTGAAACACACACACACACACGCATGCACACACACACACACACACACACACACACACACACTTACACTCACACACACGCACACACACCGAGACACACACACACACACACCATTCTGTTGTATTTCACCTAAGATGCACTCTCTGGCTCACTGCCTGGTACATTAATAATACATTTACACATTGTTTAGAGGCTATTTAAGCAAAGATATTTGACCTTTTACATAAGTCCAAAAGAACATTTGGTCAAACTTCATCAGTGAGGTGTGATTACTTTGAAATCCAAGAAGTTCCATAACAAAAAGCAGTTTTAAAGTTTCATAAGTATATTTTGGCACCACACTGCTTGCAAAAAACAAAAAAACTAAAATGATGCAAAAACTTCCTGGAAAACTCTGGGGGTTTTAATTTGCTATTAGCACCATTGGCTTGTCGGAAACCTCCAGGAAATAAGAACATAAAACTTTGGAAATACTTTTCCAAAGTTTACTTGTTTTTCTAATTGCACAAAGCAGCAAACAAGTGACAATTGTAGTCGAGCTTGTACAGAATGACTATATACTGCAGACATGTGGAATTCATTAAAACAACCAACACCCGGTGATGTTGTGTGGAGTTGTGTCGAATTCCGAAGCCAAGAGTACGAGCGCCTTTTGAAATGCGTCGCAGACAGAAGTGATTGTGCTCTGAGGGCTGTGAGAATAGAGAGATAGGAGGCGAGAGGAGAGAGAAGATACAAGGTCCTATGGCAGCAGTGACAGACAGATAGTCTCCTGTGACACGCTGGGTTTGAAGGAGCACGACCGATAGCGGCGACAGTTATGGAAAGAAATTAGCACAGCATTGACAAGGAGCCAGAAAGGTAAACCAAAAGAGATTTTTTAATTCAGGTGCGGATTAAGCTGTGCTGAGAGGAGTTCACAGCGAGAAACCTGAGAAACCTGAGGAGTTTAAAAAAACGATCCGATCGATCTCGCTAACATGCACACAGCTACTGGCAAAACATCCCTGCTAAATATTACAAGTCAAAAACTTCTGTAAACACCTCGCAGCCCCGTCGTCCTCCCACTGCGGGTCCACGTTCAGATCTCGGGCAAAGCATGCAATTCAAACAACTTTGCTGCATTTTTTAACGCTATAGTAATCCCTCAACACAAGTGAAAGTGAAAAAATAGATTAGATGGGAAGAAATTAAATATTAAATGTATCTGAACTCACGCAGATAACTTGAGAATTGAGCGCAGTGTTGCATATTCATGTAGGCCCTGTTTCAATGGCTTTGTGAAAGGATAGGGATGGCTGTCGCATGAATAAGAAGACTTAAAAGGATATCATCTTTGGGGAGCTATGGCTGGTTTAATACGAATGTATCAAGAGTATATCATTCTGTTCTAGGATGCCAGCAGTTGTGTACGTGCTTAAAGGCGCAACATTAACTTTTTCTTCGAACCTGCTGGTCTTCATGAAGATGTGGAGACAAACCTCCAGGCCAAGTTACAGGTCAGATCTATGGAAAGGCATGCCTGCTTCCAAAAAAAACAGGTTTCAATGATGAATAACAACACCTCCATAAAAAAGGCTTATGTATGCATAAGTGGCCTTTCGTGTCTGTACTTTGCAGCATTGCACTTTCTATTTTTAAAGTTAAAAAACTAAAAGTACTCAGGAAGCACTGACTTTCCTTGAGGCATTGACCTTATCTTATAAAACTGAAGCTCTCACTCTGTAGACTTGAACCCTCAACCTTCTATTTCTGGTTTAATCCACAAAACTAATATCTCACAAAAGTGACAGAAAAATCCTCAGCGGAGGTGATCCACCGCCACAAGTAAAGAATACAATTAACATTTCTTATGTTTGTGAAATCATATTGTCTCTTTTCTAAAAGTAATCGAATTAGCCTGAATCTGTTGTGCCACATTCCTGATATTGGTGTCAGCAATGATGTTGAATGAATTGCATTAGGGCAGCATGAATAATAGAAAAACACAAAAGAGAAAAATAACTGGTGGCTCCTTGTTTTGTTTTCCCCCTCACTGAATGTGGAAGATTAACAATGAATGCGCAAGAAAATTATGTTTTTGCTGAACTGATGTAATCAAACAATAATGAATAGGCAAAGTAATGCATTTTAAGATCAAGGGTTGTTATTTTCTTTTTTCAGTATTGGAAGTGCATGTAGTGAGAACATATAAATGGTGGCCCTGTGTGTGATAAAGTGTTACAGAAAATATCACAATAACTGATAAATATTGAAACCGACACAATAAAGCCCGGGTAATCCCAGTGAACCCTTATTTAAATGAACAATATCATGAAAAGATATTAGCTGCAATAAATAAACACAGAGGTAGTTGTCATAGATATAAATATTCAACTCATATAGCTCAAATGTTAGTAAACTACAATTAATAAAGAAAAAGCTTCTCGCTAGTGTAAAGAAAAAGTACCCCCAATAAACGCTGAGCCCCAGAGATATTGTTCCTGCTTTCATCTGTTGAACGATGGGTCGATGTAGTAATTATTGTGACATGCCTAGCTAATGATGCACTCTAATAACTCATAAGAAGTGATGACCAGTTTGGTCTTCTTGTATACGAGCGGCTCCCGGAGGAAAGCGGATTTCCGAGCGGAACAAATTGTGTTGCCACTGAGTTGGCCTTGACCTTGACTGGCCATCTCTCTGCTGTGGGCTGAATCTGTTTAACTGCCGATCTAAAGATACTCACACACACACACACACACACACACACACATAAAATACACCTACACTTCAACATCAGCGAGAGGATATACGTGCAGAAAGGGAATGTCAATACCACATACTTGACCTTGTATCTCCTGTGTTTTCCGCTGTGGGGAGCAAGTGGAAAAGAGCTACAGAGGCTCAATTGCTCATTGAAGGCACACAGAGGAAATGCTTGTGGCGGTCTTTACCTCAATTTAATGTGTCGGGTCGGTGGGAGGGGGTTAGCAGTGTTGGAAAGCGTGAAATGGACAAAATAGAGTTGGACAAAAATGCAGAGGCGAAAAATATTGTGGTCTAAAAAAAAGGGGTTATTCTGGGACATAACACCAGCTTGGTCATTAACAGTTTGTAGGTGCAGAGAGGAGCTGCCTGCTGCTTCTCATGGTATTTTTTTTAACTGTCATCTCAGAGACCCCTGGCAATAAAAGAAATAACAAAAAGAAAGAAAGAAAAATCTCTCCCTCTCTTCACATTGTCCCAATCCTCCCCTCTTCTTTTTTTTCTTAATCACTTCTCTGCATTTCAGTGGACTTTCTCTCGCGCCGTCTAATCTCTTCCTTCTGCTACGTGTCCAAATAAATCAACACATAAACATAATATATATAACCCGGCCAATGGTGCTTCTGTGCTGTGCTGGGTGTCTGGGGGTCAAAGCATTCTGTCTGTGTATGTGTGGAGCTCGTCCGCTTGACTCTAACCTCATTCTGCTTCAGGCACCCATGGAAAAATAGCAACACAGAATGAATACCAGAACCACACGTGCTGAATGATTTCTCTACCCCTGACTGTACTCATTATGCATGAAACTGGTTGTGTTTTTGAAGAATCAGTAACGGTGATCTTGGTTTGTTGTAATGACACCCTCTTGAGGTATAGACACTATTCAGTCCTGCGAATGTAAGGTATGTTAAGTTCAACGTCTCTATCCATCCTTCATCCAGTTTATTGGTCATACTGTAAAAAGGATCAAAATAAAAGCAAGTTCAAAGTTTGACCCTCACTTCTGTTGGCTAATGTTTTAAGATCAAGCCTATGTGGTGTGTTTTTGGTGCACTTTATCTGGTACATTTGATGAACATGTAAAAAGTATTGATTTCCTTTTTACTCTTGACTATGAAAACACTGAACCAGAGTGTAACGTATATAATAGTATTACAGACTTGTGGCTGGCTTAAAGAATATTGTTTTTCAGGAAGATTGCATTTCCTTATTTCATATTAAAAATAATTCCCTTCTCACCCTCCGCGGGTGGTCTCGTCCCTTTTTCTAAGCTGTGGTCCTCTACCAGAGGCCTGGGAGCTTGAGGCTTCTGCGCAGTATCTTTGCTGTTCCTGCACTGCCCTTTTCTGGACTGGTATTTTCCCAGGGATCTGCTGTAGCCACTCCTCCAATTTGGGGGTCACTGCCCGAGTGCTCCGATGACCACGGGCACCACTTTCACCTTCACCTTCCGCGCCTTCTCCAGCTTGGTATTTCTCCAGTTTCTCATGTTCCTAGATAGATAGATAGATATAGATAGATATAGATAGATATAGATAGATATAGATAGATATAGATAGATATAGATAGATATAGATAGATATAGATAGATATAGATAGATATAGATAATATATATATAACCCCCTAATAAAAAGAACCTTCAGCTTCCCATCAAAACCTTCAGTATTTTTCATTATTTTATCTGATTTATTGTTTAAAAGTGTTCCACCTGAAGTTTGCCAAAATTGAAGTAGCGATTGTTCAGCTTTGCCGGTCTATGCTGGTGTAATCAGATTGATTGACAGTTTGTTTCCGGTCTAATCCTTACAGTGATTATAACTCCCCCTCTGCTTTGATTGTGATTGAGGTCTAAGAGTGGTGAGAGGCAGTAAAGTGATGCTTTGCCAACTGCAGAGCTACTTTTAGCACCTCTAGGTCACTGGCTATGCTATGTGCCATGCAGTGTTCCTTCAGTTCAAGTTTCTTGCATTGAATTTACCTTTTCTTTAACCAGGAAAGTCCCACAGAGATTTAGAATCGCTTTTTCAGTGGAAGAATTGTCAACTATATCTTTTTATACTTTTGAGTAAATAAAAAACATGATTTTGAATAGTATCGAGTATTTAAATCACCTTTTTGTCTGAACATAATCCGTACATCAGCGTTATAAAATGACCACCAAATGTATCAGGCACTGACAAACACAAAGTCATGCTCTTTTACCATGTGGCTAGTAAGTGTTAATGCAAGATTAGTAAAGGATGATTACTCCAAAGACAGTTGGAAATACTTCATTCAGCTCCTCGAAACCACTTAGCTGCCGAACGACAACAGCCTATTACAAAGGTGCTGCGCATCTAAAACTGCGTGTAATAGAAAATAGGATCACTCGACGCAACAGCAGGCATGTCATAACATCATTAATACAAATCAGGTTTTTGGATGTTTTCTGTGGATGCCTTGAGCAGTGTAAGCCTCCTATTTGCTCTCCTTTCATTTCCCCCTCTTACCTGGGGGACAAGAAAGCGTGCGCATGTGTCATTTTTTTTTTTGCTTTTATTATTTCCATATGCTCTCACTTAAAACGCTCGGCTAATCCTCGGTCACACGCCAGCAGCGCGCCTGGGATTATCTGTGTTTGTTTTCTCACACGGAGGAGAGATTGTGCTAATCTGCTCGGAGGGGATAGACAGAGCGAACGAGCAGAAGAAAAGAGTGGGAAAAAGAAAGGAACAGGGGAAATAAGTGCTGGTGTCTTGACTATAGCCCGGACCAGAAGACATGGACACTTGGAGACAGGAGGCAGCTGAGACAGAACAAAGTGAAAGCGAGATTTCGATGTGTCTTTGTTGTTCAGATATGCTGTGGCGCTGCTTGGCAGAGTGTTTTTGGCAGTGGTTGTAATCAGTGAAATGTGATGTGATCTTGATTTAGAAAGCTCTGGTTCAGCGATGCATCAAACTCTCTCTTATTTATCTTAGCGTGGCACCAGCATAAAAAGAATGATTTTGGCCAACTTTGGCTGAAATATCACTATTTCTACCATACTTCATTGCTATATTAATAGCTAGGCCACTGGGTCATTAAGTATTCCAGTTCAGTAATTTGGCAAGTGTTTATGCACAGGCACATGCTGTAAGTGAAGTAGGCACCAGGCTCCCCGCTTTAAGGGGCTGTACCCAATTTTTCTTTTTTTTTTAATATATCTTTGGCCCATAGACTTTATTGGACTGGACAGTGTATCTTAAAATGGAGACAGAGGGGGAAGAACGCCCTAAAAACCAGTACCGATGGGCTCTGTTTTTAAGATGGTAAAACTCTATTACTAATACAATCACAACAACAAAAAATTATGTCGTCATTAAATGTGCACATTCTTTGACTTGCCCACAGTGAACTCAGTTGCTCAATGTATAGTTTTGGATGCCCCCAGGACAATCCCCAATTCATTCAAAGGTCTGACAAGTGCGTCACCTTCTGAGCGACTGGAAGCATTACCCAGAAAGCTTTGTGTTTTCTGCACAAAACTCACAAACACACTCCTTCTCCACCTCACAAACACTTACGCCGCTCGGAGCTGTGTTTTGTATCGCCGGTCTAGCATGCAGGTTAGCCAATTATTTTTTAGTAACTGTGAAGTGAATATAAAAGGGAAAGTACACAGAGAATTAGAGTTTGAAAAAGCAGTGGGCGCGAGACAGCAGAAGGTTGCACTTGTGGAGCGTGTGGGTTTTTCTAGTGCAAAGAAAAGGCCAGAATTAAAGATCTACTGCTTTCTTTTGGACTCCAACTTGTGTCACTATCAGTTCTCATTTCTAATTAGTTTGATTACTTAATGAATTGCCTAATTTGTAGAATGACCGCAGAGTACAAATCAATTTGACTGGCTGAAAATTATACGTCATTATACTGTAAGTGACTAGCAAAAAGAAATGCAAGCTTTTCTAATGAATAAATTCCCTCGGCATTTTAAACCTTTAACAATAATAACAAGGGGCACGGTATTTCTTACAAACTGTTTTTCTTAATTTTCTTGAACACATTACTTTATGTTCTACTGACCATTGCAAAATCTAAGATATGCCACTTTTGGATTTGCCTTTAAGCAGTTCTGTTTTTGTTTTTTGTAAAACTAAGTAATGGGATATTGATTTGTTAAATAATGAACCATAAAAAAGCATATGTTTTAATTTGATGTCTTATATTTAGAGTGAGGAGATGGAGGAGGTATAAAACATGGTTCACCTGCTTGTTGCCAATGACCCAAATAAGAGATAGAAAATGAATCGTTAGATGCTATAAACATTGATTTTGTGTCAACAGCACTTGTATATTCGACGTGGCGGTAAAACATTGAAAAACATTAAATTACTGGGGAAATGGCGGCTGTGTGACAGAGTGGGAAATGTTTATGTTTGCCAAAGGCTGCAGTTACAGATGCCTGTGGTCGTGGCTGTCCCAGAGTGATGGACTGTGGGCTCGTGGGGAGTGAGTTTGTGATGGGGTTGAGGGTGTGGGAGAGGCTACTGTGATGAGTGTCTGTTCCCAGTGGAGGTGGCAGGTCTCCTCCTCAGACATATTCTCTCTCTGTCTGTAATGGGTTCCATGTAGAGCTCACCTCATCCATACTCCACACCCCCCACATGGCTCCACCTCCCCACGCTTGGACTCTGCTTATATATTTCTCAGCAGAAATATTCCTCCAACAGGAAGCATTCCAGTGTATCTCAATTCACCTTTTCTTGGCATGACTTTTAATCAATCTTCAGCTTTCCTAAAAGTGCTGATTTTCTGTAAAGCAGTTTACTGCTGCAAGGGGAGGAGATGGAAAAAAGAGAGATCAGAAAAGGCAGAAAACACGAGAGGATATCAATATTCCCACTGCTGCTGGGATCCTCGGAATGATTTTACCCCTGTTTGAATCTGACAGCAGCTTCTCGCCGTAGCCAGGAATCCTATTTATCCTCACTCTAAAATGCTTCTCTCTGCCATTCATGCTCACTTTAAGGACACACAGAACATCTAAAGACGCTGACTCAAAAGCACCCACTTGTAATTGTGCTCCCAGCACAAAGCAGCCAAACTACACACAAACAGGTTGCTTTTCCAAAATAAAACCAGTTCTGGTTTGTGTGGCACATGCCTAAGTGTGTGAAGAAGTGTGCATGCTCACTAACATGGCAGAGCGTGCAAAGGCTAAAGGGAGGAGCATAATGAGACGCCTCAGACAAATGGGCTTCATAACATAACATTCATAAGAGTTATGCACAATCACCTGGGCCCCAGCCCCATCCCAAATGAAATCTGCCCACCTTCTTTCAAGCACATGCACAGAGGAGTTTTAATGTGGCTCTAAGCAGGATATCTCCATGGTGACAGCATGGTCTCCATGGTGATAGAGACCATTTTAAACAAAGTCTTTCCATGATAAATGACACCTCACTTTTGTTTTCAATATTGTAGACAGCAATAACACAATTACAGTATGCAAATGGTGTGTTGGGACACATGACTTACTACTGCACTCAGGACTTGAACAAGAGCAAACAAGTCTTTCTTCTGCCTCATGAAACCCTAAAATACTTCTCCTTACATGCACGTAACAAAACACCTACACAGTCACAGTGCCTACAGTGCAGCTCCAAATGCTGGATGGTGTTCAGATTGAGCGTGGAGACACATATGCGAGGTAGACTGCATGGTTCCATATCCTCTCTAAGCTGCATCAGCTGGATACCAATGAGCTGCCCTGACTCTCAGTGGCCACACTTCTTATGTCAGAGAACCACTCACCAGAAACTGACTTTGGAAATTCTAAAAATGTGACAGTTATAAGCAAAAGGAAAAACCTTGCATTTTCGAAAAGGGTCTGACTTGAGAAGGCATCATGGCTGGCTGTCAAAATGAAGTTCCAGCTTACTGTATGTTTAATGATGCCAAAAGTAGTTTGCACAGGTAAACATATCAGAAAAGACCTAATAACCTGGTAGCAATAAAACAAAACCACTAAAATGGTTTATTTTTTTACATTAAAATGTTTATGAAATTTAAACACAAAACAAAGAACATGGCACAAAGAGCAAACAAACAAAAAACAAAACAAAAAAAAGACATCCAATAAATAAAACAAAAATTACGGCACAACAAATGCATCTCCAGTAGGCGGCCCGTGGGCCAAGTCCGAACCACCAAGCAATTTGTTCTTGCCAAATCATTAAAAATATATATTTAAAATGTTCTCGCATTGCTTCCGCAACGCACCGTGGCGCAAAACAATGCCCTGCGCTGCTTAGCGGCAGCTCCGCCGCTGGTCACAGCAGACCAAAAAGCCCCGGTTCATCTGAAACACTGCTCTGTCAAAGCACAAACTGTGATGCTGCAGACACAGTAAATAACTGCTTCATTGATGATTTGGTGTAAATGTAACATGCCTAACATGCTGTGTTTGGAAGTCTGCTGGTAAACGATGTGGCGGTGGCACCGGTGGACAGTGTGTTTTCTAGCCTGAGTCGTTGGATTTAAAGGCTTTAACCTGCACGAGTGCACGGTAGGATCGACAGCTGTGCGTGGTTGTCCCATGGGTTGATTTATAATATGGGCCTTGGTCTCGTCCTGGGAAATGTGCACCTTTGCTTTAGGCGTGCCTGAATTCACAACCTGCTTTAGTCCTGCTTTAGTCCTGCTTTAATCCTGCTTTATTCCTGCTTTAGTCTGGCTTTAGTCCTGCTTTAGCCCTGCTTTAGTCCTGCTTTAGTCCTGGTTTAGTCTTGCTTTAGTCCTGCTTTAGTCCTGGTTTAGTCTTGCTTTAGTCCTGCTTTAGTCCTGGTTTAGTCCCTGCTTTAGCCCTGCTTTAGACCTGCTTTAGACCTGCTTTAGTCCTCCTTAGTCCTGCCTTAGTCCTGCTTTAGCCCTGCTTTAGACCTGCTTTAGACCTGCTTTAGTCCTGCCTAGTCCTGCTTTAGTCCTGCTTAGTCCTGCTTTAGTCTCTTATACCTGCTTTAGTCCATCTTTTGTCCATCTTTAGTCCAGTTTTATAGTTATCCATGTTTTTTTCTGGTAGATATGGTTTGTTTAGTCTTGGTTAAACTAGTCTTGGTCCAGGTCTGCTTTGCACCAGTCAAGTTTTTTTGTAAACACTGGGTTTGCATTGCCTGGGTTTTTAGTGCTTTTGTCCTGTTTTTTATAATGTAATATTGATATTATATATTTCCTTATCTGAAAGTAAAGTCCTAAGTGGATTTCTGTTGTTGAATTGTGCTTAAAGAGATAAAACATAAAATTGTGGTGTGATTTTGTAGTCCGAAAATATAATTGGAGACCCCTGACCTAAACGATGTCTTCATGAAAGACCAATCACAGTAGACTGCATTAACTTTGTCAAAAAATGTGTTCATTGTACTATTTCCTTCTCAACAGTGACAAACACAACTCGAACACATTTTACATCTTCCTTGTTCCAAAGCAACACAAGCTCACTCAGCAGCATGTGCACAGCTGCGGCCGCGTATCCCTGCGTTTTTGAACTTCAAGTGTCTATTGTGTCAAAGCCATATTCAAACATGTGGCTTCTTCTTCAACAATCCTTTCAACCCGGCAAGCATCAGAACTCTCTTTGGCTATGCGGCAATATCAACACCTCATGAATGTCTTATCAACGCTCACACAAACCCCTCGCCACACCATCATCCCTCTGCACCCCTCAAAGTCTTTCTCACTCAACTATAGAAGTAGCCACGCGCTGTAACTGCTGATTTTGGATGTGACCACTTCACAACAGCAGGCTTTTATTTTATTTGACTCATTCATAATTTATCATTGGTCTTTGATATCTAATCGAGATGTCATTAGTGTTGGCAAGAGTCCAAACCACAAAACACCATTAGATCTCAGGCTTTGTGGCATATTTGCATAAATTCCCGCTTTTTCATGCAACTTCCAAGCCTTTTACCACGGCAATTTGTGTGAGTGAAACCAAATGTCAATCAGTAAATTCATTAGATATTTGAGTTGCCAAAATGAAATGGCTTGCAATGCTGTTTTAAAAAAAAGGGTTTGTATTGCTATTCCAGCACTTCTGGAGTCTCTGTGTATTGTGTGTTCTCTTTCAGCACCTCTTAAGGGAGTATAGGTGTAATAGCAAACATTAAATGGCTCAAAGCAAAATCTAATTATTAACAAAGTGGCCATTATCCAGGGGGTCCATAGTCCTGATAGTCTGCAACTAAGCAGACGCTAACAGGGATCTAAATAAACAAAGAGTTACCAAAAAATAATAAATAATGGAGCAATAAGGACTTCAGTAGCAGAAAAGTGTATGGCCATTGGTGATACGGTGAAACATAAAGCAATGAACAATATTAGTAAACTATGCTTAAAAAGGCATGCATAAAACAGAATGTGATAAATTAGATGTGTTGCAAATAATACAAATGTATGTAAATTACAATAAACATGTGAAAATTATTATTGACAGTTCACTACAGTTTTTGCTGTCTGTATAATCATGATTGTTTATTTACAAACCTCATTTCTACCTGCAGTTCCTGGACAGGTTGATGTTTTAAAAATGACATACATGCCAATAAAATACAGTAGAATATGATATACAAATTACAAGTATATTATAATACAATGACTCGTCTTGTCAGCTGATTTGTAAAACCGGCCCCTCTCCAGATTCAGTCACACACATCCACACGATACCAACCGCCATAAAACACCACCAAAGAAGAAGAAGAAGGTTTCTTTTTTCTCTCTTTCTTTCTTTCTCTCTTTCTCTGCCTCTTTTATCTCTCTTTCTCTCTCTCCTCTTTTTTCTACGGTGTAGCGTGAATCTCGTGTTTTGAAGACCTACAACTATAGTAGGTGGCAGTAAATGCACCTTTTGGCTGCCAACCGCCATTAAAAGTAACAACAACAACAACAACAACAACAACAACAACAACAACACTATTTACAGTTCATGTTGCTGCATTCATGCAAGGCAGTTACAGTTTGTTTGGTTGGAAGCCACGGTTTGGTCAATTGTGTAAACATTTCATAATTCGTTCATGGTATGATTTTATTTGGTATCAGGGTGCTTCAGAGACTCGTGGCTTTACAGGAGAAAGATGTAAATTCACACTAAAAGTCATGTGTGTGTCTCTTTCCATTCCTAGCCTGTGGACTACGAGAGCCGGAGCTCCTACTCTTTCTCGGTGGAGGTCATGAACCCGATTGTGGACCCCCGGTTTCTCCGTCTGGGTGCCTTCAAGGACCGGGCCACGGTGCGCGTGGCAGTTCTGGATGCAGATGAGCCCCCAAAGTTCTCCAGGTCCAGATATCTGATGGATGTGTCCGAGAACTGCCCCCCGGCCTGCACAGTGGGCAGAGTGAGCGCCATCGACCCTGACACTGGACTGACCAACAACATCAGGTGCAAATCACCATCTGTTTTGTATTCTGTTTGCGTTGTTTAGAGTTGTTAGAGACAGCGACTTTGGTGAAAAGGGCCAGAGCTGACGTGGGGCTCCTCTTGGGGAGTGACAAGAATATGTTTTGAAATTAGTACATCAAAGGGATAGCATGTGTTTGATGTTTTACGTGATAAAGTCAGAGAGGCAGAGCGGAGATGATCTGGACATGTACGGAGTAAGACAGTTGCTAGGTTGGAAATAGCAGGTATAGGACATCAAAATGTTTGGATTTCAGAACACACACAAAAAAATAAGATAATAAAGCTTCAGTTATTAAAGTAATTTTAGCACCTATAAACCATAAAATGTGGTTTATAGGTGCATGGGCTGTAGGGAAACTAAAGCTATTCATTCTTTAATATTTTCCAAAATATCACAATGGCGTTATTATTGCTTTCCCAAAAAGATCTTGGGAATGCATTATAGTCCAAGACAGGGCACTTTATTTCTTGATGGATGTGTTTCTATAGCATCCACTTTCTGACACAAATTACATTTACTGTTTTGAATACTTTAAGTCTCTGTTCTTTTCTGCTTAGAAAAGAGAAGCAGAGGAGTATGTTTGAAATTTGAAATGTATTTGTAGAAACTCCCTTGAGCTGTGCCATCTCATTTTCAAGGGGGTCTAAAACATATGACACAAAGACAGAGGATTATACATACGATACAATAGACACTATACAATACACAGGGACAAGACACAAGACAAACTTGCTCCCATTAAACCCTCTCCCTTCCGCCAGAGTACTTTTTGTAACAAAGAGTTTATAAAGCAAAATCACATATCCCTCAATAGTCCAGGAGTGATCCTTTGCAGAAAAAAGCTCAAAAGGCAATCATCTGGACATGCTGAACATTAATTTTGACATGAAATTTAAAACATTGTCCAGATGAAACCTTTAGAACTCCCTCACGATATACGTGCAGAAATGGGAAGAACACTTACACATATACCGGTATACAATGCAAAGAGATATTCTGTATTTGAGTTACAGTACTTCCCAGCACTGTCAATAAACAAACACATGGTATCATCACAGAAAATAATACATCCTTCAGCAATATTGGAATGTATAAAACTAAAGTAAACATAAGTAAGGGATTTTAAGGTATGAAAACAAATAATGCTTAAATAAGCTGTAAGATGTTAAAGATTTGAAGAATATAGTGTAGAACACTGTGTTTGCAGAAAGATTATACCACACATTCTTTTTTTTATTAATGTTTGAATGCTTTTTGAAATACTCCTCCCTGCTGACATTGATTGTTTTTTTTTATATTTGCAAGTTAAAAACAACCCCTTTAAGGCACTCTCCAGCTTTGGCGTGATTATAAATAAGCTCCAAGATAATTGAAAGCCACCTCAGTTTTTCTTTGATCCGGGCTGTAACCGCACAATCAGGACTTAGAATGTATTGAGTTGTGATCTGAATGAGAGAGAGAGAGAGAGAGGCGCTGCATTTTGTTACAGAGAAAGCATATCCCAATTATTCCTTCTTTAGTTTGGATAGCCCCTTGAGATGTGTCAATTAACACAGTGCTAGGAGTGCTTCTGTGGTTTGGAAGGATAGTCTCTACGTTTATGAAGATATTCAGATAATCAGCTGCACTTCAAAAAGAGCTTCTATCTCCTCTGATAATCTTCCTATATTAATTCTTTGGCCATTTGAATTTGAATTTGACTTGCTTATCGCTCCTTAGCACACTTGCCCTAGCTGCCTTTTTCACTCCACTCCCCTTTGCCAACTCTGCAGGCTTCTTCTTATTTATTTTCCTTTCTACTTATTATTTAAATATCTTTCTCCCGCACTCTTTAGGTTCTCCATTGATCCTCAGTCGGACTCGGAGGCGGTTTTCCGTATCACGCCGGACACAGGCCTGATCACCACGGCGGTCGAATTGGATCGGGAACGGGAGCACTGGCACAACATTACCATTATCGCCACTCAAAGAGGTCAGAGGTCATCACTTGACTCTATTAATGAACAAAAGGTGACATTTTGCAGTGCCCCCCCCCCACAGCCTCATGAGCCACAAGAGGTTTAAACTGTACATTGTGGTGCATTAGAAACAGCTCTAAGCGGATTAAGCTCTGGAGCCAGTGGGCCATGAGGCCGATGCTGTTGGTTGGTTTGTTACTGTGTTCCCAGGAATCAATTGATCTATAAGGTCTGAGTAATCTGATGGGTGGATAGATCTTCTTTTAACGGAAGGATTCAAGCGGAAATAAAGTATTCAAGCTGCAAATCGAAGATAGTTTTACAAAGTCCCTATGAATATAAAACAGTGTAGATAGACTTGAAAAAGAAAGTTCTGCATCTTAATAAGTACACACAATATGTATTATATGTACCCCACTTGGTGGGAAAAGTTGAGAGAGAATGTAAAATTAGATGCAATTTGACTATTTGATCCACTAAAGAATGTATACAGTGTAGAATGTCAGGCTCTGTATCAAAATCTTGGCCATTCAGTAATTTCAGGATATCAAAATATTGGACAGTTCAACAGAAAAGCAGTTTCAGTTTGCAGTGCTAGAGAGAGAGGTATTTGGAAACAATTCAGTGCCACACTTTCAGAACCCTTTTAGATTTTGGGTTTAAGAAGTAAAAAGCTCCTACCACATGTGACTATAGTCATGCATTATTTGCAGAAGTTAATTATAAATCATTTACAAATGTGGGATTAATGGTTCTCTGTGGTTTCCATTTCATTCTGGAGTGATGCTTGCAGAAAGGGATTACCTATTTTTTGTTTCATTATTATTGGATTAGACAATATGCATGTGCCATATTAACACACATATTAGCAGTCACTTGCAAATCTGTGTCTGGGTTTGTGCCTACTATGATTTAATGTGTGAATGGAAATATATTTTATGCCCCCACAAAGAGTCACAAATCCCATCATCTTTAAAATACACCAGCTAAACTTGCAGCAGTATTTGTCTTAGGACCTATTTTCACAGTTATTTTTAGAAAACAAGCTAACATTATTGCGGTTAAGATCATTAGAACCACGCTACTCTGATTCACAGGTGATTGCTAATTATGCTGGTGTTTTGACAATACATAAGAGCATTGCCCCTAATTGAGCAACTGCACAGCTCAAGTCGACCCATATTTGTAACCTCGCTTGTCAAGATCCTTGTTTAATTCAGGGTACTAAATACCCCATAAGGAATACATGTGAACTATGGTTGATTTGTGTTGTTTTTCTCAAAGGTAATCAAATCAGGTAGTTGCGTGTATGGAAATAGGATTTGTTGATATTTGTGTGCAGCACAGTTGATATTGCATTTTGGGAGGAACAGAAATGAATGGGTTTACTTACCTACTGATATGAATTTAGTGGTGCTTGAAATTGAAGCTGCATTTTGTTGACTTTACAAAGCATTGGTGGTTCGCAGCACATACTGTACATCATTTAGCTTTGTTGACCTTTTTCAGCATTCAACAACCAAACTATTACTGGCCTTTTATATTTTTCCAGGGTTAGAAACTAGCAGGTGTTGCATGTTATTTGTGTTAGTACATGGATTATTTGTAAAGTGTTATTCAGTGCAAACAACTCTACCTTGGTCCAAATGTAGGTCAGACTTACAACCAAAGGGAAATAGAAATACCAATACAAAATCCTTCTGTTGTAGAAAATGGGTTTTTAAACTTGTCTATTATATACATTCAAATGTGAGGACCCTCATTCAGAATATACAAGTACATTTCTATTAAAAATAACTTACCGACAGAGGAGGAATAAGGAATGCTGACCTAGTTATGCAGTAAGTACATTCTTCCTGAAAGTCTTCTTGGCTCGGAACATCTTCCTTATCACTGCTCTTGTCAAAACTATCATGATGTATAATTCTGTCCAGTGGTCATTGTGTGAAGGGAAGGAAAGTTGTTTGTCTGCCAAGTCCTGCGTCCTGTGAGGTAATCTTTAGTTAAAATCTACTGCAAGCTCTTGGTTGGTGGCAAGTCTGTATCCGTGTGGAGGTAGCTGTCTTGAATAATGAGCTCTCTAATAAACAGACTGTCACGGTACTGTTGACATAAAGCTCAGCAGGAGAGCTGCCATGGCCACGGGCAGGCCAGCTCACCCGTGGCATCTGTAGCATTAGCACCAGCTCATTTTCTGCTCGTTCCCTGTGGGGACCAAGGAGCTGTCACCCTGTGTGTAACTGTGCTGCGGCTGTGAAAGAGCAAAGTGCGGCTCTTGTTTAAAGGAAACTGCAGTGAGTTGAGTGGCCAAAAGTGTGCTCAAGACTGTTATAATAATAATAATTACATTTTAAAAGGCATCATTCAAATAATTTCTCATGTAAAATTGTGTCATAATTTAACTTAACTTAATAAGAATGAGATTGAAATGTTGGTCTCTTGGGTTTGTTTTTTTTTAAGATTTTGTGGCCCGTAGGCTTTACTAGACAGGAGAGGGCAGGGTGAAATGGGGAATGAGAGAGAGGGGAGGACATGCAGTAAATCGTCAGAGTCGGGATTCGAACCACTGGGCAGCACTAATTGGCTCAACTCTACAACTCTATCCAGGGGTTTCAGAGTGATGAGGAATTAGCATCGTTACCATAACGATTAAGAATTTAAAACCAAATTCGATATAGTTTGAATTGGAAAAACATATCTTCTAAAAGTGAACTGGATCACCCTCCCTCAGATCTGACTTGTAGCATCACCTGCATGTCTCCATGGAGATAGTTTGATGCTATATTAACATTTCAAAGTCTGGTGGTGCACCTCAGTCACATACAGCACTTTAGCCTGTTTTAACATGTACTTGTGTCACTTTTGGCTGCTATATTCACTTTTGTAATTGAGAGACACAGCTCACTGCTGAATCGGGATTGTGCCTTAGCCTTTTGCACAGTGAATGTAATGCAGGATGTTGAGCCGCGTGCATTTCAAAGTGTGACTGGGAGGACTCCATGTTTGAGAGTGTGTATCCAGCTCAATGCTCGACACAAGACCCTTTGCCAATCCATTTACACTGCGCCTTGGTGTTGCTCCATGCAGACTGACTCTGTTCTCTCTCACTCTATTCTCCTGCCTTTTCTTTAGAAGCATACTCGAACTGTTTTGTGTGTTTGGCTCGGAACACAACAGTTTGATGCGGAAAAAACTGACTGCTCCAGAGGCATTACCAACACTCCAGCTGGGAGCCAAATGTACCCACACACACTGCTGTATATTTAGCCAATTGTGAGCTCTCTAATGGTTTATGAGAGCAACTTATGTTTCTAGACGGACATTAGAAGTTTGATCTTGCTCTAGAGGACAATTGAGCCGCTATTCTGGAGTGCACTTGTGCGACTGGCGTGTGTGTCCCATTTACAGCTGTTTGAGGATAATGTTTTTGACTGTAAACTGTCCGTCTGTTTTAGACAACCCCAGTCAGGTGTCCCGGGTCCTCGTTGCCATAGAGACGTTAGATCTGAATGACAACGCACCTGAACTTGACAGGCAGTACACCACAGCCATGTGCGACTCCTCCAAAATGGGACAGGTGAGTACACTGACTCATTATGTGGTTACCTGCATTTTTAAATCTCCAAAGACATTGTGCTGTTTAACTCTTCACCAGATGCTTTCCCAGCAGGTTGTAAAGTCTTTTTAGAACCATGAAACTAATACAGTTCAACACATCGGCTTAATGAGTATTTATATACCATGAGCTGGAATATAGTAGTGGAGAGTAAACCCTTGTATATTTTTTATGATATGCACCCATGCATGCAAAAGGTTATTAAAGTAATATCTAAAGTGTGATCATAAACAAGCTTGTAAATACAATTGTAAATTAGCATTTGAAAATATGAGTAATCTGGCTGAATATTCAGAGTTTATTTGGTCCGGAGTGCACTTTTTTGCATATTTTTGCTCAGCTCATGTTTTACTTTTACAAAAACATTTAAACTGCCAATAATTGCACGGAAATCTCCCTCACAAATATAAATATATGCAGACAGCAGTATCTACAGATGAACTCATTAACGACCACAGAAAGCATAAGCAGTAGTTGGAACTCTTACTCTACCAGATGACAAAATGCTTTTTCTCCACGGAGGTGTTATTGCTTTGCCTAGGATTTTCCACTTAACTCAAAAGTACCTAAAAAATGTAGGTGTCTCCTGCTTGTCTTCATATAGTTTACTGACATACTGGTAATCTGGGCGAAGTAATAGCATCTCCATGGAGACAAGGAGGTGTACCCTGCCCCAGCAAAGTTACCAAGTGCACCTTTAATTTACAGTATATTTCACACCGTTTGAATAGGGGTTGTATACCTTTTGAGAGCGGATGGCACAAAGCTATTCATATACAGTACATAGCAGCATGCGTTCCCGAGTGCTCATTTAGCACAGAGGCAGGTGAATCCTCCACGGCCTGTTATCTGAGCACCACAGCATTCACATCGTAATTAAAGTGTAGCCTCCTCTTCTCTCTCTCTCTCTGTGCCTCTCTACCCGCTGCTTTCTTCCCTCTTTATTTGTATTCTTAGCTTTTTAGACACTCTGCTTATTTGATGCTATCTCTACCTCCCTCCTTCATCATCCGAGCAGGCTACATCAACATCATTTGGGCCCATCTGCTGTTTTTGCTGTCTATTTCATTACTCTGTTGGCGCCTTTGTCTCGACTAAGGATGTGATTTTGTTGATTTGTCCCTGTGTGCTGGTTATCCGATTGCACATTAAACCGAACAAATAAAAACAAAAAAAAAGTGTATATCTCTGAATGTCATCTTGGTATGTCGTGTCATTAGCCAAAACATACAGTATTTGAACAACACAATGCAATGCAGCCTCTGACTAACTCCTCATCTTCACATTCATGCCAGCTCTAGAAAGCGTCTCTGAAAAGAATGCCTTGCATAGTAATGATCTCCATTTTTCATTATGAAGAAATTACCCATCAGCTTATAAGCTTATGAAGATTTTTAGAGTAATTTTGTTCCCTTTTTGCCTCTGCTAATTTGAAACCCACACTGCGGCGTTTGCGTTTGTGAAAGGCGATGCGCATCAGACTTTATTTATTCCACACATTTGCTGCTAATTGTCAGCCTTGTTTTGAGTCGTGCTGACGTATGCTAATGGTTTGTTGCCAAAGGCACTTTGTGTAAGTGTTCCTTTCAGGCTTTGATTCTCTCCTCTCGTCTCCTCTCTTGGTCCATGTGCTTCAGGTGGTGCAGGTGTTGAGGGCGATTGATCGAGATGAAGGAGGAAATGACAGCACCGTGTATTTTAGCATCCCCCCGGAGTCCAAAGCTGCCCTCAACTTCAGCGTCCGAGACAGTGGGGGTAAGAATAACCCCTGTATTTTCATCTACCATATCATCCACCAGGAAGACAGGGTTTATTGATATTCTTTTAGTTCAATAACATCATGTATCAGGCTTAAGGTAGAATGGATGACAGTTTTGTGTCTCTACAATAACATATAACTACATATCCGGTTTAAATTAACATGAAAGAAATCAGTCAAGGGCAAGAATCTCTAGCTCATAAAATAAAAAAATCATTGTATGTCAAAGCATGTGTACTAGATCTATCTTTCTAAATCAAAATCATTGTGTTTTTTGTTGAGTGAATGGAAGTAAGTGACATAAATGTGTGTAATTGTGAAGATGAAGTTGTACATTCTGTAAAATGATAATGTGATGAGTACACTGAGGTCTGTTTTCTTAGAGAGCTGAACTGATTCAATGTCTCAAAAATGTGTGTCTGAAATGTGGCTGTGGAATTGCTTACATAAATGTGATTGATTGCAGAATGCAAATGCATCGGAGGAACAAAGAATGAGTACATACATTTTAGTTTGTGTCTGCAATGTGTGTAGTACAGAAATAAGCGTGACATTTTTTCTGTATTACAAGTATTCTTTTTTGGACTGTGCCAATAATTTGTACAGAGACAGTTAGTGGTTGTCGAGGAGCAGAGCACAGCTCTGTCTCATGCTGCTTCTAATCCATGTTCACAGATGATGCCCCAGTCTGTACTGAGTCCTTACTATCACAGTGTTCATGTGTGGCCCCTTGTCTCTGGCACCAGATCACAGAGTTGGACTCAAATTGTGGTGTGTAAATCTGCCGCAGATAACAGAAGTCCGGAAAAAGAAAATACAAAGTATTTTATACACAAAACTGTTACAGTAGAACTACTGTGGTCCATTGAGTATCTGTTCTGCCTGACCCAAGACAGGTCTTTGAGTGACGTGTAGATCAAAGTCTGCTACTGATACAAACAATGTAGCCCATGCAGTTTAATAAGGCAGCAGAGTAAAAACATTATTTTTGACATTTCGAAAGTTCACTAATTTAGTCAAACTGTTGTGGTCTGCTTTATTTTTGGTGGTCTGCATTAATATTAATAATATTACACTTGTATTGCGCATTACAGGCTTGTTAAGGACTCTCAAAGTTCTAGTCTTTATTAATTCACTCCATATCCGGTGGTGATAAACTACTATTGTAGTCACAGCTGCCCTGGGGTTGACTGACAGATGTGAGGCACAATTACAGTGCTAATAGTTACTTAAATAAGCAACACAAAACATTTCAAGACTGTCATGTTTTCTAACAAGGCTCTGATTTGACTCTAGTGTGATCGAGTGGTTGTCAGTCACCAAAAAATACTGTTTTTTTTCATCATTTGGGATGTTTGGTGGCTAACGCTACATCTTCCATTGAAAATGCATTGGAGCACACTCATGAAACGGTACCAGCCTTTAGAAGGGAAGCGTTCTGATGGGTCTAAAAACTGCACAAACCCACATATTAACAAACAGAGAAGAAAGAGAAGGGAATCCAAATTGTTTCTCCGGAGGAGGACGGACGGAAAGAATACGCTTCAGCCAAACACGTGCCCAGTCTTTCCGAATGCCCTGAAGCATCCTCCCATCCGCCTCCTCTTTTATTAAGAAAAGGGACGCCCTGTTTACATGATCAGCTGCCGCCCTAAAGGGTGGCGAAACAAATGACGACAGCTGCACAGATAATTAACCCATTAACTCTGTTGAACTTTGTTAGAACTTTAGGTTCCCAGCAAGTCGTCTTGAGTGGAATTTCCCTGTTTATCTTACTGGTCATCAGTTCCAAAGTCCAACAGGCTGCTGGATTAAATCAGCAGTTTACTTCTGCAACACAGTCTCATAAGCAGTTTATTAAGCACACAAAATCATTCAATAATAATGAATGTATAAAAGGGTGGATAAAATCTATACAATTATTCCAACACGTTCGGTTTACACACACTTGAAGGGTCTATAACAGATTAACAGATTATGATTTTATCAGATATGTTGCACGTAGCAATCAGCTTCCATTTCTGTTTTGTACAGTTTTCTATCCATCCTCACTCTCATGTCTCGCTAAATCAGGTCCAAGATATAACATCAGAACATTTGTAATCTACACTAATCTAGTTAAATCTGATCCTTCCTTTTCCCAGTCTACTGATGCTTTGCAGTATGCCTCCTCCCTATAACTCCTCTGTCTGTGTGAATGTCCCTGTACATCCATCTCCACACCCTGCTGTCCCCATTGTTTTGCTCTATTATCCTCTTCTTCTTTTGTTTGTCTCTCTTGTTTGCTTTCCCCACATTCTCTACATCCATCTTGTGTCCTCCACTGCAAATACTTATCGAACAAATTAGTACAACAACAACAACAACAACAACAACAACAACAACAACATATAAAACACCTACTATTTTTACTTCCTGTGCATATGCCTTTTCAAGTGCATATTTTTAAATAGGGAACCATTTATTTGACCTGATTAGTTCTAGTAAAATGAGGGGTTATTTTCCGCTTGTTGTTCCTGTGCAGAATTTGAACATTGACACACAATGGAAATAACAAGACGCGCGTTTTTCTGGTTGTTTTTTTCTTATTAAAATGATGATCGCAGAAATAAAATTGGATCACCTGCCTGAACAAATGTACTCTCTTAATGATAACAATATTTCTGTATGTACACAATTCAAAATCTTAACTGCTAGAAAGGTTTAATGCATATTTATTTAAATATTTTATATTACCCCTCAAATACATGAAAAAAACCTTTGCATTTTTTTTGTATCACTTGCTCCTGTTGTGTCAATTATGCCATTGTACGTTGTACATTTATACATTATATAATATCAATATAGCATCTCTCTAGGCAACTTGCTGCTCAAGTATAAACTGCTGATTGGACAACTCCTAAAATAATAGCACTGACGTTGACTATATCTGTCAAAATGTAGATCTGCCCTGAGCTCCTCAGTAGTGAAAAAGTTCCACAGCTCTCGCTCAGCAAACTCTGCACAGTCAGTGTGGCAACAGTGGTAATTCTAGTTTCAAAGAAATCTTTCTTTAATCAGTATCATGAAGCCAAATGTAGCAGCGTACAATGGCTGAAAACATGACTACATTTTTTATCCGTTTATTTTATCAATGGCTATTTGCCCTCTTTTGCCTGTGTTTTTCCCTCATAATGCATATGATTCAGGTTTGGCTCGAAACAGAATAAAGTGAAGGACAAAATCAAAGGTTCCTTTGATGTGCCCTCAGATGCCACAACACGGAGGAGGCGTTCTCATATCAACAGTTTTCCCATCAAAAATAATATGGATTACACAAGATCATCAAGGTTTAATGGCCCCTTCAGGCCATTGGCGTTGATTGCATTTGTCCATATATTTGAGCTGGAGCCTGTTATGTACATACCACAGCCCACAGACCAACACTGTGCTTCTCTCACTCAGGTCATGACAGTGTGACCGCCCACCTCTGAGTTTACATGGGCTCAAGCTTTGTTGTTTACATATTTAGTATTGTACATCATTGTGATTGTTTCTCTTTTGTCTCACTGTCCCGTGCAGGTCCCACAGCTAGCCTAGTGCTGGTGTCCCAGCTGCTACCTCTGTCCCGCTCTGCGTCCTCTACTCTGACTATGTATGTCCCCTTAGTCCTGCGGGACGGGATGTCAGGTCTCACCAGCACCGGGACGGTCACAGTGTCTGTGTGTCCCTGCCTGAAAGGAGGGGCGAGAGCAGGGGACAAGGACAAGCAGACAGAGGGCGACTGGGACAGAGAGGCGGTCTGTCTGCCTCAACAGTCCACACTGCCGTCACCTGGACTCAGCACCGCCGCCCTGCTGGCCATTCTGGCCTGTGTGGCCACACTACTAGGTAAACACATACAATTTATCCAGAAGTTTTATTGGTACATTAATTCCACTTGTAAACACCTTTTCCCAGGCTGTTCCTGTACTGGGGGGACACACTGTCAGATTTGATCTGGGTCAAATGTTTTTAGTCCTCTGCAGATGTCTCTGCATACATCTTTTGCTGAGTCATATTGCTGTTGGCAGTTTAGTGACAAGGGTCCGAGGACATAGCAAACATTAGCAGTAACAATAGAAGCACGTCCGCCTGCCCGTCCAATGGAGTAGGAGCCCTCCTTCACTGTGGAACTCCTCAACGTTTCCCCTTTTCCAAAAGAGGTTTGGTTTTGTTTCCTTGCCGAGAAGAAGGGTCTAAGGACATGGGACCTTGTTATATTTGTCTAAGGATAGGGGATTTAGGGACATTGCCATGTCCCTATGAACGTTGTTTAATCTGTTCTCACTGTCGCTCTTCAAGGGAACCACTGTTGTGATTCCGGGCGTTACAAAAATAAAATTGAATTGAATTGAAGAAGAAAGCTGCAGTTGTTATCTTACAATACCATACAAACTAACAATGCAGCATTTAGAGTGTGAGTTTACGCTCATCTTAAATCAGCTCAAGTTATCTTTAAAACAATCACTCAGAAATTTAAGTTTTTCCTGTTTTCATAGACATATTCACATATACACATTCATTTTATCACACTATTTTACTTAAATTATTTTAGTATGTATCTATGTAGATCATATTATGCTGTACACTTTATACTGTGAGATGTAGCAGTTTAATGCTAATCTGCAAATAAAAAGATGTACAAATAGTGTTTAGGGCTATTTACACTTGACTGCTTCCCTCGATGCTTCATCTGCATATGGAAATAAAGGAGGCAGCAGCGTAAATATTGCCCTTAGTCACAGCTCTGTGCTAGCAGCCTTTTTCATATTGTGGCCCATTTCTCACCTCTGCCAAGGTCAGTGCTAATCACAGCTAAAATAACAATCCAGTCTGAGTGTTGGGCCCCATGGTTTAGGATAAGGCATAATAAAATGTCAGTGCTACCTGCGCAGAAATCCTCAAAGCTCAATTGGATAATGTGCAGGTGCTGAAAAGGCTCTGGCATGTAGCCAGCATCATTGTCATTTCCATTCAGTCTGGTGGATCACTACTCATGCCTCAGTGATAGGACATTATCATTCCAGAGGAGACTAGTTCAATCAAGGAAGAAGCGCAACATGGCGTGAAGGTGATCACGCCGAGTGACTTCTGCTGGAGTTAGAAAATGAGTTCTCAAATGACAAGGGCGTTATCTACAGCGGACAACAAGCACTACTTTAAAGGAGTGTGTTTGCACTGGTTTTGTTCGCAACAAAAATCAAAGTTTCCTTCACCTTAATTAAAAACTTTAACTTCTACTGTAACTTTGATGCAAGGTTTATATACAAGGCCTTTCGGAGATTATTTTAATAGAGATTGACATGAACAGTAAATGGATATACATCCAGCAGATAAAATATGTGTGTGTGTGTGTGCGTGTGTGTGTGTATATATATATATATATATATATATATATATTTATGTGTGTGTGTGTGCATATGTATATATATATATATATATATATATATATATATATATATATATATATATATATATATATATATATATATATATATATATATATAGTACTGTGTATATATATATATATATATATATATATATATATATATATATATATATATATATATATATAAATCTGCTGGGTTTATAAGCATTTTATAATGATATTGATGATAATAATTATATGTGTCAATCAAAAATGAGCTAGCTTTATTTTAAGTGTGATTAAGTGCAAAAATACAGTACTAGCTGAGTCTTTGAAGCATTGTCAGCTTAAACTTTGCTTGTCCAAGATCAGAAGTAAATTCCCCAAATTCCCAAATCCAACAAAGACACGTGAACATTAATTCAAATCAATCACCTGAAAAGACATGAACATGCTAGTTATCCATATTTCAGATGTATTAAATCAAAAGACGTTTGTCAAAGAGCCTGGCTTGGCTGGTCGCCCTCAACCCCAGGTCAAACGTGGTGTGCTCTGGGAACTGGAGCGAGCCATGCAGTGTCATGTGAGAATAAAAGGTCCATTTGCCTGGCTGCAGCTCAAAGTCAATTACCGAACGGTGGCATGCAAGCTGCTGATATGATATACCAGCTCTAACCCAGGGCCTCGTCAGTATTCATTTTGTCTCACCTCCTTCCCTGAATGTGCTCCCTTGCTCTCTTGCCTCCTCACTCTTCCAAAACCTTCCTTCCTCTTATTTCCCCTGCGACTTGTGCCCCTTCTCCCTTGTTCATCATTCTTTTTCCAATTTCTCTTCCATGGCTGACTGTCATGTTTTTTCTGTCACCCGTCCCCAGCTGTGAGCGCCCTGTCATTATCGCTGCGGCGTCAGAAGCGTGACTCGCTGTCTCCGCTGGAGGAGGATGATGTGAGGGAGAACATTATCACCTACGACGACGAGGGCGGAGGAGAGGCCGACACTGCAGCCTTTGACATTGCTGCGCTCCAGAGCGCCCCCCACAGCTCACGCACCAGAGGCTATCGTACACTGGACAGCAGGAATGTGTGAGTATTGTGTGCCCAAAATTATTCACTTTGCCCTTAGGAAATGTTTTATCTATGAAGAACAGAGCATATGTTTAGACTAAAATTAGGTTTATGTATATTTCTCTAAAATAGGGGTCCCCAACCACCAGACAGGGCTGTAGGCCACGTGGTACTGGAAAATATTATTCATCTTTTAATATGTATTTCATTTCTGTCCTATAGGCAACTGCTATGTTCCTGTGTTGTATGTAGTTAATTAACCTGGTAAACAGTCAGCATAATTAAACTGTATTTTTATTTTTATCTAAGGTTAGGTTTTATGCATTTTGTGCCTTTTATGATTAAGTAATGCAGTGTATGCTATGATTATCAAGTTTCAGTCAAAAGACGCTGTTCAGATACAGTTTGTTCATGCCCTCTACAATACTGTGTTGTGTTTTGATGTTCCATTGAAACAGTATTATTGCCTTTGGACTAATAATTAGTTTGGATGAATTCATGTGAGCTATTATGAGAAATACAAAGGCTGCTTTAGGCAAATTGTTTTCCACTATTTGCGGAGGTGGACACATACAAACTTCTAGTGCAATTATGTGGAATGTTTTTGTAATAAACTATATCTTTCTCTTAGCAATACTGCTTAACTCTTACACTTGTGTGAAGGAGCGCGCCATGTAATAAATGTTGATTGTAAATGTGCGTTTCTGTTATTCAGTGCTATAGGACCACGTCAAAATAGACCTCCAGCTGCATTACAGGACATTAAAGCAGCAAATGAAACAAAATAAGTAGCTCAAGGTTGATGTGTCTTTTGCAGAGTGTAATACAGGATGTTTGTTTGTTCCAGTCGTTACGCCCAGCGGGCTGTGGAGAAGGGTCGCACTTACAGCTGGGCTCAGAACCAGGGTCTGGACCAGACCTACAGCGGCCCCGGAGGTCCTCTCTACGGCCGACTCTGTTACAGCAGCGCCACTCTCCCGGTCCTACGCCGCACTCCCGGAGGGGCGTTCGAGCCGGGCCTGGCCGAGCTGGGCTATCGCTTCCCTGGGGGCCAGCCGGACCACTCCCTTGTCATCCAGAACCAGGCTGCCATGGTGGGCCCAATGGAGTCTGGGGCAGTCTACATCCCCGCCACAGACATGAGCATTGGGAGTCGCACTGGCAGCAGAGACGGGACAGCGCCTCAGAGCAGGGTGAGCACTTCGGACGGAGGAACGCCCAGAACATCTGACAGTCACGATAGAGGAGGGGGCACGGGGACAGCCAGCAACTGCACCGAGGCCAGTGAGGACAAACTCAACGGTCAAGACATAGACTGGGTAAGATTTAGACCAGCTTCAGGTGTGACAGTGCACAGAGTACAGAGTATAATGATTACGGTATGTCCAGTGCAGAAAGTGGCCACATGCACCTGACACCTTTGTGAGACGAGCAAGATTATACCCTGACTCCTCTGTCGTAAAGCTTAGCTGATTAAAAGGCTGACAGCAAATGTCCAGTCCTCCTGCAAACGCATTTGAGCTGAAATTACACATACTATATAGTTTTAAGTGAGCTGCTCAGCTTCTGCAAGCTGCTGTTTCAGTCATGAGACACACAATATCTTGTCCAAAAGTAACTAGAACTTAGTTGTGTCATTATGGTATATGTATTTATAAATGTTTGGAATAGTTCATGTTTTTATTATCTTTACTTGAGGCGGACCAGCTGTTTCTTCAGTTTACTCAATAAGTAAAGCAAAACAGTTGACATTTAAGCAAAAACAAAATTAGCACAAATTTATTTTGTAACAGTGCCCAGTTGTAATGTGACAACGTTTTAGCTTGAATCCAGCACTCACACACCTGTAGTAAAATTAAAGGACATGGGGAGAAACATTACACAATGTGCATAGTCAAAAGTGGTACTTTAAAGTCTATAATAATAATAATAATAATAATAATAATAATAATAATAATAATAATAATAATAATAATAATAATAATAATAATAATAATAATAATTTTTGTGTGTAAAGAATCCCATCTTGTGTATCGAGTGTCAGCCGTTATGTGTGAAGTGTTATGTGAAGTGTGAGTGGGAGGTTTGATGGATGGCAGCCCTAATGCATGGGTAAAGAAAGCCAGAGACGTTGAAATTGGACTAATATTAAAATTAAGTGGTCAATTAAAGATATGGGGCTTATAGAAAGCACTGAATCTGGATGAATTATTCAATTTACTAGATATATCACTCTAAATGCCATTATAAATCTAATGAATGTTGATAGTTGCCGTGGGTACTGCAATATTGTATTAATGTATTTTGAATGTGTAAGGAAGATGGGGATTTGGATAGCCATTTATAGCCTGCTGTTCATTATAATTTTGGATGTTTATTTATTAGTAATATAGGCTTCTTGGTTTAATTTGGAAATATGTTATCTTTTTATCACTTCCTGTCCATTTCCTCCTCACAGTGCAGTGTTAGCTCATTCTAGTCTTGAATTAATATATTTCATTTGCCTCTCTTCATCTCCCTTGTTTGTCTCATTTGTCACCACATCCTCTCTTTCCTAATTCTCCCACCAAAATATGTTGATTACATTTTATTTCCAAACCTAACACCCCTAGATCTACCCCCAAGTCCTATCTGAATCCACTCACCTCCACTCCCCACAGATGCAGTCGGAGAGCGTTCCCCGGGAGCACAATCTGGTGATGACTCGCTCTGGTTCCATGATGGGACAGGGGGGCCATGGTGTTGCGGGGGGCTGGGTGTGCGACTCTGCCACGCTCCCACTGGCGGGACGAAGAGCCTCACGAGCCGGGATGTCTCCAAAATGTTCTGGTTCCCTCCAAGGGGAGACAGACGCAGGAGGCGGAGAAGGACAAGGGCAGAGAGACTATCCCGGGACACTTGGAAGGGGCGGACTGGAGATGGGGAGCAACTTTGTAATAGGGAGAGGAGAAAGAGAAGGTGGAATTTCCCTTAGTGGGACGCCGACTGGTTTTCCTGAAGGTTTTATTGGAGACTGGCGTGACCGCATTGGGATTGGAGGGTACGTGGTTGGAAGAAGAGATATGAGCCCACAGCTTTTGCCTTTGCCTCGAGGGGGATATCCTGGCGTACTTGGTGCCACCTGGGCTCACCCTGGTGTAGAAGCTGTCCGAGGAGCCCCCGGAGGTCCATCTTTGGCCTTACGAGTCGGTGAATTCCTCCGTCTACGCCTCGCCCAAGTCACTTTTGACCCCTCCCAGCCACCGTACGATTCAGTGCAAGTGTACGGCTTGGAGGGCACTGGGTCGCGGGCTGGGTCCCTGAGCTCACTGGAAAGTGACGGGGACAAAGATGGAGACAAGGACGACTGGGGGGCTGGCATGGAGGACTGGGGTCCGCAGTTTGAGAAACTCTCTCAACTTTTTAAAGAAAGAGAGAAGGAGAAGGAGGAGAAAGGAAAATTTATGGAAAATGCAAAAGAGGATTGTGAGAAAAAGGAGGGAGGAGACGACGCGAAGGACTGATACATATGAAACAAATGGGGGGCAAAGGGGGTAGTGGAAAAAGGAGGGAACAGAGGATGATGAAAAGGCAGGCCACGGCAGAATAATGTGAGCAGAAGTTAGAGGAGAGAAAGATGAAGAGGCAAAGTAATAAAAAGAGACAGAGAAAAATGAGCCCAAGGAGGACGCTGAGTGTGAGGGCAGGGGAGGGAGTGATTGATGTAATTTAAAGCAATAAGTGTTGAAACGCTGATATGGTTGAGCACAGATACTGAGACAATGCCCAGGCTGCTTCTGCTCGGGGCACTGACAATTTGTTAAACGTTTCGGACAAAGAAAAACAACCCAAACATCACCAAACTGGATTTTAATTCAACACTCACGTAAGGGCATGAGAAACGACGGCCGGCAAGAGGGGAGACGTGGCGCAATGTTTTTGAACGTGTATGGATGTATATATGAGCAAACACGCATCTATTATCGGCGCGTTTCAGAAGCCCCATTCACACACAGTTCCAGGAATATTGCCAGGCACAGATAGCCAGAACTCTCAGCAATGACTTCTTTTCACACTTGCCACATCAAAAAAGCAGAGAAATCAGTCCTGGCTTTGTTCACTCATGACCCTGCTCTGGCAAAATGCTAGGTAAGTTCCCGGGGCAGGCTACATGTGTGAATGGGGCTGGAATGTGATGAATAGAGGTTATGCAGATGACATCACATCATTCTGAATTTCAGCAGCGAGTGGCAAAAATGCATGAATGTCAATGGTGAGTAATGAAATGTTCTCTTGTAAGAAGCTCAAAACACAACTAAAATGTAAAAGAGCCTCTACAGTTTAATAACAAATGTGAAGGTCTACTGAAAACCAGATAAACAAAAGGAACACTTGCAGCTCACATTTATAAGTGATACAGACTTTGGGATCATAAACTCAACCGACTACCTTCCTCGCCGTCCTCTTTGCTGACGAAATGTTTTGTTGTGGGCGAATTACAATTATCCTAAAACTCAAACCGCCATTAGCTTATAGAACTTTATTTTGGGATAGTGCATATTAATGAACACATGTACATTTCAGTGTAAAGATGTGAGATTATTGAAAAGATGCTCTTTTCTATGTGCAGTCCTTAGGCAAGTTACACAGAAGACAAACACAAAACAACACAAGAAAACAAGGCCATGTTTGAAGTAGCAGTACAAAACGTCCATACTGGTAAACACTTTGAATAAGTTTTATTGAACGCTAAGTTTAGTATTTAGCATCTTAACAGCTCGTGTGGTTTAACATTAGGCTAACTGAAAGTGCTATGATGAGCTCGGGGCAACATAAAAAATAAATACTGTCATCTTACATTTGGCCGTATAAAGCTAAGAAACACTTTTTATCTGTTGTGCTGCCCATTCAGTTCTGCCACTTGAAAGTTGAGGAGCATTTTTTAAATAAAAGAATGTCATTGCATAACCTCTATATCCACCGTTGCTATAGCAATTAAACATTCAAAACCAAAAATATGACATATTTTGAATGAGCAAACTATCACCAATAAACAGGAAGCTAAAACCCATGAATACTGTGAGAGAAGGAAGCGACACAACCACTTTCTAAAGAGTGATGATATCTGAGATGGAACATTAGTTTTGAGAGGAAAATGTAAGAGTAAACATTTAACAAAAGCAGGAGAAGACAGGGAGAACCACAGTGGAATAAAACATCTATAGAGGGCATATACTGTAGTGGAAGAAGTGATATGATTGTACAGAAATTCTTGCTTTTATTCCATCTGCGGCACTGAAAAAAAGTGAATTATTCAGCTCACTACTTCATTCCAAATGAACATGATGAATCATTTAAACACTGCAAAAGATTCCCCCTCCTTTAAGCCCACAAGGATGAAAAGAAGAAACATTGTGAAAAATTGAAGCGAGCTAAGGTTATATGATCCACTGTGTCCCCAGCCTCACCTCACTCGCCGTCCCCCGGGTCTTCCCTGTGTTCACAAAGACACACCAAGCAACTGGCTTTGATTGTACGGCCATAATACATATTCCATTTATGTTATGGAGAATTCAACACTTTTATTGGACTATAAATGTTTTTATTGAGGATGTCCCTACTATTTTTTATACATAAACCTCTCCTGCAGACTCACGGCATGCAATTAAAATCAGTAAAGCTAAAGAAGCTACGGCAATCAAATCTGGCCAAAAATGTGAATACATACAAATGCCAATGGTCAGAAAGTGTTTTCCGCTGGAAAGCACTTTTCTACTGTGTGATGTTCGATATTAGACAATGAGTCATGTCATAGTTGTTTTATAAGATGACATTTAAACAAAAATAGTTAACATGTCTTACTGTATGTATAAATAAAACTATGTAAATATTGTTACATATTATTGCTATCACATGTGGGTCTGTGCAAAAGGTTTTAGTTGGGTGCATAAAATGGTGCTTTAAATTTATTAAAGCATGTTTTAATACATTTTTATTTTATTTATTACTGTAGTAATAATAAGTGAAGAACTAAATTCTTAATTTTGTGTGAATTACTGTTGATATCTGAGGATAACTGTTTGTGGCTCACTGGTAAGAGCATTGCATTGTCCAGTGCCTTGGCAATGGTCAATGTTCTCCAGGTTTTTCTCTCAATTTTGTGTATTTTTGTAGATTGATTGATTTGTTAGTTAATAGTATTTTTTCCTAAACCTGAAAGACTTTTGCACAGTCCTGTACATGAGTGTAAAATATGTCCAAACGCAGCACTGTGGAGACAATGTGTTCGTATCTTCTAGATTAGAAATTGATAAAGAGCAAGACTCCTGGATCTGTTTACAGTCAACATGTTGTGACTTGTTCCCGTTTTAGATGGACAGGCAAAGGTTTCAATTATACATGTAGCCTCTGGCCAAAGTTTCCTCTACACAATATTAGTTACAGGATGCCTCAGAGCGAGCCTGTCCGAGCGAGGAACCAACCCGAGCGAAATCCAGTGGTGAGGGTGAGGAGAAATTCCATAGGACTACAATCTAAATCAGAATATGACACAGAATAATGATATGTCTATGTAAAAGTCGAGTAGAAGTCTGCTGTTTTGACCTGGTTTGGTAATATACAGGTGCACATCAACAAATTAGTGGAAATACTATGCAAAACGATGTAATATTAATGTATGTATGGGCTCTTAATGATATACTACATTTTGGCTGTTATCTATACAATCAATTACAAATATAATAGGATCCACTGTTTCTCTTTTAATGAGACTAAAATAAATGAGGTGCACCTGTACTATGTGAGAAAGAGTCTTGTTTTTGATTTGGAGGAATTCCTGTGTATCTGTGAAAAACGACGACATATTTTGATTATATCATAACAAAGTCATGTATTATAGAAATGATATGAATACCCAATTTATAATCCAAAAATTGTGTCCCACTAAAATACTATACTATACAGAATGTGGGCATCTTCTGCGTGCAATATCAGAAACATCATAGTCCATCACTGGTTCACTGTAAAGCCACCGAGCCGCTCTGCCTGTTTGGTCCATTGTCTTGTTGTCATGGTCTACTAATGTGAACACTTGAGGTACACATGGGACGCCAGGCCGGCTGACCCACATGTACACTCTTCTACCTGAGCCACTGACCAGCACCCACAGCACCTGGATGGGATTAGGACCAATGTACAATACTGTAATACTGCACAAGGACCAGAGATTTGAGCCGGGGGTGCACAACTTCAGCGGAAATGACTGAGATGAATTTGATTTTACGGCGAAGGACCACTCTCAGATTAAGTCAAAGCTCTGTTGAACTGCACCAGGCAATAACATCACGGAGCAGTATTGAAACACTCAGCATTAAAACGTTAGATTTAGAAGTTAGATTCAGAATTGTAAAATATTTTACGTTTGTATGTATTAATCTATTTGCTTATTAGTCTGTTTTTTTTTTGTGTATTACTTTTGCCATTGATTAAGCGGATTTGTGCCAAAATATACTCACTTAATGTTGAAGGTTGAATTGCATATACTCTGTAGAAAAAATCTTTATAATCTGAGAAATAGATAGTATATCGAGTATACAACAGTTTGCCAAAACAGTGTGAGCAGTTTTATATAATGCAAATTAAATGTGCCAACTTTTTCAATTCCCTCTCCAAATAAGCACCTTACAGAGACAATTAAAAAACTAATATAAAATAACAATTAGCAGGGCCTTTAAGTGACTCTTTGTAGTTAATCCCAGCCACAATTGGCTCCAGTTTTTCATCTCTCTAGATTTTTGAAGTGCTTTCTCGGCTGATTGGTCCAAATCCAACTGAGGAGTGACTGATTTCTCTTATTTCAGACGTGTGAAGCCGTGCACCGACTGAAACACTCCACTCTCTGATTATTCCCCCTCCTGAGCCCCCAAAATTGGTCCAATCAAATGCTTGATTAGTTGAATAAATTGTTTTAAACCGGATCAAGTCTGCATTCCCGAGAGATGAAAAAACCCTTTTTCTTTACATTTTCAAGAGAATAGATGAGCTATACAAGGAGACAGGGAAAGCCACTTCTCTTCTCAGTTACATAAAACCCATATATATTACAGTTTGTTCCTTTCTTTTTAACCTTTTGCTTTTAACCTTTTTTTCCTAAATATGACGTGATGAAGATGCGAATAATGTTTAATGACAAAGCTTTTGTGTGTATGTTATGGCCTTTTCCTGTAATCGCATGTCTTTACTATTTGCATATTTATTATTTGACTTTCTTATGTAGATTCTCAGACTTCTAACTTTGACCTTTTAACCTCTAACCAGTCATTCCCATTGGTTGTGCACCCTCTTTGGATCTCATTGCTTCTGCACAATGTCAATACAACTCCACAATTGCGTGCACTGTATTTATTTCTGTTAAACTTTTTTTGTAAATTTGAATAAAAAAGCATCTATTTCCAAACCTTCTCCTTTCCGCAGCCTTCCAAATTTCTGGATAATCAGATCTCAGCTGTATTTTTTGTCGTGTTTTGCAGCAAGACTGAAAGCAATTGAGAGATGTGCCGTGCATGCGAATCATTGTGCACCTTGTTATGAGTGGGTGGGTGAGCCTTGTCAAATTGGCCCCTTGAAATTTCCCGACAGTCTTTGTTTGTGTATGTGTGTATGTGTGTGTTTTTGGTAAGATGAAGGAACACCTTGTCTGGACAGATCCGGCAGGATGGCGGATGCGAGGTCAGTAATGGAGGACAGACGGAGCAATCATGCTTTCAGACAAAGTTGGAGAGTTCTCTGTTTGCTCTCTGGCTAAGAAAATAATCGTGAAAAGGACATTTTGAACCTGAAAATGGTGGCAAACAGACCATACCTGACAGGTATAAAATATAAGTCCCTTTTTTACTAATCCGTGCAGTGCTCCTCTGGTCGGTGCATTCGTCCTTTCCCTATGATGGATAGAGGAGATGTTCCTCATTGCCATGTGACTGAATAGCTGTCAGATTTATTACAATAATCAAATATAAAGGAGGGGATTATTTCTACATGATGGTTTAGAGAATGATCGTGTTAGCCGGGTCTCGCCTTGATTACAATGATAATACCAGCCTCAAGTCAGGGGGAGACGGAGAAGGCTGGAGGAGGGAGCATATTAGCAGTTAATATCCACAACGTTCGCATTACACAGAATTGTATTTGTGATTGGGTTATAGCACAATCTCAAAGGCTTAGGAAAAAAGCCATTTTAATGCACTGAGGTAATTCTTAAGAGTCCAAGGGCCTGTTCGGATTGATCTCATATTTCAAAACATTTGTGTCAAGAGTCAAGTAGATCATTTAGTTATAGTACAGAATAAAGTTGTTGTCACATTCATTCATTGTTTAAGGGAGTCTATAGAATCAGTCAACCTATATTAACTTCTTGAGTATTTATAGCACCTGTATATATGTATAAGCTATATAGCCAAGACGTTGCATGGATAGCATATACTGGCAAGCTTATACATTTCTTTGATTGGTCAATACGCCTGTCAATCACACCAATTGGAAATCAAGGAGACAGGATGTGATTCCTGTCCAAAACGTCTTTATGAAGTATCTTCGCTGCAGTAATATCTCCATAGACATATGGCAGGTGGCTAAACCTCCCCATGTAACTTAGTGCACCAAGTTTAAGTGTTAAGTGTTTTATTACCATTTTATCAAGTGTTAAAATGGTCATAAAAAGTAATAATAAACTTTTTAAAAACAAACAGCATAGATATATAGCATTCCCATTTATTCTCGATAGGGAACAAACTAGTCCATGCTTTAGTAAAAATAAATCCCAGTCGTTTTAAATCCACAACTGATTTCAGCAAGCAAACATTGCTATCAACATAACATTAGCATGATGTCTTATGAGGCAGCCTAAAGCATCAACACTGCAATGCAGCAGTGGAGGTGAGACTTTGCACTGTCACCCCTCTGTCAATAATTACAGCATACATAATTGATCATAGTTCTGAGCAAGTGATAGACGTCCTCCTGGAAGGGCCAGAGGACTGGGCTGCATATGGTTGCATCACAGGACATGCAGCGAGTATATTCAGGCATGGACATTCTCCATTCTGTTAGAACCTTTCTCACACTCAGCATCCCTCTGGATACAGCACACGCCGTGAGCGCTCAAGCGATAGTGTTTGGGCGTAATAGATTCTGACTAACTCTGCATATCAACTATAGGTTTAAAGAGTTTTAAGCAATAGAATGTTGAATAAGGTGATGATTTTAAGACGTAATGTACACCTCAAGTTAGGGACATCCTCCTCCTGCCCCTGGGATTGCTGACGGACAAAACCCGAGCCTTTACACACTGCTGAAAATTGCATGGGTTAAGTTATTAACTGTGACGTACTCAGTATGTGGATGTGCTCTGACACAAGGGAAAAGGGTAGGCTTACTTTCTGGGCAAAGGTCTGCCTGCTTGTCACCATGCAGATGTTATTGCTTTGCCTGGAATGTTCCACAGTATGGCATTATCTTCATAAAGATAAACAGGCCAATTTGCAGGTCAGATCTGTGGAGAGGTGAGCCCACTCACAGTAAAATGCATGACGTTCCATAGTTTTTTTAGCAATCACAACTGTAATTGACTGAATGCAAAATTGATACATTTAATGCCATACTGTGGGACAGAGCAATAACATCTCTTGGAGAGAAGAAGTGGTGGACCTTTCACCAGAAAAGTTACTTAGTGCACCTTATAATGTTGTAGAAGTCAGCCTTTTAACCTGTCTGAGGTTTGTTTGGGAAATTCTGTAACTGCACGCTTTTTGAATATTCATATCAAACAGTACTGACTATCTACCAATTGGTCCATTCATGTATCGTGAACATAAAAACAAATGTTTTCAGAGGTTATTCTGCATCAAGATCAGCTGTGTCCACGTGTATTTCATCCGATTTCACTTTCAAGTAAAGGTCTGGGTCATAATTTCATGTTGTTAAACGCCCATGTTCATGTTGTTTTCCTGGGCTGTGACAAGGTGTAAGAGTTGAAGTCTCAAAATGTATTACAGTATGTCTCAAGTCTACAGCCTATAGGCTCTTCCATACTTTTCAGCACATTACGCTCTTTTGAAATGGAATAACAAAATGATCACAATTTATTTTTTCTAAGCGACTTCCAACTCTCCTAGAAGTTTTTGCCCGCTGCTCCACTCTCTTATGTCTGACTCAAGATGCTCTCGGAGTTCAGTGGCTCATTTGAAGTGGAAAATTAAATCTTCATTAACAATCTTAATTAGAGTTCGATCTCCCCACAGCCCGGCGACAGGGAATCCATAGTGTAACGGGGAAAGACCTGCAGGAGGCGCCACATTTGTAGAGGTGACGTTCAGGAGGATTAGGGCTAATGAGTGAATGCGAACTTCAGGCTGAATTACACAAAAGGTATTTACACTTGTGAGGCTCGGGAATAGAGGGTAATTAAAATGGCCTTTTGCTTGGGAGATGGCACACAAAGACAGTAAACATGTGAGGCGTATATTTAAAGGTTATGAACATTAAATAAGTAGATTATTAGAAAATACACTTGGAAAAAGACACGGCATAAATAAATACACAGTCCTGGCATAGCATAATGTTTATTTGTAAATGTGTGCACATAATTCAAAATGTTTTATTCATTTGTTTCAGGGACAGTGTGTATTAGTGCATATTTCTTTAGAAATGCCAGAATTAACCAAGAAGGCTGTTTTTCAACTGTAATATAAAATAAAAATAAAAACAGTATGACAATCAGGCACAATTTATATATTTACAGAACAAGGCCATGTTGAACTCAAGAAAAACAAAGTAAATAATAACATAAATGATCATTCTGACAAAGAAAGACAAAGAAAATCCTCTTTTGCTGCTATTGCTAAGCATGTTGAGCCTATATTTTCACTGACAAGGAAGTCACAAAGTGCTACAAAAGAGTAAGCTGGTCAAGATATTCTTTTGTTATCCTCTTTTGTTTCGACAGGAACACAAACTAATAATAAACGCCAAGACACAAAAGCATGAATTAGATAAGCATGTCTTTAGATAACACCCAGGTTTCTAAGTCTTGGTTCTGCAGACAGGCCCTGGAATGAGCCTTCACGGAGAAGGAACCCCACACTACAAACCAGCTGACTCAGACAATATTTGGGTAGCTGCAAGGAAAACCAATGTAGAACTGACTTTGACACTCCAACCAAGTCCCTCAATCTAAAATATGAGAGTTGAAGATGTCGAAGGCTGTGGACAGATCTAACAGTACATGAACAATACATTTTGCCCGAAACAGCGGACATCATAATGGCACTGGGCACTTTTAGCAGGGCCGTTTCTGTAGAGTGATGTTTACGGGAACCAGATTGAAACGTTTCATGAATGTTGTATTGCTCTAGGAAGCCTGACAGTCTTCAGAGACAACCTCAACATGAATGGGATCTTTTAAAGTAGTCCTGAAATATGAGCTGCATAAACCAAGTGGATCCAATGAAGAATCCACAGAAATGTATCTATATTTGTATTTATTTATTTATTTATTTATTTATTTATTTATTTATTTATTTATTTATTTATTTATTAACACATGACAGAATTCTAGTGAAATGTTCCCATTACTTCTACTACACATGTATCCACTATTAATAAAACGTCCATAATTAAGAAGATTTTGTTACATTTTATCCTGTATTGAATTGAACACTGTGTAGGAGACAGAGATGGTTTCATTAGTGCGTTAGACTTTGACAGCATCTTGTCTATTTAGCAACACACTGTTACTAGAGGCGGTATAATCCGTTATCATGCTTCCATAAGCACATAACATATGCCTAATACCAGCAGAAAGACGTTGAGCATGTTAAACACGTTTACACACACCGCTGCGTTTAGCTGTGGCCAGCATGTTGTGTTTTTTTTTAGTTATCATTTAGCAATGTGACAGTTCTGAGCGTAAATCAATTAGATAAATCACAAGGTTTTTTTGGAAGGGCGTCTGTTCTTATATCAATGACATTAATTCATATTCTAACTAGGACATCCAGTTACCTAAAAAAACTTCTTGGTGTAGTTTTTAGACAGCACTTTTTCTTGAGTACTATATTTTACCATGTAACAATACTCTTACTTGAGCAAAAGTTTTGGTTTTCTCCCTGTTAGAAACCGTCTAAAGCTTTAAGATGACAATTTTAAATTATTCATAATATTATCTGTGCTTTTTGTAACACTCCTTCAGACGGGTTAGTGAGGTAGTTTTTCTCATTTTGTGAGGTAGTTTTTCTCATTTTTGTGAGCTATTCTTGGAAAATAGCAGATTCTTTGCATTCTCCCTCAATTACACTAACTGAATTTAAAGTATGACTAATTAAGTTGGATGTTAAGTCCAGTCTGTTATTTTTATCTCTCTATCTCATACTTGAATAGTAGTTTTCAATTCATTTTTTCTCTACTTTTTTAACTGTAATTTCTTGGACTTCTACTTTTGACTTGATTCATGTTTTTTTGAGGTGACTGTGCTCTTACTGGAATACAGATATGGCAACCCTATCCAACCTCTAACTACATACGGTATAGTTTTCATTAAAATATGCTCAATTTTAGATATTCATCTTAATCCGGCCTCCAAGAATTGTGTCCCTCGGTCCGCTATTAGTTTACACAGAGCTGCCGATCTCCACCGAATATAAGTTCTCTACGTACAAAGCTGTTTTCTCATGAGCACTGAACATTTTACACAAATCAATCAACTTTATATTTTAGTGACAAGACTTTCACCTCGTTCTTGACTTCGATGAACGGAATTCCCAATCAACAAACTCGTAAGGGCCTGTCCCAAGCATGAAGGAGCCTAGAAGTGAAAGAAATCTATGCCATTAATTATTTAATAAAAACAATGGCACACAAGTGGAAGAAACATCCAAAAGTGAAGCAAAAAGTGATGGCACAATCACGATCTCACTGAAACAAGTTGTTCTAGACAGTCTTCCATTGGAGTGAATAATGTCTTCTCTCACTCCCTAATGAGTTCCTATCAGAACCCATCCAAAAAACTCTGACATTGACCAAGCTGCGTGCTGCTGCTGACGACTGTTGCCTGGGGACATCTGAGAGCAGAACTTGCCTAGAAGATCTTCGTCGTATGACAGGTATAGCCCGAAAAAAAAAAAAAATAATCCAGGGTGCCTGTGTCCCTGTTGAATACATGATTAGATTGGCTGTCCAGACATGACTTTTGTTTGCAGAGATGTGGCCATGCGTGGACTCTCTGGAAAAAGCAGGAAGATAGAGCCTGGCTTTGGCTTGTTTATCTTGTGTGGCTTTTTTCTTTCCACCCAGAGGAGTTGATCTGAGCCACGCTTCTGCTGCTGCTGCTGCTCTGGGCTCCATGATCTTATCTAAGACCCTGGAGAAAAAAAAGTGGGCCTTCATGTATGTATTGTTTGTGCGTAGAGGTGTCAGACTCTACGTGTTTCCCCATTGTTTTTCAGTATGAAGAAAAGAGAAAAAAGGCTGACATGATAGCTAATTACAGACACACAAACACTACAGCTGCAGCAGTGAGGGAACTAAGTACGTTCATTAGCCCTTTGTGTCACATTGTTCAACAAAGCTATCAGCATAATAAGTCAGATGTTGTGCCTTTGGAGGTGTAATTTCATCAGCTGTGTAACACCACTGTGCATGAATCAGAGCTAAATGTTAAAAGCAGTGAAAAAGATAGTGTTTGTTCAACTGTCCTCTTAATAAACAGGAACACAAACACATTTCCTCAGTGGGGACATTAAGACCTTAGAACGTACAACAGTGAATTGATCTTCCCGTCTGAGTGCACACAGGCAGCAATGTGAAGGACAGTACACTCTAAAAGATGATGCTGCAGTGGCTTTAGGTTACATGTGAATATAAATTTGTATTCAGTGCATGCTTGAGACATTTGCAGTCTGGAAATGGTCAAACTTCTTAATTCTTTGCAACATTTTCACTCTGCCCCAGGTCACCCTTGAAAAAGAGGTCTTGGTCTCAATGGTTTCTTACCTGGTAAAATAAAGGTTAATAAATGAATGAAATCAAAACAGGCTTCAATTTAAAGCAATTATTTTAGTGCCACCAAAAAAATAAATATATAAATATCTATATATCTATATATCTATATATCTATATATCTATATATATAATGAAATAATTAGACTTAACAAAGCATGAAAACAGATGTAATTCATAATGAACACATTATTTATCAAGAATGATTGATGCTCATTTGAGATTTGATGCTTGATGCTTATTTAAGTGTTAAGAGTTAGGGTAATTAACCATGGTTAATAGGCTTGAATCATTCTTAATAAACTATTTGTTAATTATGAATTAGGTAACCCATTTTCTGGTAGGCTTATATCTAGATTTTTACAATCTCAAACCGTAATTGTTTTAGACGTAACAGTTTACAATAATGAAAACCCTATCTATTCTATTTTCATTTGACTCTTCTGCTGTTTTCTGGTGTTAGACGTGATATGAATAATAAAGCTGCGCCTTCACTCAGTGTACCGTAACCACCAGTCACTCAATACTCAAGCACTAAAATGTTGCTTTGGGTCTGCTGCCACCTGCTGGTCAGGAATATTTAAATTCTTTAAAACTATGCATGTGTTTTTCACGTAAACAGATCATTTTTTTCTTATTATGAAAAATATGCAAACCATGTATTTACTAGCATTATGCCACAATTCAAAACAGTATATCACTACAATAAATAATCAAATGTAAATGCTTTATTACGAGAGATTTATTTTTTAACATTAACACACCTTTCTTGACTTAAAGTGTAAGTGACATTTCAGCGCCTACCAATTAACTGCATCGTTGTATTGTCATTTAAATTAAAGCATTATATGAACTTTTGTTAACCAACAAAGGCGTCAATAAGATTGAGGTAAATAATTAATAATGTTAATGTTTCATCATTTAAAATGGCCAAATGATATCATGTTTTGCTACAACAAAATGCACCAGATTTTCAGAAAGCTTAGCATTTTTCTATTTTCAGTTATTGTCAGCTCAAGAGTTTTTCTTAAGTGTTTCTTCCCTGCAGCGTCCCAGTGAGCGCTCTGCCGCTCTTATCCCATGTCCATCAATCTGTTCCCCTCCAAACTTCCTTTCTGTGCCTCTGCCTCATGCCCCCTGGACTCAGCATCATCTCAAACAATCATTTTCTATATTCTTCGCCAAATAACAACAAGCAGAGCATGCTGGGATACATCCACAGGAGGCATCCTTAGGCATTTTGCAACGAGACGTGGCAGAAATGTTTGAAGTTTTATCTTTAAAATTTTTGCAACTCATATATGGACAAAGTAGGTCAGAGCAGCCATGTTGTATACTTCTTGTATAGTGCATTGTATTTCTTTTTACAGTATAATATTGTTAAACAAAGGTTGCCCTCTCTGGTCACTACGGTGGAGCGAGTTGCATCAGGAAGGCCATCTGGTGTAAATATCTGCCAAGATGTAACTGCTTTACTGTGACAACCGCTCATTCTTTATTTTATCATAATTATATTTTATTCATCGTTTCATGTTGCATCATCGCAGAAGAAAGTTCCAAGTTTGTGATATTTTTCCTGACAATGGCAATAAACTTTTTCTTATTCTGAGCAAAAGAATGCAGCCAAACTAACAAAAATGATTTGTAACAGCCACATTTTCAAAAAAATTATTGTGATTAAGGGGAGACGGTACAGGCAAAACTCATCTTTTTGTATTTTTTGTTTTTGGTCAGTTTGCTTCCTCAAAAAAAGAGCTTTTGCGCGCAAACAACAAAATTGTCCAATTTATACCCAAGGTTATTTAATTCCCTTCCATTTATAGATTTATATATTAGACTTGTAAATTCAATGGCGGCTTTCATAAAAATGCTTTTTTTCTCTCTTAGGGACCTAAAGATCAGCCCTTAAAGTAGAACCTACACACACCAAACTTCTTGTACTTTTGTTGGATTTACAGAGGAATTTGTTGTCTATTCCAAAATTGGAATAAAAAAATCCCCCTTGTAATTTTTTGTGTATCTTATATGTCAACAAAAATACATTTAAACCAGGCTCTATTAATTTTTCAGATTTATATGTCCAAAATATGTGCAGTTTAGGCATTTATTATCACATCATATGAAAACATTTTATGATTAAAAACATGGAATCAATTGTCTTACATTTATGTGCCTAAACCACATGAGAACTTTCATATTGATATTTCTAAATTTAGGATTTTTTCCTATTCAGCTTCAGTGTCTCGCCTTAAATCATAATTCCACAGGGATATCCGATCCACAATGCCTTAAAGTACCTCTATCTATGAGTAATAATAGATGACCTCTAAAAGTTCAGTCTATTCCTTTGGTCTCAAATGCTCTCTGGCCTTTATCTGGACTTGGTCTCAGTGGTACCAACTACTCTATACACGATGGACATAATAATTGCACTTTTGATTTCTCCTTCTTCTCCCGGTTGATCTGAAGCTTCTATATGTCAAAGGAAACTCTACGGAGAGAGTTCAGAGAGAAAAGACGAGCAAATTAAAACCAAAAAAGACAATACAGGAGTCGGTCTCAGGATAGCGTTTCATATTTCTATAGACCTCTGCACAATCAGGCTTTTATTTAACTGTCTGAAGTGGTTCTCATAAGAGTTATATTCCGCAATTACCATTGGACTCACTTACACTACCGGGATTTATTCTATGAGCAAATGGATGCGCTTCAGTTCTGGACACATTTACAGGTTTCTTTTTTTTCTTTTTTTCTTGCATGGATCTAAGGAGAGCAGCTGGATCTAAGGAGAGCAGCTGGATCTAAGGAGAGCAGATGGATCTAAGGAGAGCAGCTGGATCTAAGGAGAGCAGCTGGATCTAAGGAGAGCAGATGGATCTAAGGAGAGCAGATGGATCTAAGGAGAGCAGATGGATCTAAGGAGAGAAGATGGATCTAAGGAGAGCAGATGAATCTAAGGAGAGCAGATGGATCTAAGGAGAGCAGCTGGATCTAAGGAGAGCAGCTGGATCTAAGGAGAGCAGATGGATCTAAGGAGAGCAGCTGGATCTAAGGAGAGAAGATGGATCTAAGGAGAGCAGATGAATCTAGATGGATCTAAGGAGAGCAGATTGATCTAAGGAGAGCAGCCTGGATCTAAGGAGAGCAGCTGATCAGGAGGAAAGATTGTATCTAAGGAGGCAGATGAATCTAAGGAGAGCAGATGGATCTAAGGAGAGCAGCTGGATCTAAGGAGAGCAGATGGATCTAAGGAGAGCAGATGGATCTAAGGAGAGCAGATGATCTAAGGAGAATAGATGCTTTCTAGCTTGATTCCTGTGAATGTTAATCTACCTGTTTTTTATTGACCAATGTCTGTTTCATTGTTGGATTTTCTAACTTCTGTTGGTAAAATCCTGACGAAGCGACTGCTTTGTGATTTTGGCTCTACAAAAATGATTTGAATTGAAATGCCTTAAAACTTTGACTTGGAATAATATTAGGAACCGTACACAAAAACAATGAATTTATCTCAAGTTTGGTGAGAATGAAATACTCAGGGATCCTCAAATGACCTCCAGATTGTTCCCAAAAGTCTTTCTTAGTGAGAATGTCACTTGGGCGACAAGTCACCAAGTCACAACATTATCAACCATGTTGTGAACTTGGTTGATATATTATCAACCAAGTCACAACATTAGTTCTTAAATATTAAATTTTTGTCAATACTAAAACAAACTTTTTCTGTGTATATAAATGTTATATAAATTCAGCCAAATTTCAAAACTTTATTTGGCCAACATGAGTGAGAAGATCTGTTATTAATACTGTATCTCAAATGTACATCTGGTAAGTTAGAGCAAACAGTGGAAGATTCAGCCTGTTACCTAAACACACAATTCTCCTCCATCGCTCCAAGACTCTATTCTACTGGAAGTGACATTTATTTCAAGGCAAGGCAAGGCAAGCGCAAAAGGCAAGGCAAGTTTATTTGTAGAGCACAATTCGTACACAAGGCAATTCAAAGTGCTTCACACAACAGGAAAAAATGCATTAAAATCACAAAGACATGGCAGAAATCACAATCTTAGTTCAAGACATAAAAGAGAAGAGTGCAAAGAAAAGCATTTCAGTCATATGCACAGCCAAAAAAAACAGTTTTTAGTTTAGATTTGAACATTGCCAGAGTAGCGGCCTGTCTCACATCCTCAGGAAGACTGTTCCAGATTTTAGCTGCATAAAACTGAAATGCAGATTCCCCATGTTTAGTCCTGACTCTGGGCACCAGCAGGAGGCCGGTCCCTGAGGTCCTCAGAGTCCGAGATGGTTCATATGGCACTAACATGTCCGAGATGTACTTTGGTGCTAGGCCATGGAGAGACTTGTATACAAGCAGAGCTGCTTTGAAGTCTATTCTCTGAGCCACAGGGAGCCAGTGCAGAGACCTGAGCACAGGACTAATGTGATCGTACTTCCTGGTTCTAGTCAGGACCCGAGCAGCGGCGTTCTGGATGTACTGCAGCTGTTTTACAGCTCGTTTGAGAGGCCAGTGAGCAGGCCGTTACAGTAGTCTAATCTACTAGAGACAAACGCATGGATAAGTCTCTCCAGGTCTGGTTTCAAGGTGGTCCTCTGCTTTTATCTCCTTGTTTTAGTGTCTACTGGTGCTTTCATAATACACTGTATTACATATATATATTATGATGCAATCAGACACATTCAAGCATAGATTTAGTACAAAGTTATGGCCATTCCAACAGAATAGAACTGGAAAAGAGACATTCTGTACTATTGATATCAATGCATTCTGTTGGTTGGCAACTTATCATTTAAAGGTTCACTGTGTAACTCTCCTGTGTAACTGGTGTCATTTTGCAACATATACACTAATGCCGTGCAGTGGAACATTCCTGGCAAAATCTCCATGGAGACAAGCTGGTGTAAAACCCTATGTTGTGCCTGTGGTCATCGGAGCACTCGGAGCAGTGACCCCCAAACTGGAGGAGTGGCTACAACAGATCCCTGGAAAAACATCAGACATCTCAGTCCAGAAAAGTGCAGTACTAGGAACAGCAAATATACTGCACAGAACCCTCAAGCTCCCAGGCCTCTGTAGAGGGCTCGAGCTTAGAAAAAGGACGAGACCGCGTCTCGTCCCTTTTTCTAAGCTCGTCCCTTTTTCGTCCCTTTTTCTAAGCTTCGTCCCTTTTTCGTCCCTTTTTGTAAGCTTCTAAGGGTGAGAAGGGAATTTTTTTTCTCCATATATATATATATATATATATATATATATATATATATATATATATATATATATATATATATGTGTATATGTATATGTATATGTATAGTGTATAGTATAATGTATATATGTGTGTATATATGTGTGTGTGTGTGTGTGTGTATATATATGTATATATATGTGTGTTTGTATGTCTGTATATATATATATATATTATATATATACACACATACATACACACACACACACACATATATGCATATATATATATATAAATATATAATATATTATATATATATATATATATATATAAATATATATATAATATATATATATATATATATATATATTATATAACATAGCAGCATCCAAATTGATTCTGAAAATGGCTAAATGTTTCTGGAGAGCCAGAGCTAATGTCTTGTTATGCCAAGAGACAGCTCAGAGAAAAATATAATTCCATGATTTGTTTTGGCATTCGCTCAGCAAATTAAGTTTTGATCGGTGAGATAATTTTACTTTCAGAATACACTTTAGAATCTGGGGAACAGAAGTAAATGAGCTAGCCTGCTTTGTTTAACAAGTGAACAAAACATACTTTCCTAAGGGTAGTGCTTGAATTTGAGACTTCTTTCTGGTGTTTTCTCCTGAGGCATGCTGGGACAGACGGCGGCCGTACACACACACACACACACACACACACACACACACACACACACACACACACACACACACCACATATGGTGGTAAAAACACAAATGAGTGACTGAAAGAGATTGAAGGACTTAAACGGCACACTGACTACTTTGAAGAACAGCAGGAAACCTGTGTAGAATTCTTAAATTATCAACACAGAAATTAAATACATGATAATTGGCTTTGGGCACAAAGTCTTTTTTTTTAGAATCTATTTATTTTATTTTATTTATCTGTTTGCCAGTATACAACAGAAAGCCCATGCATAAGCTCTCATATTTTTAAACAGGAATTAGAGAAAATGAGTACTGTACATGAATTGCAAATAAATAGATATTTACTTATTAGAATTTAATCAGTTAAATCATCCAATAGATAAACTAATACTGTATATTTCAATATAGCATTGTAGCATTAAACATTAGCTTATTTATTCATAAAAATAAATAAATAAAAAATATACAAAGGAATGTTTTCCTATTTTCTGACATGACCTAAAAGACAGTCATTAGCAGACGAGTGATTGACAGCTCTCACAGACTTCATCTGGAGTCTCCGCAGAGTCCTTCTGCAGTTCTCACACATTCTGAGCGTTGAGTCAGACTGACCTCAGGTCAACTGAAGAAATTATATCTGTCTCTGTCTGAATACAAGTCAGCCACTGCAGCAAACACTCAAACCATTATTTTCTTTAGACCTCTTACACATTTTAAAAGTATTAGTTAAATGTTTGTTTATTCATTTTTGTCAAATGTGAGCTTCAAAAACATAGAAAGAAACAGCATTTAATCTACTCCCAAGTCAATCGTTACGGGCTCTATTAAAAAAACGAAATTGCATTACAAACGTGAATCCAGATAAGATTTGAATGTTCCAAGGTCACAGGGGGTTTTGCATAGTGATTGCTTTATAGATAGAACAAAACAACAGCTGCATATCCTGTTAGACCCTCCTCTGCTCTTTCTGTGCACTCAGCAGTGATCCCTCCCACAGACCCCTCTGGCATTAGCATTTAGATTTGTCTCATTCCAGGTCCTTTCTCTTCTGTATGTGTTGGCATTTTTCCTGTTAGCATTTTTAAAAACTAAAATATCTCCAACCTATACTATATAAGAATTCTGACGTAATGACAAAGACACCGAACACAGTGAATCTAAAATATAAAGTAACAAGCTTTATACATTTGTATGATGTGTAATTACAGGCAGAATGACCTCTGACTCTACAGCTGCCATTCGTCACTGTTATCATGACCATTACGTCTACTTTTTCCTCCCAGGTCAAAATACTTCAAAACATTACAAAATACCCAAAAGCATTAAACAATCTACATTTAAAAACGGCAACTATAATTTCCAGCTTCACCTATGTTTTTCTTTACAGGCTTTACAAGTGATATTGTGATATTGCCTTCACACGGTTTTCTTCTTCACATCTTAAAAGTTTCCCCATTGCTAACTTGCAAAATGTGCACCCTTCTCCTGTTCTCTGGGGCTGTGCAGGATTAAAAGAGTGGAATCAGACAAAATAGGGCTTGTATCAGCAGGACTTGACAGCAGTTCAGCCTCTGGTGGAGTGAGCCTCAAAGACTCTCCACATGTAGCATCTGTTTCCAAATCACAAGATCACTAGATCCATTTATGAAGCAAGATGCAGCTTGATGCATGCTTTCCAGGTCAACACTGATATGATATGTCATTACGATTGAAAATCATATAAACAAGCTTAGCATTACTCACTTGTTACTGCACATTTTACTTACTACCTTATTTAGTAATTCAATTTGAAGACTTTTGATTTAGCTTTGGCCCACTTATATATCTTAAAGAGCATACAGACGGAATATTAGGTAAACATTTCGCATTCCTGTGATGATAATATAAAAAATAATAAAAAATACAACGACGACAACAACTTGACATTAACTTAGCTGTATATTACTTTCCAGAACAGTGGAAGCCAGAGTTTGATCATCGTTATATATTTGTAGCACTTGTAACTGGTAATAAACAAAGCCAATGTATGAAAGAGTCATGTGTGAGTTAATTGCAGTAGCAACAAGTTGGCTAGTTATTTTCAGTTTTTCTCCTTTCACATTTAATATTTTGCGATTTCACAATAATTTAGTTAAAAATATTAACCCCCCCTAAAAAAAACAAAGGATAGGCTGAAGCAAAATAGAGAATGATTCAGTAGCAATCATGTGGACACTGTTTTTGAAAATACAAGACATTTTTACATTCATCCAAAAGTCATTTTCAATCTGCGGACCTGGTTTGTGTTTATTCTACTCTGGGCTGCGTAAACCAGCCCACCGGCCGAACCGAATCCTGTTTTGTTATCTTGTTGTTATCTTGTTGTTTTGCCTTAACATTGTTACCATAATATTCATGTAATGTTAGGGTAGCAAAGAAGATTAGTTTAAAGTTCAATTTAGACCATGTAAACAAATAAATAAACAGGACAGGCTGTTATCGGGCGGTTCCGCCCGGTGGGCAGGGTTTACACAGCCCAGAGTAGCATAAAAATTGGAGTTCTCAGACCAGGACCGCAGATTGAGAATGAATTTTGGATGAAAGTCGAAATGTCTTGTATTTTCAAAAACAATGCCCGGATAACTACACTTGAATCTTATGTACAATGTAACACTCCTGGACAAATGAGGGATTACACCGGCTGAAGTGAAGGCTATTATTGTGTGTACTGTGTCAACTCGACGATAACAGCAAAAACACAAAACACCTCTATAGAACAGTATGTGAAATTATAATTCATCAATAATTTTGTGAACACATCTTGCTTTAACATTTGTTATTTCCTTAAACACAGTGATTTTGTTGGAAATGGCATGTATTTCTTAATGGTTTTATTGGACAAAAAATGTATGAAAAACAGTGTCCTTGTTGCATCTCCACAAAATTTACTCTCACTTTGCCTGGAGGTGCCTCCTGCTTGTTTCCATGGAAATGCTGTTCCTTTGGCTATAATATTCCAGAGTATGGCTAAAATGTATCAATCTACATAGAGAATGTTCCGAAGTATGGTATTCATTTTTTATTTCCATTGAATTATGCCGATGACATTCCACCTCCAGAGAGTTACATACTGGGTCTTTAACACGCAAAAAACGCATAGTCCTAAACCTTGTAAATTATGATGACCAACTCTTAAAATAATGTTTGTATATTGAATTATTTTATGTATATATTTCATCACTGTTTTTGAGTTATTTGCCTGTGAAAATGCTTGGACTGTGTTAAACCACAAGAGGGCAGTATATCCCGGGTTTACAGTTGAAAAAGATGACCCGCAGAGCAGAAAGCAGCCTGAGGTGAGTGCACATCAAAAGCCCACTTTGAAGCAGCGTCTTGAGTTATTACTGGCGTTATGGGGAGCAGCGTTACGCTGTAGGTGTTAGTGCCGTCATGCAGGAAAGATGCAGGTGCCAGAACTATCTCCATTCATTCTGAATCTTCAAAGTGTTTAGTGCAAAACGCGGATTGTTCACATATTCCTCGCGCGACAGATGTTGTTTTGTTACACATAGACGAGTTGTTGTCTGCCAAATCTCTTCCATACTGGCTTCAGAACTATATCACACAATAAATAAGGCTTTTCTTCCATTGTGCATAAGCTCTCAGCATTAAACATAAGCAAAACTTGTTAAAATACATTGTCTTACTCAAGCGTCCTTATGTAAAATAATCCCGACAAGTGATTGAGGCCTTATTCAGAATCCTTCTCATCTATGAAGAAGCAGCGTTGATGAATAAATAATGTGGCAATCTTTCAACAGCATCTTTGAACAGCGCTAAATTTTAACCCGTATAAAGCTGGACATAATCAGTTCCTATATATTCTTATTTAGTCTACATTTTTCAAGTGTGTATACTGTGATATATATGTGAGATATATGTGAGATATATGTGAGATATATGTGAGATATATGTGAGATATGTGAGATATATGTGAGATATATGTGATATATATGTGAGATATATGTGAGATATATGTGAGATATATGTGATATATATGTGATATATATATATATATATATATATATATTGATATATATAGATATATAGATATATAGATATATAGATAGATATAGATATAGATTTAGATATAGATATAGATAGATAGATAGATAGAGAGATAGAGATAGAGGCCCCTGAGACAATCCAGCACATAACTGCAGGGTGTAAGATGCTGGCAGGGAAAGCATACATGGAGCTCCATAATCAAGTGGCTGGCATAATGTACAGGAACATCTGTGCGGAGTATGGACCGGAAAACCCAAGGTCAAAAGTGGTAGAGAATGACCAAGCCAAGATCCTGAGGGATTTCCAGATACAGACTGACAGAATGGTAGCGGCAAACCAACCTGACATTGTGGAGGTGGATAAACAGCAGAAGAGAGCCGTTGTGGTTGACATGGCGATACCAAGTGATGGCAACATCAGGAAAAAGGAACATGAGAAACTACAGAAATACCAAGGGATCAGAGAGGAGCGGGAGAAGACGTGGAAGGTGAAGGCAAAGGTGGTGCCCGTGGTCATCGGAGCATTCGGGGCAGTGACCCTCAAACCGGACGAGTGGCTACAGCAGATCCCTGGAAAAACATCAGTCCAGAAAAGTGCAGTGCAGGAACAGCAAAGATACGGCTCAGAACCCTAAAGCTCCCAGGCCTCTGGTAGAGAGCCCGAGTTTAGAAAAAAGGGATGAGACCACCCATAGAGGGGGAGAAGGGATTTTTAGTGCCCCCCCAGCTGCCGAGTTCGGTTGCACTGCCACTGCACCACTCGCAAGTCTTCTGCTGTGGACTGAGAGGCAGCAAAAAAAAAAATCTCTGTGGTGCTAAAAACTTATTTTTCATGTTTTAGGTCGCCTTAATTGATTACGTTGTTCATTTGTAAGAATGAGTTTGACTTCGTGATGTGTGTTGGCCTCATTGATATCGGCTTGCACTTTCATTCATTCTTCTGCATCTTGCTCCATGAATAAGAGGCTGATTGTCATCACATTTACAACATTTTGTAGTTGGACACCAGCGGAACAAGGCTCTGCAGTCAGTTTTCCCCCACTGATCCGATATGCGCATCTGTTTTATCCAAGTCTGCGCCTAAACCTGACCCTGCTGCCTGCCCCCGAAGAGAGAAAACAGTAAAAGGTAAAAGGAGGGGTAACACCTTGAAGGAGCGCTCGGAGAAGTGACTGCAGGGAAAGAAGGAGTGGTATAAAGTTTGTGCAGGCCTCTAAATGGAGAGAAAGCGCAAAAGTGCCTCAAGGGTAATGACTGTTACGTATCAGTGATCAGTTTGTAGGGAGTATTTGCAAATCCAGCCGCACTTCTACTGGATATACGGCATACGTAGACTACACCACTGCTTGTTATTAGCGTGTTTAAACTAGACTAGTTTAGTTCATCTTCTGGTGCAGACCTTGTCAGAGTTTGTTAACAGGCTGTCAAACTGAAGTGGTAAAGGGCGCTTATATATTCCTAGGGCCCAGTACAAGGACCCTCAAGTCTGTATTGCCCATTTTTCATATGGAGAACATAGTGAGGGCCACTAAGGCGATTTGTTCTGAGGCCTTAGAATTTTGTTGTTAGTCTCATTTTAGAATGTCACTTTAATGGATTTATGCAACTGTGAAGGTCTCATTTTTAGGACATACTGTAACTTGTAATACAGCCATTTGCTGCCATTTCTACTAACTGGCTATTTGACTTTTATATCTTAAACATTTAAAATTGAAACGAATCACCATTGGCCCAATATATTAGACAGTCAGAAACAATTCAAGGTATTACAATTAACGGGATTGAACATAAAACTGCTTGCTATGCAGACAATATTTTATTATTTTTGACCAAACCAGAGATTTCTATACCTAAAATAATGCATCTTTTTGATGATATTTTCCCAATGTCTGGATACAAACTGAACGTACTAAAAACTGAAATGTTATCCTACTGGCAACCCTCATTGACATTTCAAATGACTTACCCATTTAAATGGCAAACAGAATCCCTCAAATATTTAGGGGTGACCCTCTATAAAGACTCATCGAAAATTTAGAGAAAAACTATACTCCCTTCTTTTCCTCTATAAAGAAAGACTCTTATACCATATCTTAGTCTAAGACAAAGGCTTGAATCAATCAAAATGAGTGTCTTGTCCAGATTTCTCTACCTATTCCAGACTCTACCAATTCCTATCCCCAACCGACTGTTTGATGAATGGAATAAAGCGATCTCTAGATTTATATGGCACGGTAAAAGACTCCTGTATCCGATTTAAGACCCTACAACTACCAAAATAAAAAAGTCGTTGGGGCCTACCTTGCCTGAAAAATTGCTTTTTTTCAGCTCAGATCAGAGCACTGCAGTACTGGTGTGACCCAGAATACGAGGCACAGTGGAAACATATTGAGTGCAGTGTTGTGCCAGGGGTTCCTGCACAGGCCTTACTGGCTGATGACAAACTGAATAACTTGGAGGAAGTTGAGAATCCATGGGTAAAATCTGCGCTTATGACATGGAAGAAGCTAATCAAAACATATAAATTGAACAAAGATAGTAAAATATTAATCTGGGTGGCTTATGACCAAAGCTTTAAACCAAACTGCACCAATCTGAGATTTAAGATTTGGATGACAAAACGTATAAGAGATTTTTACCAGATCGTAAAAGAAAATCAAATGAAAAGCTTTGATATGCTGAAAGAATCCTTTGGCTTGGAGAAACAGGACTTCTATAGCTACAAACAAGGAGTTATTATAATCAAGAAATAATTATAATAATAATAGTAAAGAACTTTCAAGAGGAATCATTTCTAAAGTATATGGATGACGTATCAATGACATGGACAGCCAATTTACTAAATATATTAAAATTAAATTGGAAAAGGAAGGTAATTTTGTTTTGATGGTTGAGGAGTGGGAAGAAATATGTACATCACAGTGGAGGGCAAAAAAGTCCCATGTTTAGAGGGAATCTGACTCGTTTTTTCATAACACCATGTCAAAGTGCACATTATTCCCAGGGAAGGGCTGAATGCTGGAGAAACTGTGGTTTCCGGGAGGCGGATCATTACCATGTGTTTTGGGACTGTCCTGTTGCACAGAAATATTGGGAAAAAATTAACCAGGCAATACCGAATTTTTTTGACACCGCTATTCCACGCAATTTTGGAACAATGAATTTAAGCCTCAAAACTCATACATCATAACTGACATGAGCACCATGGAAAAAATAACCGCCGGACTCAGCTTGAAAATGGACAAATTCAACAAACAATGGACAAAATGGGACTCATACTTCCTGCCTAAAATGTCTTAACCCCTCATTCAATTGGATGCCCCTTATTATCTGCTAATCTCATTCTTTACTTATTCAGAGTTCCTAATGGTCCTGCCCAGCCCTGCCATTAAAACAAAAACAAAATAAAAAAATATTATTATTATTATTATTATTATTATATATACTGTACATATGAGGGAATAAGTATGTGTGTGTAGGTATACGTGTATATATGTATGTACAAACATATATTTATATATATATATGAGTATGAGGGAAAATGTGGATATGGATGTGTACATATATTTTTTTTTCTCTCTCTTTCTTTACATAGGTTAGCTTGTTTGATGTAAGTTTTTGTTGCTATATATTTAAAAAAAAAGAATAAATAGAAGAAGAAAAAAAATATTAAACAAATCAATTAGCGATTAGAGATATTTGTCATTAAAATTGATGGAAATTAGCCTATGGCTACACGGAGTGGCTACACACGGCATGTTTACAGCATGTATTTCATGTATGTTCATTAACTTACACTGTCCCGACCAAATAAATACAACAAACAAATACAATTGAAATTAAATAAATTCAATATAAGAGACACTAGTGATGCACAGGTCGTCCCGTAAACCTGCAGAACCAGCGGTCAACCAAAGGTTTGGGAGGATTGGACAGCTCAGTGAGAAGTTGTGGATGGGTTGGGTCGAAACGCTACCTTTCCATACATTTGGGAGTGTTTTTTGTAAAAGACAAAAAACAAACATGAGCATTGTGAGGCGGTAAGATACATGTTGGAGAACTACTTCTCTATCTTGTAGCTGTCTTGGCCTTTTGCATGCTGCCTATCTCTGCAACCGCCTCCGTCTGAACTCTAAAGCCCCCCACTGGGCTTTTATTTTATCAGTGAAGTATCAGAGAGACGGTGGAACAAAGGTCTCTCTCACAAGCACAAAATGACATGAAGATGGTGCATAGAGCAGACACTGCGCTTTTGTTCTATGGCCTTAGGACTCTCCCAGGGCCACAATGACACCAGAGACTTCTGTTCAGGTGCTCACAAACACTCCAGTCTTCTCCACAATTGTCATATTTAAAAAGCTGATTAAAAAGGGCTACAAAGGGAAACAACTAAACAATGCCATATGGGCCGCATGTTCTTCAGTTTTATGATAGAAGCCTAAAAAGTGCAGACTATACCAGAACACTATTGGTCAAAATAGTGTCCTAATCCTAATGGCCCCTTATACGTTGTAGATTATTTTAATCGAAATGTTTTTCCTATATTTGCCCAACTGAAATATCAAGTGGTATTTGCCAATTTATGTTTGCTACAATTGAGAGTGTATTGCTCAACATATTAGCAGTAATCTTATCCAGTTACATTGTAGACATAATGATATGCAAGACAAAAATGGTAAAATTGGCGTACATTGATACATAATGTCCATTCTGATAACCTCAACAACAATCATAATGGGTGAATAGTTATTTGTGCAGCTACTAATAGAACATAATATTTGGCCTTCATAAAAAGGAATACAACCAACCAGGATAGCAGGTGGTCAAGTAGCAAACACAAACAGCAGTACATATTTCTCCAGAAAGTAAAGCTGCAAACAGAAGCGTGGAAGATAAGCCCTCTCTGTCCAATCAAACAAATCACCAACAGTTTTACAGTGGATCATTTTGGGGCAAAATTGTGCAAAAATAACTTTGGGAATCTCATTAGCCTACTTTTTATTTTTTGTCTGCTGTAAAATAAGGGTAGCCTATGGAAATCAGAAGTGTGCTTTAAAACGGTGGGTGCCGGTGGCAAAGCCTAATTGGGGGGACGCTATTGTGCACATTACTTTTCAAAAGATGCAGATTGCATACCAATCTTTTTGAAATATTAATGCACAGCCCAGCGCATCCCTCCGCCTCCCTCCTCTGTACCACCGCTTCTCTCTCTCTCCCTCTCTCTACCTACCTACCTCCTTCTCTCTCTCTTGCTCTCTCTCTTTCTGTCGCTCGCTCGCTCTTGCTCTCTCTCCCCCTCTCTCTCTCAGCCTCCTAGTGTCCTGGGGTGGTGCGCGTCGCTTCTCATCACTTTGCGTAGCGGCTGTTGCTGCACCTGCGGGCTTTGAGAGCGGAGGCACTTCCAAAACGAAAATAAAAAGAAAGAAAAACGCTCGGATCTAAAGGGGACACTAAAAAGAAAAGCAGAACAAGCATTGGACCGAGCAGCGAGGCTTGGTGAAGCGCAGCGCACCATGGCCTCAAAGGACACCGCAGCGACGGCAGCGGGGTTTGTCAGCGTCAGCCGGGAAATCACAGGTAAACTTCGGCTTGAGTTTGGCGAAAGTGCGCGTGAAGCCCACGAGTTAACATCTCCCAGCAAAGTGGAGCATGTCGTTGAAAGCATGTCGTGATTTACTTGTCTCGGCTTGGAAATGATATCCAAATGAAAGAACGATTCCTGCAGAGGAAACACACATGACACGGAGAGCCTACAAAGAGCGCATTGTTTCATCGATTTCAGAGCGTCTTGACTTTCTAATTGATCTGCACTGAGCAATTCACCACACACTGGGGTCCTATAAACTGTCAAGAGTTATTTGGAGTATCTGTGTGGCTTTGCAGTGAGCGGTTCATTATCACATGTCTTTGTATGATTTCGTAGGAGGTGCGTGGGATTTGGTTGGAGACACGCAGCCTGCCATGAGGTTACTAGTGATCTTGAAGCAGTTAAATCCCTGTTTACAGCTGCTCATCCTGGCCAGGTCTCCGTCTGTCTGCCGGGGCGATAGCAGCCAAAAGCATTAGGCCATTAACACACCTGCCACTCTTGCACCAACGGGGATCAACTGGGGGCAGGGGGGGGGGGGGGGGGGGGGTGCATTTTGGGAAGATGAAAGTGAGATCCATCCCGCTGTCAAAAATGCAATGTGGGATTTTAGATTGAACTCGGCTGGAAATAAGCAATCTGATATAGTTGACCTCTTGTGCTTTATGTGACCCCTCTGAGAGCAGATGCCACGGTCAACTTCTTACCCCGATTAGAGTCGAAAGCTTTCTGTTTGCCTTGATCCCTTTAGAGGTGTGGAGCTGCCCACCTCACCTGCCTTTTTCCAAACCAGACCTGCTTTGAGAAAGAGACAACTTTCTTTGGTCTGTACATGAGATTTTGACATGTACAGACCAAAGAAATAGGGCGTAATGAATCAGAGCCATCACAATTTGTCTCTTGTCCTTTCGCGTTCGCCTCTAACGCACTTTTGGTCTTCAGTTGCTTTAACAGGTCCCAGTCGTCATAATGTTTTGCTCTGTCAGTGAATATTGACATGGTATTTGGAGCTTGGAATGTGCTCTCTAATTGGTTAAGACCCCCTGCTCGTCGTTTCACCGGTTCAGTAGTTCAAGTGGGGCCCCTAAGATTGTAGCCCCTGATCCTGTGGCTGGTCCCATTGAAATGAGAGTAGCTGCATCTCCGCCTCTCTCTCGGTCTAAAAATAGCCCGGTTATGAGTCCTTTTCAGCTAGAGGTTGTCCAGATTGTTGTATGTCTCTTGTGTCTTTTTTTGTTTGGGGTTTTGTGCTTGTTGCTTTGACTGTTCACTCCTGTGTTATTGTCCTATACATAACTAAGCCACCACGTGTAAGCTAAATGTATCAGAAATGTCTTTGTTTCAGGGTTGTCAAAGCAACTCTATACCCAGATTTCAATAGACTTGTGCTGTATAGATAACTAAAACTAGTATCAAATCTTGAGCAAGTATAATTAGTAAGTTACTAAAGAAAATCACATGAACAGTGACCTTTCCTGACTGTTTTAGACTGATTTTGAGCTTTATCAGAACTTGTATAAGACCACAATGTTTAATAAAGAAAGAACTTTTATTTTGTTCTGAAAATCTCAGTCTATTGTCTAAAACCTTGAACTAAAAATAGTCTTTTTTAAAATCATCATTGTGGAATCCAAATCAGCATCAAGTTTTTGAGCCTTTTCCCAAGGTTGAAATTGTAATTTTGTGGCAACATTAGTTTGCTATAAAACAATGTAATAAGGACATCTCTTATAATTTAACTTTTATGATTTTCAAATTTTTTGACCCTTTATAACACGGTTATTATGCATACTGATTTTCATTATTTATTACATCTACTGAAACATTATCTTTTAATTTAACAAGCGTTTCATTCTTTGTTCCCGTCCTAAGAGTTGATTATTGAGAGCCTTGCTTTGGAAGGGTTTAAGTCGTAAATTTTATGCCAAATCAGAATGCAAATCACTGCACACAGGGAAGCAGTTGATTTGCTGTGGTGACCTGAAAAGAAGCCAAATAAAAAGATGGTCCATACTGCACTCTTCATATGGTCCCGCTCCACTTTATTATGCCTTTGCTTTGCCAAACGTGGTCCATGTTAAAATTTATGTATTTCTACCCTTGTAAAAGCTTTTTACAGTGCGTCTAAGTGCATCCCAGGGCAGTGTTTCCATTCTGTTATGTGTTTTCATTACATAATTACTTTTTCTGCTTTATCTTGTGTTTTTACTCTCCCCTTCCCAGAGAGCATCAGGAAGGTGCTGGACAAGCAACCCGTTAAATTTGTGCGAGCCATCAAGCAGGACACGAGGAGCAGCAAGTCGGAGGACAGGATCCTGGTGAGAAGCACAACATACAGCACATCTGTTTTAGTCACACGTCATATACCATATCAAGGACTTAGAATCTGAAGCATTCACTTTTTTGTAATAATTCATCTACAGTTACATTTGTGATGTAGGAGGGACAAAAAATCACAGTTGATGCTAAAACTAGTTTCAAAACAATATATATATATATATATTTAAGCCTGTTATAATGCTAAAATAAGTGCAATATTGGACCTTACATGTAAAGTTTTAGATTGCTGACTTGATAATATTAAAGGGACCAAAATGTTTGTACCAAATCTTTTAGTGAAGTTTTTTGGCTGAGATCTTTGCTGACTGATTCTATTTCGAAAACCCGTCTATCCATTGCACAGTATTGACTTACTTACACCCTGTAGGTTCGTGTTTATGCTTGGATGGGGGTGAAATCGCAGCCCTAATTGAAGGCGCCATAAGAAATCCCAGATCAGTTGGACACACGTGGTGAAAATCAGGCTTAAGACAGATGCAGCGTTAGATCAGAGTGGAGCCTTGGCCTACTGTGTCCAGCGGAGACATTATTAGAAGTGGCAGGATGGCCTTAATGCCACGGGCTTGGCTTTAGTCTACGTCGGTATGTGTGCATGTTTGCCCGCCGTGATCCAAGACTGGGGGCATTTTATTATTGCATCTTTTGAAGGGACCTGCCTTTTCGGGGGCACCAGAGGGTGAGTGGGCAGCCTTGTGATGTGTTCAAGCAGCTTACGTGCACACGGGGACACTGCTGTTATGGAGAAATTGTCAATTAGTCAGCTCTATTACCAGCCAATCGGTTTCCAAATGCGACAGCCAGCTCATTTCCTCCTCTGAAGTATCCGAGAAGTACTAGATAAGCGAATCGGTGCTATTAATCAGTCATTTGTCGCTCTGTCTCCATTCTCCATCCTCCCATCTCCTCCCATATACAAGACTTCAGAGCCTTTAGTGAGATGTGAAAAGTGCAAAAAGGGCCTCAATAAAGACTTTTAGTGTTGTGGAAATTTCAGGAATGGGCAAAATGGGCAAAAGATCAATGATTAATTCAGATGTGGCTTTATATCATGGTATTATCAGGATGAATGGGTTTTATTATTTTTGATATCCTGTATAGATATGCTTTCTCTCCCCTTATAGAACATGTCTGTAACTTAAAGTCTCATTTATGGCATAATTAGTTGTACATAGTTTCCTAGATAGATTCCTTTTTTTCCACATTTCGTGTATATATTTAGTCAGTCAACACCTTATTTGTTATGCATCTCTTATTTCCTCACAGTTTATCTTTTACTATTACTATACTATTACTATTTACTATATTACTGCTAACACAGAAGCAAGTTCTTTGTTTGTGAATTGTGTTCATTAACTCCAATAAACTTATCCTGATGCTGATTCTGGTTTACAGTCTCTTAGGTCTTGAATTTGTGGTTTTGTTACCCACGTCTTTGTTCTTGGTCTTTCATAAAAAGGCAACACTACAGTATGGCACCCCTCCCCCTGATTTTGGATCTCTTTGTTCCTCCTTCTTATCTGTCCATCTGAATTATTCTCCTCTCCATCATCACTTCCCTGTCGCCTCTCACTTTCACCCCTGTGCCCTTCTCTCCAACCCAAACTTGTTAAAGGGCATTGAGCTCCTCTTTCCATTTTGAGCGATTCAATTAGATCTGTAAATTAGAGCATTACATTTACTATCCAAACTGAATTTTTCATTGTTCTGAATAATTCTGAAGGAATGTGTGCTGTCAAGGTCTTCATGCTGAAAAAGACTTTTCGCTTGAATGTGTTTCATGTGAGAGTGAAGAGTTAAGAACGTTGTCTAAGTAGATTCTGACAGTGGTTCAGTGCTGCTTTAGTAATGTTGTTGTAGTTAAAAGTAAATTATTTTTGGATTTTCAGCATTACATATCCAGCAAGTTTCTTTGATGTAACTGTTTGAAGTTAAGTATGGTTGTCCAAAGTGTTTTTTGTTTTTTTTTTCCAAAGGAATAAAAGCGTCATTGAATCACCATGAATATGCTGTATTTAAATGAACCTATACTAATAATTTAGACTTCCCAGTAGTTCACCAGTAACTAGGGCTGGTTTTTCACATTGATCAATCTCGATTTTAATTTCAATTTTATTTTGTCTCTCACAAAACAAAGTAAAATGGCTTTTAGTAATGATTTCGTGAACATAAACTATACATACTTTTAATTTGTGCCATTTAACATGAATAACATTCAAATTTCTTCCTCTAAAGTCTGACCTCGGCTCAAAACCACATGACATTTACTGACAGAGGATCGACAGTGGACTCTCGATTCAAAAACCTCTCCCTAATAATAAACAATTTCCCATGACTCGATCTCAATCTGTCAATCTTTCGATTAATTACCGAGCCGTACGAGTAGCGTGTGTATTATTTTAGCTTTGATACAAGCTCAGATTGGATGGTAACAGCCTTAAACAATATTTCAGAAAGGACATAAAGGTAAAGTGTTGCAAATGTAGTATATGTCAGATTAGTGTCTCATTTATTTTAATGGAAACTATAAAAGTATTAACTTTCAATTTGACATTTTTCAAGACATTTAAAACAAATCTTGGGGGAGTGAAAACGAAAACATTTGTTATAGGATCTGTGACTGATTATGCGATAATTGTGATGATTCAGGTCACAGTAAATATTAAGAACAAAAAAATAATAAATGTGAGTTTTTAAGTAATTTAAATTGAATCTGTAGTCCAAACAAGTACACCTAAATGTGTCTGTTTATATCACAGACTACTTTACTTTTGCATTCAGAAATGTTACTTTCGTAAAGCTGGTCACATACTATTGGAAATGTAATGTAATATATTAGAATCACTTTTGTTTTGTTAAGTACCAATAATCATGAATAAATGTTATATTGTGATGTTTCTTCTCACAGTAATCGTAACACTAACATTTGATATTGACGGAATCCCAACGAACCACAACAAGACGTAATTTCTCTGTATTCGGGCAACTTGTTTTATGGCCGTTATTTACTTCTCGTCCAGTTTCTTTTTATATAGTCTTTCCCTCTCTTTCTTATCTCAGCCGTCCCTTTGCCCCCGGAGCTGCCAGTATCAAGCTGTCTGTGTGTATGACTGTACCAACCATCACACTGCGACACATGCAGAGGGTACAATCCCCCATCTCCACTCTCAGACAGACACAGAACGAGCTCGACGTGACGTCCCAACACCACCGGGGGCAGCGTGGATACCAGCAACACACTTGCAAATGAAGGCATGCACTGTACATACAAACCAACTTCAGTGCAGTTTGACACAAGCTGTTTCTCTAAACTAACCCCCGACAGCCATTTTTAGATCACCCTATATGAAGATTAAACACATCTCGCGAAACAAAGCCATCTTCAAAGGCTGAGGGTTGAGCGTGGGTGGGTAGGGTGCATTGGGAGAGGGAGGGCACCCCACCAGAGGAAAGACACAACAAGGAGAAGTAACGGGTGGGGGAAGGAGAGCTGTTGTGATGCCCCAGTTGCCGCTTGCGTAGCTCTTGTCTTTGGCCACTTACTTAACCTGATCAGTTACTGCGTTTTCCACTTTGTTGGCTCTGCTGTGGCCTCACTCCTACATAATGGGTCGATTAGAGTCGGCGGCTTTCAGTGGTTGATAGAGCTGAGTGCATTTGGGCAGTTGGACCAGTTGGACACTTGACTTTCTGAGCGTATGTGGTGGACTCTCGAAGTGTGTGGTTTGGCGTTAGTGGACAACGGCCATGCGGCACTGGCTTTGATTCTGGTCATGCTCTGTGCAAGTGTGCAAGTGTGCAAGTGTGCAAGTGTGCAAGTATGAATATGGATTATCTATAATTAGCATCTTTATGATATATGGCCATGGAATTGGTAGCCTCAGCTCTACCTCAGCTCCAGAATAGGGTAATTGTTTTTGTGCATTGTTTTATCTTGCCGTTGCTTTAGTTTAGTTTCCTATTGTGTCTTGTAATTGGCTGTAGACAGTGGGCACTTGACTCTAGCAGATTAACAGGTTTTACATGGGGTTGGGTGTGAATAAATTGTCCATTCTCTTGCAGAGCCGCATTAAGCCGTTAAGCTTTAGTGTATGGATTTTATGTTAGACGGACAAGTTTCCGAAAATGTTCACTTTCTGAAACTTCCACAGGCCAGGTAGAAAAGCAGTGAACTCACATACATTTTACCAAGGAAGACTAGACACGGTTCCTGAAAAACAAGCATAATTTCAGCCTTTAATAATAAATTGTACATTGTATTGCAAGTTGTTACGGTCCATATAAAACATCTCTATAGGGCTCACTTCATACTGTTTGACATTTACAATAAGTCATTCTACGTCACATCACTGCAGAGATAGTATTAATAGCATCATGAGAAAATGAGTAGGAAATAGCACACATGGTACAGTGAAAGAGTCCAGCTGTGACAATAAGAGTATGAAGTAGAAAGTACAAAGCGTTTGCAGAGGACTGGAGGCTGCAGCATCAGTATCATACACCCACACTCTTCATCATTCTCTGGTGTAATGGTGACTCCCGCTCATGTCTTTCTCTGCGCTGTCATCTCTTTGCTCACATTCTCTATTTGTGTGTGGATGGAGGCTTGTGCTTTAATTAGAATGGTTCTGTCTTTGATTATCTTGGTTTGCCCATAGCAGAGTGTGTGAAGTGTGTCTGCTGACCTTCTGAGTGCCCCGCGAGATACGCTGGTGAATGTGGTGCTTTTCAAACCTGCCAATACGCCCTGATGTCTTATTGGTCTCTCACTTTCTATTCGTTTTTGCTCTGTCATAAAATCCTATTGTAGAAACCTCTTCTCCCGCTTTTGGCTCTCCACTTTCTTCATCATAGATTTGTTTTGATCATTTATTTACGCCTTTTCAGCTCTCAGCCCATTTGCACACTCCCTACCACTTTGCTGCCTCTTCTCCCTGTCACATATCCTGAATGACCCTGGGACCTCTCACTCTCTTCCTATTATCTCCCCCATCTCTCTCTCTCTCTCTCTCTCTCTCTCTCTTTTTATTCCATACATTTTTTGGACCACTTTTAAAGCCGTCCCCTGGGGCATGTGTGTGTTAGCCCTTCTTACGTAATATTTGAAACAGCCAGAGATGCACTTTTTGGATTCTATTTTAAAGACGGATCACTAAGTTATTGTAAGTCATATGAAGGTGCGAGTGTGCTAATGAGTGCAAGCGAGAGAAAGGTGCAAGATCCACAGTCGTGAGCCATTATATTGAAGGATTGCACAGATCAGGCTTTTTGTGGTATCTATGCTGTGAAAGTATAGTATATTTTAAATAGGAATGAGATGGGGATGTGATAAAACTGCAATAAGACTCTGCACACATGTGGAAAATGATCTTGTGAGGTTTACATTTGACTGGAAAAAAGGGTTGAGCTGGTGGGTTACGTTTTGAGACGCTGCAGTTCAAAAAGAGCAGTTCAACAAAGATGTCATAATGATTTTTCTTATCATTGGCTTACTAAGAGTGGTATGTGTTAGGCTTGAGTGCTCCTCCTATGCCGGCCACTAATCTGTACTTGTGATTACTCAAAAGATTTTGACTGGTCATGCAATGGTCCTATTTCTATTCTTAGACCGTATTTCATCCATATTGCTATCTTTAATGAACAAAATGTAAATGAATGTTCTACGTATGTTCTAGTTAATTATTGAAGATGAGAAACAGACTAAAGCAGAGCAAGAGGGCAGTTTGTTGGACACTAATTCTGACAAGTCCATAATTTCGAAGTCATGAGTCACATTGCTTGGTTTTACTACATCACTCGGTACTATTTTATTATATCTTTATTGCATCTATTGATAAAGCCTAGTGATGCATTTGCAGTAATGTCTTCCTTTTGGCAATCTTGTTTGAAGTGTCCTTGCTCCCTGACTGCTTATGATTAATATAAGCTGTTACCGTCACAACACACAGCACACATAGAAGTGCATTATTTGTTTTCAAGCTGCTGCAGAGTATACCCTGTCTGCTCCTGTGTGGTTCCAGCCTGCCCCTCACAGCCTGCCCAAGGTCTGCAGAGGGCTTTGAACTCTCCTGTTTTTGACACCGTGCCATCGGAGGAAGCAAGGGCACCTCCTCTCCCCCATCCCATCACCTGGTCCTGTGTCTGACCGCTACAGTCAGCATGCACTTTTTAAGATGACAGAAAAGTCCTTGGCCATCTTTACATCGATCTTTTTGGAACGTTGCAAGGCAATAACTTAGAAAGGCCATTCCCTTTTGTCTAGCGCAGTAGTTGTTGTCATTTGATGTAGTATATCTGTTTTCAATTACTGTTCTTTGGATGCGCTACAACCATATTTTTATTTAATCAGGCCGTCTTTGTTTGTTGGCACATACAAATAATACACTAGAGAGAAAACAAAAATACAGAGAGCATTAATAATACATAATAATACATTTTATTTATTAGGTTACAACAATGAACATGCACAGAATGCATTAACATACAATAGCTCAAACATACAGTTAAAAGCGACAGTGCAGCTATGGTCTGGTGGTATGGTGGAGCGAATAGACTTCTTTTTTGGTGGGTGGTATCCATAGTGTTACATTACCGCCATTCTTTAGACTTTATTCTTTAGACTTTATTCTTTAGACTTTATTCTTTAGACTTTATTCTTTAGACTTTATTCTTTAGACTTTATTCTTTAGACTTTATTCTTTAGACTTTATTCTTTAGACTTTATTCTTTAGACTTTATTCTTTAGTCTAAACAAATGAGTCTTGAGTTGGATTTGAAATGTGGAAGTGAGTCAATGTTTCATTTCATTAACATTTCTAATATTCATGAATTTAAGCGTTATATGCAGCATTTTGTGGACTTTTGTCCATTCAAAACATACAGTATAATATTTGGTTTGGTTTGTTCTTCGCTATGGCAACTGTCCTAATTTTTATTATTCTCTCTTTGGGTACTTTGTGATCCACACATGTATTGTCTTATTGTGTTAATTTATTGCAACACATTTCACAGTGATGCAGTGCTCTATGTAGGTAGCGGCGCTGTTGTCAAGGCCACATGTACTATAGACATAAAACATAATGGAGAAGTTTTAGAATGCAGTGAAAACTCTTAAATTGTTGTTACCATCCAATGATTTTAAATAAATGATACTAAATACAGTATTTTTTTTATATTTATCCAAAGAATCACCGGACCCTTTATACTGTACACACGTACACAAGTATGTATAGGCCAAGTCCATGCTATGTGCAGAAGAGAAGTGAGAGCACACCACCACACCAGGAGTGCCAGCTGCGGCCCCTGTGTGCAGCTCACGGTGTAGGCTACAGTAGGGTGTCCAAACATATGCATGGGGAAGGGCCACAGGCTGGTGAACAACACAGTAGGAATCACTCAGGAAGGTGCGTTTAGCAGAGTTTTAATTGCGCTTCAGCACCATTATTTCCACTGGGAACCAATAGATTTGTTTTAAAGCTTATATAGAGAATAGGGCTGCAACTAATGATTATTTTAGTAGTTGATTAGTCAGCAACAGAAATTATTTTTCGATTAGTTTATCGACTAGTCTAGCGATTATTACCATTGTACATTGAGACTTTTAAAATACATGATCACATATGTTGGACATAGAAGCTATGTACAGAAATATTAAGATAATGAAATACAGAGATGTTCAGCACCAGATTAGAGCTAATGTTCTATCTGCTTTATTTGAAATATGATGACTGGAGACTTCTAGATTTGGATTTAATAAAGCCACTGTCTTTGTTATAAAAGCTCTCTTCATGTGTGTTTTAGAATCTGTATAGTCCCGATAATGATCACAGTTATCAAAATACAACTACAATTATTTGATTACATGATTAGTTGATTTATCATTGCAGCACTAATAGAGATTTTAAACAAATCTAGGCCATTTCAGGGCCGTTTCATCTGAACGTATGGGGACCAATAAATCATGGTCTGAGGGCCACATGGGGCCCCCGGGCAATAGTTTGGACACCTCTGGGCTTATGTGGTATTATAGGGTACTGTCTATGTATGGTACAAAGCTGGTTCACCCGTGACTACTGTTAGTGAGGGCTCATGAAGCTGGATGTGCCTGATCCTTTACAGCATAAAGCGAGAAATCAATGACTAAAGGAGTAGTTTACGATCCATAAAGATGTTCTAAAAAGCTTTAGGTTTTTAATTTCTGTTAAGATACTATTCATGTTCTGCTCAAGATGGAATTTGCAGTTGCTATGAAACAAAATCATTTTTACATGGGTATTGAGCAAGAAATGTCTTTATTTGAGTATGGAACAGATACAACATTTGCTATTTGGTGTAGTAATTTCACTTTTGTTTTGTATTAGTTTCCACTATTTCACACCACAGTTTGGATAAACATTTCCTTTCTATGAACACACTGAACTTGGAAGTAAATTAGTGCCTGGTTTATTGATCATCTCTAACGATATCTTAATAGCTTGATGATGATATTTTGAACCAGTGCAAACCCAATGCAAAAAGCCTTTAGCAGAAGATCAAACGGACAAGGGCTTTGCATTATTGATTCTTTTTAGATGACGAGACCTCCAGACAGGTTACAAAAGAACAGATAGGAATTTTTAAAACATTTTTATTTCTCCTTCTTCTGCCCCAAGGATTTTCTTTCAAACTCGACATGTCTGAGATTATATAACAAAGGTTTTTATTCTTGACTTAATATTCTCAAGCTTTGGTATCTTTTTAAATCAAGCAATGGCAGTGTATGTTCCCAGGCATACTTGGTTCAGGCTGGTCATAGTTCACAGATACTTTTCTTTACTTTGGATACTAGTTGCACAGCTATATTAACTCAAAAAAATATGCAATTTGTACTTGCGTCTTCGCTAAAATTACAGCCCAGTGCAATCCTGACCTTTAACTGCATAGAATTCAAGTGAAAGTGTATTATTTGTCTCTCCGTCAAAAAGTCCAGCGTGCAGAAATGTGCGTGATGTACTCAATCCCAAATCTGCCACAGACAGACCGCTGTGAATGGATGAATACATCTTAACTTCCCTTTGAAAAATATCTCATTCATGGGTAGATTAATTGAACCACAAAGCTTTACATCTCATCTAATTACAAAAACACATATCATCAATCAGTCAATATTCTTTTAACTTCTCAGTTTTTCTTAAGAAGATAACTCAATCGTAAGGGGAGGTCTGGTACGTTTGAGTTCTTGTTAACGTTGTAACAAGTAAACTAACAAAGCATCGCCTGCAGTGACATAACCCTCCTAATTTAAGCAATAACCACTGTTCACAAGCTCTCAGCGGTTCAGTGCATCTCCTTTCATTGTATTATTGTAATTCCCAGCACTGTGGTCTTCTTTGTCTCATTGGTGGCCAGTGAAGAAACTCCAGGACGTACGGCTGATGTGCGCGGTCAACTTTCCTCGCAGTCAGTGTAGTATAGCGTAAAGGAATCTGAAGACTTTATTATCGGGAGAAGGAAATCTTTGCTGTCCTTGCCTTCCCTGTCTCCCTCTCTCCATCACCGTCCGTCTTCTTTGTGTGTTTCGTCTCCTTTCTTCCCCTCACTGCCACTCAGCGGGGCGCCATTAGCCATTCAGCGCCGAGAGACCTTGAGGAATTGAAAGCGACAGAGCAGAAAAAGAATAGAAAAACTGCAACGGGAAAGGAGACAGGGGAGTTGGGAGGAAGAGGTGGAGGCGAGGAGGGTGTGAGGGCAGAGCGAGGTGTTACCAAATGCAGGCAGGGCCCAACGTGGCACGCTGGCCTGATGGAAGAGATTGGAGGATTAGGGACAGAAGATGGAGGAAAATGAGCTGATTTCCATGGAGATGAAAGGAGAGGATCTGGAATGATGGAAAGAAGCTGGGAAGAATTATGGACAATCCAGGAATAGGGTTTAAGCAGGAGGGCAGAGAAAGAGCAATCGGGAGAGTGTGGCCAACATCTAGACAAAAGCTATGGAAGGTGAACAGATGCACTTTGTGTGTAGCCGGTATGCTAATTGCATTTTAGTGAATTATGAATGGGATTAATTGCATAAGCACTAGAAGAGACATTCACTGTTTTCCATTGCTGAGGTCAATACACTTTTCGCTCATTCGCTTATTCTCTCTCACTGAGTTTTGTTCACATGTAGGGTCAAATTTTGGAACATGTCCAAGAGAATTTTTGCGAGTTTTTAAAAAAAAGTAATCACCTCAAAAGTCATCATTGCCTGATGTGATTACTATAAGACATCCAGGCCAATATGGCAGTAAAGGGATTGTTTATGTCACATGGTATTATATTTGTGTCTCAGGTGCTGTGGCCTCAAACATCCTCAAACTGATGAAGATCAGTCTCATCTGAGTACACATGATCATGTCTTTGGGATCACACACAAAACAAATGACAGTTAAGGGACTCGACGGACATAACCTAAATCACCAACAAAGGAATGAGATAATTAGGACTTAAGTCACTGAGACCTGATAAGGTTCAGAAACACTGCAGGGCACATACTGTATTCATTGTAGAAGTAGGGTTTGGGGTTATATTATTCCCATTACAATTCCCATGGGAAAATGTCCTGTCAGTTTTGAAATTTTTCTAGGAATTTTCTGCCCCTTTGCAACCCTATTCACGCGTGAAGAATCTAATAATTCATCTTCAAGGGACAAGGCAGTCGATGTGGCAGCTCAGTCTCAATGTATAGATTAATGACGAGAGGTTATCCATGGAAAACTTAGCCTAAATTTAATGGAGGCATATTATGTATAATTCTTTTTTTTGGCTTGTACTTGATGAAAGAAGAAAATCTTTGTCGCACAGGTTGTGCCCGGATTAATCAGCAAATAGATTTATGACATTAGCAAAATCTCTCAAAACTACCTCTATGAACAGACCAAATATTTGACCAAACGTGCAAAGGCAGAAAAATAACTAGTAAACTGTACATTTGTTTGTAAACAAGCACAATTCATTTAAAAATCTCTGGCTAACTCACTCATGCCTTCACCTTCTTGCTTTGGTCCTGGTAAATTTATAATCCCAATGAAATGATTATTAGTTGACTAATAAAGATTTTGCCCGACTACGAAGCCTTGGGGTTCTTTGTTATTTTGTTTACTATTTAACTTTTTTGTACTATGACACACTAACCCAACGGTATTTCCCCTTCCTGTCGTCCTTATCACACTTTTTATTATCAGATGTCACACAATCTTACACTTTTCTCTGCAAACATGATAACCTCATTAGCTGGCTACTGTAATGTGTGAAGTGCTTTGCGTGACTTACGAAGCCTTAAAACCAACACGCCGAGATGATTTGCTCTTTTTATGGGGTATTTGTGCTGTGTGATCTTTTTTTGCACCGATTTGCATTTTGCATTTCCTGCTTTTTGACACTAAAATGAATGTGTTTTTGCCGCAGGTCCTGGCAACATGGCGACTGTATCTCTTCGCTGTCAAAGTGCCCACCAAGGTAAATGTTCCCTGGCTCTCCGAGGAGTTTTATGGCTCTTTTCGTTCCCGTCGTGATCTCGGGGTAATTCAGCCGCAAAAGATGCAGCTTGTAATAGAAAAGGAGGAGGGAAAATGAAGATGGATAATGTAAGCAATGATCTGAACACTTTGGATAAGAGGCTAAATGGGTGCAAAAATTGTGTTATGTTCCTGATGCCGTTTGAATCATTACTCTCATTTTAGCATTGAGCTGCTGATTTTGTACTGTATTATTATGTTGATTATGCCAAATTATTGTTTAGCTCTCAGTAACTTCTAAACAACACATACAAAACTGTTTTTACATTATTGTATTTTATTGAAAGAAATTACAATGGCTAAGTGCAAATTGCAAAATGATGTTTGTTGTTTCGGTCAACTTGACATCAACAATTAAATATTACATAAAAAAAAAACCTGTTAATTACCAGAAAAACTTGTCATGCCTAACCCTTTACACAACTTTTTGTGTTACTGCCATTAAAACATCTAGTTAGTTTTCACAAAATAAGAAAAATTAAGCATTATGTGTTGTAAGAAGTTATAGTATAGTTGTTTTATTCTGTACATAGTCACAACGCTTTTGAAATTGTGCTTTGAATTTATTACAAGAACAATGTATTTACTTTGCTCTTTGCTTTTACAGCTGGAGGTTACGTTCAACTTCTTGGAAATCCGGGCAATGAACACATACCCAGAACACCAGGTTGGCACATATCATTTCCATTGTTATTTTCCAAAACTAAATAATTCTGCGGCACATTTACACAAAACATACAGTAAGGTATATGTCCATTCGGCAGGTTGTAATCGACACAGACAAGACAACGTACTCTTTGAGACTACAGACCCAGGACCAGCTGGATCACATGGTCAACCACATCAACTACGCCCTTTCCCGAGTCTTCAACAACTCCATCTATGCGTAAGTAGCAATGTAAATTAATATTTCTATTTTATGCTTGTGTGTGGAAAAGCAGGGATACATGTGACCATCAAGAGCCACGTCCAAAAGCCTAGACATCATTTACATACTGTCTTATCTGTGTGTTGAGCATACGGTATAACCGCTGTTTTTAATCAGCTGCGTGACACAAAGTGAAGTGTTTTTTTTTTTTACCTGGAGGCATCTTGTTGTAGTTTTAACCGTCTTATTTAAGCAGAGTATGGAGAGAGTGCAAAGCTCGAGGTAAGAAATAAATGCTACATTATGCAATTTATGGGTGGAAATCAGTGGCGTGCGGTGACTCTTTCTTTCCACTGTGTGCTATTGGCCCTCTATACAATAATAATGTTACATTTTTGCATTACATGTTTATGTGCACGGAACGTGCATGAGTTGAGGAACGCATGAGTGAGTGAGTGTTGTTCAAAGATAAAATAGTGATGCATGTTACTAATGGATGAATTACCATAGTAAATTGATAAAATATTTGTCAAATAATTTATTCGTTCAGCAATGCTTCTTGAGAATAAGACAGCTGTTAATTGATTTTAGACATGAGAACTGCATCTACAGTATTTAAGGTTAAGGTTAAAGTTAAGGCACACTTTATTGTCCGCTTAGGGAACTTGTCACAGAACACAGAATCAGAGAGCTCAGGCATCAATTTCAGATCACAAGGTATGCTTGGTTAGGACTACCTATAGGGACTACCAATATGAAGGCATATTGTGCATGCTTAAGATGGCTGGAGAATTTGACCCAGTGTAACTTTTAGACTCATGGGGAAACCAGAGCACCCTAGGAAATACTAAACATAACAAAATGGCCTCACACATTCCAGAAATCAAACCAGAGAACTTCGTGTTGTGAGTAAATGTACAAGCATTTGCCACTGTGCAGTTCATCTAAATCTCATGTTGAAATTGTGTTTGGGAAAGGTCAAACACAGTGCAGGCGCTCAGACCAGAGCAGGGCATGTCCATGTCATCAATGACTGACCAAACACTCGTCCTAACATGAAAACTCTCTACGCAATTGATGGTGGTGACACCGATACAACCTCCGACCACATAGAGCTCATCGTCCAGCACACCTATCCTAAAGTTTCTGCGCCGGTTAGTCATGGACAAATTGAGAATGCGCCACCTACAAGTCTCTGGGTTATAAGCCTCCAGCGTGTTCAGGAAATCAACCCCATCATAGCCTCCAACCTGCAGGAGAATGAGAATGTGAGTAATATTGTACGTGTGGAGGGATCAATTATTTTGCAGTACTTTGGAAACTTTTTTATACAATTTGCTATACAAAGTGGATTGGACAGTGAATCCATGAAAGTAAATGAAAAGACAAAATAATTTACTTTGTCATGCTAACCAAGAATTATGTCTAAATATAATTCTATAGTTCATGTAAACTCACAGCAAAAATCTCCCCTGCATATGCGACGACACCAACACCGGCGCGTGGGATGTTCATCTCGGGTATCAGGGTCCACTGGTTTGTCTGAGGGTCAAGATCTCAGCTGTGTTCAGACACTGGGCCCCATTGAAGCCCCCACAAATGTAGATCTGCAGTGAAAAGACAAATGAAGTGCCTTTCATACATAGGATGCAGAATGTACATAACACATATTTGCAATTTATTGATTATATCCATTATTGCCATTGATATTCCATCATGAGTCATGTATTGTATTGAATCCTGTGATTCTTCGAAACTTAACTTAAACTTGTCTAAACACATTTAGGAGTTAAACCATTTGTGTCCATGGTCTTTATACCTTTCCATTCGAAGTGGCACTGTTTGCGTCGCTCCTCTTTTCATTCATGGAAGCGATCATTGTCCACTGGTTTGTCTTTGGATCATATCTTTCAACCGTGTTCAGTCTCACGTTCCCGGCACAGCCCCCCATGGCGTAGATAAAGCCACCCATCACCGCCACGCTCACAAAACAGCGGTGTGAATGCATGAGTTCGACGTCATGCCAGATGTGATTGATCAGGTCGTACTTTGGCACGGTGCATAAATGCTTCACACCATCAATTCCCCCGATGATGTACACACACTCGTTTAGAAAGGCCGCTCCATGATAAGCACGTGGAATCTTGTCCTTGTTGTTCATTAAGCCCCAGTTTTTGGCGCGGTTGTCGTAGAATTCAATGGCATTTGTGAGACACCCTTCCACTTTTCAAATCCAGACTCAAAACTCACCTGTTCAGACAATCCTACACCACATAACTCAGTCACTCCAACACCATCATCCAGTTCTGTACTGTGGGTTTTATTCTGTTGTTTTATTCTGTTGTTTTATTCTGTTTTATTCTCTTGTACAGTGTCCTTGGGTGTTCTGAAAGGCGCTTTTAAATAAAATGTATTATTATTATTACTGTTGGCGATCCAGCCACCCATGGCCATGAGGACACTGCGGGGCACTCTGGGGCACCAGCGGGACGAAGACAGTCATGTAATTGAGACCCGTTTTTTGACATCCAGCAACTCCATGGTTCTGACCAGGTTGTTTTTCCTGACAATCTCATTATCGATGATGTGGTCAATGAAGAACTGCGAGTCTACGAAGGCCAGACGGACCTAGACAACAGGATGAAGAGACAGATTTAGGTTAAAAGACATAAGGCCGTATTTTGCACCCAGAGATAGCGTTAACGTTGGCGCTCATTTCGTCACAACTTGCAGTCGGCGCAATTGTTGACAGCGCAAGGGGTGAAATTCTAAACAAGAGGCGTGATCATGCTAAAATATGAGGTGGAGTAAAGCAAACTGTGGGCATGGTCTGGTGCATTCTGTGAATGGACAGAATTGTAACTAATACACTTTAAAACTAATGCACTGGAGTCATGTTACTATCCCCATATGGACAAGATAGTCATAATAAAACCTTCATTGGCTTAAATAACACACATTATAAGTTATAGAATAATGAATACAATAGAATTGTACGTAGTTGTTTTTTCTCCCACTCACGTAAACAGCGCAGCACCGTTACACTCTTGGCTCTTGAGGCTCTTTGCTGGACACCTCCACCTCCCGCGTTAGACACTTGTTACTAGTCGGTCTGGAACAGACTGGACCATACAGACTCGTATGCTCAGCTCAGAGAGGAACATCAATTTATGAAACACATTAAAATCACATTTAACCAAAATCCTTGTCCCAGTCTGAGTAACGCCACTTTTTACAATTGGTCAGATGTGCGGGAAGCAGATAAACCAGCTCATGCACACACGCGCACAGGCTGTGGAGAGAGGAGTGGGCGGACCTGTTCTCTGTATTTTAAGCTTTCAAATGCTTCATGTTTTATTAAAATCAGTCACATAATCACAGAGAAAGCAAACTTTCTAGTTGTAATTTGGATTGGTTTAGCCAATCAGAGCCTATTGAAGGACAGCCCTGCCAAACAAACTTATGCTCAGCTGATGTGTCAAGAACCAGCTGAAACAAGTAAAGATGAATTAAATAAAGAAACAATACCCCGAGGCTGTTTGAGTTATTTGATTTTTAAAATTTTGGTAACACATTTAAAAACGGGAAATGTGCAGGTATGTGAGTCGGAGTTCGGGTCTGTGTGGTACAGAAGTAGTTTTTGTGTCCCGCCACTCCTCCAAAAACTTAAGTTTAAAATCAAATATGTTTTTATATTCATATCATTCTAGAAACGCACTTTATTCTTTAGAGCTGCGCAGGGTTAGTTAGGGTTAGGGTTAGAGCTGCCCATGGCAGTTGAGCGTGGACAGGAGATCAGCGGTTGCAGTGCAACACTATAACGACGCACCCAACTCTACAATCTTCCAATTAACCCTGTGTTATGGGCTCGACACACAGGGAGCGACGTTGCTCCTCCTCCATTCATTTCCAATGGAACCTGCGCGACAATGCGAAAAGCGCTATTCTCCCTCAGGTCAGCGACAAGCGAAAGTGCCCGTGAAAACCTCTCGCTCATGCATGTCGACGCGATCCTGAAAGTAGAAACATTTTCTATTTTTGTCGCTGTCGCCTGACACTACAGCCAATCAGGGACTGTTTGATAGAGGGACCAATTAGCTGATGGAATGCTGCATCGTCCTGTTCATCATGGAAGAGAAAATAATACCCGCTGTCAGATTTTCCTATCCTTTAAGATATTTCACTTAAAGACTATGTTTGTGTGAATCTTCTCTACCTTTGGGTTTACCTTGATGAGAAATTGGGAGAATAGTTCTGGGCTGAACCAAAAATATGCCCAGAATTTTCTGGATCTACTTTGAGGTCCTTCATCAAATGATGATATTCTCCATGTTGTTTTCTTGTTTGCAGAATAGCACGAACCCAGGATAGTCTTTTTTATTATTATGAAGCGCAGTCAATAGTAATATTTCAGTCAATTGAAGCAAAACCTTCTGACACTTCATATTTGCGGCTTGTCTTCAGAAATGCTATTAAAACTTCAAAATTCCCTCCAATTTGACAGCCAATCACATCCGTGGGAGACACGCAATCTATTCTACAACAGCGCATTGCATGCTGCTGTCGCTACCTGTTGCCAGTCATTTCCCGTGTGTTCGATTTGAAACTACCTGCAATGAGTGTCGCTGGTCGCTGTCGTTTGTCGCTCCCTGTGTGTCGAGCTCATTACATAAGTATAAGTATGAAGTAATGCCTTACACAATCCCTGTGACTGGACTGTAAGAAGATTCCGCAGATAGAATTCCTGCCTATTATTTTGAAACCATAAAGACAATTCAGTTATTTCTCTATCACATTAAAAGCAATACAACAACAACCACCTACTGTAGTTGTACATCTTCAAAGTATGTGTTTTACGCTAAGTGAGCTCACTTTCACAGAGTGAGGTTGCTTTGTGAGGTTACAAAATGAAGGTCTAGAACAGAAGTCTTGAGACGTCACCCTTTCCATAGAGCCACAGTTCTGTCAATCGTATCACTTCTAAAACACATTTAAATGACAATAATCAACTGGTTTCAATTCAACTCTCCATTTTACATTTATCATCATTAATGTTAATTTTGTAGATATTCTTTGTCTGATGGCCATGCATTACGCAATCACTTGCATTGGCTTCTTGCCATTGCACAGCATCTAGTTATTTTTTATTGTCCACTGAAAAGTATAAATGGCAACCAATTAGTGTTCCTGTTTGTATTAGGCAACATTTTACAATATTTAGTTTTAAATTGTTAATTGCTATGGCAACGGTCCTAATTTCACATTATTATCAAACCCATGGATAGGCTCAATACTCAATACCAATGATAACAATAAAATGCAAATTTTTTGTTTCAACACAAACTAATAGCACTTTCTGTACGTTCCCATGTGGTCTTATACTAGTTCAGGAAAGTTTGTAATTTGTTTTACTATGGATACTTGCTCAAATGACTATCTCCTTGCGATACTTTTTTTTGGTATCAATTCATTATAAATTTTTCAGTAATTCATTTTACTACCGCTTGTTCCCGTTGGGGGTCGTGGTTGCCAAGGTATTTTGGGCCTGAGACATCCATTCACTCTCACATTCATGCGGACGGTGGGAGGAAGTTGGTAACACGGGGAGGACATGGCCCAGGAATCGAACCATAATCTCCTTTTTTGGAGGTGAGAGCTCTGACCGCTCTGACCGCTCTGCCACGGTGTAATGTAATATATAAAACATGAGTTTAAAGTTTAATAGCCTAGTGATATCTAATGAGCCATATAATCTACTCGTTCAAGCTTAAAAGTATTGTATGTAGGATGTATTGTATTTATTAAATATTGAACAAGTGAATTTAGACATTATTGTGTACTACAAGGACATGCTCCCTTTTAAAAATATAGAATATTCACTCTTTCAAACTTTAACAGTTACTCTTTAATTTTTGTCTTTGTCACATTAGTTTGCTCTTTCTTATATCGTTCCCGTTGTCATCACTTGCACAGGTGTGAAAAATCTGAAAGAAATCAGAATACTCACATCGGATGGAAACTGTTTACATGACATTTCAACAATCAGATATTGAGCAGAAGTTTGGTGTGCATAGCCATTTCTGTGTCAGGTCTCATTTGTAGGTCAAACTATGGATGAAGATTGTTTTTGTGTGTGTGTGTGTGTGTGTGTGTGTTGTGTCTGTATTGTTTATGTTTATGAAATTAAGATTGAAAGTCATTTTCATTTGTTTTTTATACAACAAATAAAACGGAATGAAATATCACGGTCAATCTATAAGAGGAAAAAAGGTCTTTTGTCATAGTTGCTTTTAATCTTACCGATTACCATTTAATAGCACTCATATAGTTTACAGTAATTTCTGATTCTAGTTATAAAAAGTGTTCATGGATTCTGCTGAATACTCATTGAAATATATAATCAAAGCTGAATAAATGTTTTCAAGAAAGCATATGTGTATATGTGTTTTTGTCCCCTCATATCGTCCTAAATACATATACATATACATATAAATATCTCAGTGCCACTTTTACTCTTGTGTCATGAACTTACAATATTTGCCAGATAAAAGCGTCCAGTGTGTGTGCTTCTCCTCTCTTGGCCTCGTGTACAAGTTTTAAAGAGCAATAGGTTTGACAGTGCTCCAGCTATTGACCGGGACATGGCTATCTCCACACTCTATCATATTTCCAAATGGCTCAGTTCCATTAGGGCCGTGGCAGATGATTGCTTTGAGAAAGAACATTTAAGGAGAAAAGGAGAGCTCGCCCAACAGTGAGAGGGACATTGGACTGCATGACCTCATATAACAGCTTTATTGAAGTACGTATTGCAGATAAAGTCTTGATAGTATGGACACAGTGCTGCTTGTGCTTGAGGGCCCGATGAAGATGGCAGTGATAAATTGAGGATTTGGGTCAGCCATTTGGATAGGTTTTGACTGTGATGTTGTCAAATGAGATTAAGGAGAGTGAACGTGAGGTTTTGTAATCACATAAAAAAACAGCAACATAGGTACAACCGGTGTTTAGCGCTGTCTCAGGTGCTCATTAGAAGCTTTTGCAACATTTTAATTAAAGATTTTTTTTTGTATGATTAACGGGTCTAGCAGGTGCCCACGTTGTAACATGAGATATTTACACACAGCGATTGTCTTTTGAACCGGGCGTCTTGCACCACGGACCCATTTAGACTAATTCCTCAGTGAATATGAGTTGGATTGTAATAAAACACACAGCATTTTGAAGCTTAACAAACACATCACAGCTGTCCTTACTGTCCCCTCTATCATTGATTACTCTGTGTGAGCTGATTTACCTGTGTCTATGTCTTCATATCTGGTTCAATCTGCTCCTGAGCTTGTGTTTAGCAAGTGAGTATTACGTTGTAACATGAGATATTTACACAAAACTATGGTCCACGGTAGTGATACAGGGGTCAGGTCTGGCCAAGAAAGTCTAATTTTAATGCGGCAGGTTCTAAACTGCAGAAAGGCTTTTATGGCATGTCCGCGCTCCACGTGTGTCTTTGCGTTTCACTGCGTCTAGATTCACTTCCTCATTAGACTGATTTCTCCATGAATATGAGTCTGATTCATATTGATCTGATCTGAATATGAGTCTCTCAAAACTGCGTTTTGAAGCTTAAAATACTGTGACCACTGTCCACTGAAGTCTTCTTCTACAATGTGTCAAATGCTTGCGCTTCCTGCTAGAGTGCAGGGTTCAAAGCATGGGAAAAAAGTAGCGGCTTAAAGTCCGAAAAGTACAGTAGTCTTTTTCTCTGACTAGAGCTAAAAAACACTTGCCCTTTAGTAGATGTCAAAATGTTATCCAGTAAGGCAAGGCAAGGCAAGTTTATTTGTAGAGCACAATTTGTACACAAGGCAAAAAGTGCTTCACACAACAGGAAAAAAATGCATTAAAATCACAAAGATATGAAATAAATCACAAAACCTTAATTTCAATTCATTCAATTTAACAATTTTGCTGACATGAATATTTATTTGACATTGCTAGCCTAATAGATGTCTCCGGAATGGGCACATCGCTTTGAGATTGATTCTTTTGCGCTATCTGCCTCTGCACACGTCGGTACCAAGCGTATGTATCTTTTACGACGAATATCTTGTCGACGCCTCCACCTTATGTGTGGCGCTTTTGTACTGTTTTTAAAGTACATACACTTTCACCTGTTCAACAAGCATAAATGACAAGTTTAGGACGTTGTCAGTAAAGTTTTTCTCAGAATATTCATCTTCCGGTCAACAAACTTTTCTAATGGCGTTGCATAATTTTTTTTTTCTTCTGGGATAGATTTTATGGCTTCACTCCACTTTGCTCATGAATACAGGGTCAAGACTGGCCAAAAAAGGACAGAATTAATACCTTTCTATAATTTCTTACCAGTGCATACGTAATATAGGTTTTGAGACTTTTATTTGACTTTTCTTTTGAAGATTGTTCTTTAGTTTTTCATAAACTTCCTGCTTCCAAAGAGTGAAGGCACTTTCCTGCTTGCTCCAGCATGCTACAGCTGCTTTCCTTATTGATTTTGCTTTTTAATCAGTTATTGTGTTCCAAACATTTTAATTATGACTTTTTAAAGTAAACCAAGGATTTTAAGAAATTTTTTGCAGTTTTAACAACATATCTGACGACCCAACGAAATGTCCGAGAGAAGATGGAAAACACACTCTTGTGAACACTGTCGGAAATATCAACAAGAAATTCATGAGCTACAAGCACAGATATTCGCTTTAGAATCTGAAAAAGGACTGCACGATACAATTCCAGTGTCATCCAGTGGTAAGAAGTCAGGAAAAACAAATACTTTCTACCTAAACTGGACTGACTCTGTGTCATTCCCAAAACTGTCTAAAGGCTAGGCTGTATCTTGGAACAAACTCGGTACAAAGCCTAAGCGATACAAAGATAATGTGACGTCACCTAAAAAACAGATTTTTACCACTTTAGAGACTGAAGTAAATGAACAAAGGAAAATGTAATACATGATGCGGCCAAAAGGCAGCAGACAGAGAATCTGTGTCAAACATCTAGGTCACAGAGTCTGTCTTGATAGGGGATTTCGCGATAAATCACGTGATGCATGAAAAAATGAAAACATTATTTTCCCAGGGTCACTATTTCTGCGATTACATCACTCATTCCTAATGTTTTGGCCACACATCAAGAAGTTAAACAGCTGATTGTGCCCGTGGGTGCAGTGGACATACAAGACAGACTGAAGTTTTGAAAAGAGACTTATTATTATTCGACGTGTTTGATAAAATGGAAATCAAAACATTCATAAGTGGACCTCTTACAAACATCGACAGGAAGATAAACAAGTATAAGCGGCTGCTTCAACTGAACACATGTCTGTCTAAAGAGTGAGCACCTAGAGGATTGCAGTACATTGAGAACTTTATCTATTCTGGAAACGAGAGGACCTGTTTAAGAGAAATGGCACCTATGCAACCTACTCCATGCTCTGAGGCACTGGACTGGGCCTGGACAGGGTCCCGAGCAGCTAGTTAGAGAAGAGAAGAATGAGAGAAGAAGTTCTGCTCCATCAGCCAGAGACCGAGCCAATGTTTCAACATCAACAGCACCACAACCATAGACTCCACAATTGATTCATCAGCAGCCTTTCCACCACCACAAGCAAAGGATTCAGCTCCTGCTGCTCCACCATCACCTCCACTGCCTCCAGCAAAGGTCTCATCAGCAGCAGCATCATAACAATCTTCCCCGCGGCCAGAGCAGCAGTAATTTCTGTTCTTTCCCGCACGGTCCTCATCAAAGGCCTTGGACCCATCTGGGATAGGCCCGGCAGCATCCCTGTCATCGCCCCTGCCCTCAGAACAGCCCTGGGTCACCCCTGAAACATCTGTTCCCACTACAGATTCCTCACTCTCCTTCCCATCGCCACTCTTACCGAGGGGCCTTCCCAGCCATCTTGAATGTCTGATCAAATCAGGCCTTAAGATGGCTCCACTCACGCCCAATATAGCAAGATCAAGAGTTCTGATATCAGGTTGCCCAATCTGTGAAATTTTATTCATATTCCCTGTGAAAACAACGCCCAGTCCCACTGAAACTAGTCTGAAACTTGCTGTGCAAAAATGTCAGATCCTTAAGTAACAAATCATTCTTAATTGATTGTAGAAAAAGATTCTGTTGTAGTCATCTGGACTCTGTTTTAGAAAAACAAAACGTTTCGACTCTCTTCTTTCTAAAATAGAGTCCAGATGACTACAACTGAGTCTTTTTCTACAATGGCACTCCTGGACGAATGAGTGATTACACCGATATTCTTAATTAATAATTGTATTTCTTCTTGTAATCTTGATTTTATGTTTTTAACTGAAACAACACAGGAAATTTAGTTCTACTAGAATCTGCTCCACCCAACTTTAAGTTTGAATCTGAAACACGAGAAAACAAAAAAGGGGGGAGATGTGTGTGCAGTTGTTAGAGTTGTTAGTTACCCACAGGTTGTCCTTTGGGGTGTTTTCATCATTTGAGCATGTATCCTTTAAAATTGAGCTAAAACAGTCTCCATCCATTCTCTTTTATGGCTCTCTGTTTCATATAAGCCTTCTCAGCACTGCCAATGTATTATTGATGATTTTACTGAGCTAAGATAAGATAAGATCCCCTTAATTTGTCCCACAATGGGGAAATTCCATTGTTGCAACAATGGGTACAGAAGCAGATTAGGCACAGTATAATAATAAAAACAGATAATTTAGAAAAAGAAAAAAACCTCCCAATCTTAATAATAATAACACTCTTATTTACAGCTGTCATATGGACAGAAAATATTGCACAGGGATGATTGACATTATGTCACAGTATTGCACAGGAGTATAACAGTATTGCACAGGATTATGAAAGCCGAATGACACGTTCAAGACTAACAGTGTTTGTTGTAATGTCTGAGATGCTTTCAGTTGTATGCACAGACTTTGATGGTTTGGTCATTACAGGTTATTTCAATGTTCATGTTGATAATATTTGTGACAAAAACGCGAAAGAGCTTGATGCTGTCCTTGAAATCTTCAGTCTTACTCAGCACGTGAGTGGCCCCACCCACAGCAGAGGACACACTCTAGATCTTCTAATTACAAAGGGGGTTTAATGGGGGTTAAATTTCAAACGTCAATGTGGTCGATGTTGCTCTCTCTGATCATTTCTGCGTCTTCTTTGACCTGTTTTTCCCAAGACCACCGGCTGGTCCTGCAGTTGTTCGGAGGAGACACATAAATAACAACAACTCGCATTTTCCTGTTTGCCACTGTAAACAGATTAACAAACCCTCTAACTCAGCTGCCGTTAGAGCTCATTTCCACATCCAAGTGTAATGACTTTGCATTATTCTTTAATGACCAAGTTCAGGGCATTAAAAATTTTATAAATTCCACAATGCAAAAAATAACCCTAATATTGCACCAGGGATGATTGACATTATGTCACAGTATTGCACATGATTGTGAAAGCTGAATGACACGTTCAGGACTAACAGTGTTTGTTGTAAAGTTTGACAGCAGCAGGAAGGAAAGACATGTGAAACCTCTCCTTCACACAGCGAGATCTATGTTTCACGGACGGCAGGTGAATATCAGAAAGAAGAAGGTTTATTGCCATAGTCAATGAACAGAATTCACAAACATAGGAACTTGTTTTGGTATTTAGGTGCAACATAAAACACAGAACAATAATTAAAACAACATATATGAAATCAAAAGGGTATGCATTAGATTTAATGCGTTTCCGTTCTATGCAGCTAAAATCTGGAATAGTCTTCCTGCAGATGTGAGACAGGCCTCTTTTACTAGCAATGTTCAAATCTAAGGTAAAACAGTTTTGTAAAGCTGTGCATACGACTGAAATTATTTTCTTTGCACTCTTCTCTTTTATGTCTTAAACTGTTTTGTGATTTCTGTCATGTCTGTGTGATTTTAATGCAGTTTTTTCCTGTTTTGTGAAGCACTTTGAATTGTCTTGTGTACAAATTGTCCTCCACAATTAAACTTGCCTTGCCTTGCCTAGTTTTTATGCATTATTAAACTGATATAGTAATAAGCCAATAGGCTTTGGTTATACTTTCATCTTATCTGACTGTAGAGAGAGGGAGCGGTTTCTTCTTTATTTATTGGAGCGACCTTGTGCTTTTTTTTATTGTCTCCTGAGAATTAAACGCTATTATAGCATCAGGAAGTATTCACTGCAATTGCTAAAAGCCACGTTATCTCCAGAATACAAAATAGCCTCTGTACAATTAACTTTCTTTTACATTTCAGTCCTCCTATTTGCCGAGCGGAGGAGGACCTGCTCGATGGAAATCAGAAATTTTCTCCAAATTCTGAGTCGTCGCTGGACCCTCAGAAAACCTGCGGTGAGTCATGTGCTGCCTGTTTTTTGCACACACCTACACACTTTTTACAATAGAACTAACATCATGGCGTCCAACCTTTTTACACCAATATCTTTTGGCTTGTTGTATTCTGGGTCAGGAACTCAAAGTTATAAAGTTACTCCCCATTTCTGTGTGTAATATGATTAATCTAATATAAGAGCTACTTTATGATGCAATACTTTCTTCCTACCTCCATATTTTCAGCTCCATTCACCGTAGTAGACTGACTTTTATGTTTCTTTTTGCAGCTTTTCTGCTATTTCCTTCTTTAAGTTAGGCTGCACTTCCCTCCTCATTGCATTACACTATGGTTATTAGCCTTAGATTGAGCTATTTCTCCTCTATTTTAGGTGGTTTCTCCGAGACATATGCTGCACTCTGTGACTATAATGGAATCACTTGCAAAGAAGAAGTGCAGTGGGTAAGGCGAATATGGCCTGTCTGTGTTTTATCTGATCATAAAAATAGTACATACATTAACGGTATTATTGATGTGTGGAAAATGCACTTAACTTGTAATTAAAAATATATTGAATAAGAACAGAATTATTGATTTTGGAGTGGTTCCAAATTCAAGATATAATACTTAGCCTACCACATACTACACTAGAGTTGTGCAGAAAAAGAAGAAAAAAAATAAAAATAATAATAATCAGAACTAGATACTTATTCAAACAAGTGGCGATACTGGCAAAAAATAAAATAAATCACATAAATAGGACAAAATTGGACAATACCTGAATAGTTTTAGAATGGTCTTGATTTTAGTGAAAGGTTGGAATTTCAGTATTTCACCAATTTGAGAAATGTCTGTAAATAAAAACATAATTACTAGGGGTGCACCGATATATATTGGTTGATATTCACGTGATTGAATAATATTGGTTTCTATCCAAAACCACCGATATCAGTACATGATGTTACGCTACGGTAATGAAAGTGTTAACACTACCGTCCCTTCAGAAACAGGAAGAAAACAACAGCCCCGATATTCTAACAGAACGGGCTGTAAAATTGAATCCAGTCTTTATTCTGACGTAATAAACCCAGAAATGACAAAGGTGATGGCACACGACTGGACTGGACAGGTTCAGAGAGACACTTATGTCTGAGAAGTAATATAAATAAAACAGGAAATTCTCAGAATGGAAACCTGTGAAGGCTAATTTTACTCTAATAAAGAATAATCATATTAGAGCCTATAGCCTGCCTATATCTAAACATAGTGCTACACATACTCCATCGATCTTTTTCCTTTTTCCCCAAAGAAGGGTATTATTTGTTCTAACTGGTTCTACACATTTTAGAATAGATTTGATACTTATTTTAGGATAAAAATGTGTTTATACCTAGTATATTTCTTTGATTAAAAAAAACATAAGAACAACAACAAATGTTTAAAATAACTATAACAATGTTTAGAAAATATTGGCCGACTATTGGTTATCGGCCAAAGCTTTCCCCAGAATCGGTATCGATCCAAAATGTCCATATCGGTGCACCACTAATAATTACAATGTTTGACTCTCTTTTTTCTTTTTTCCTCTGCTTTAACAGGATGTTGACACCATCTACCATTCTCAAGACAACAGAGAGTTCAACCTGCAGGACTTCAGTCATCTTGACAGCAGGTAGCTACTTTTGTTCCACGCTTTGAACCCTGCGTCCCGTACAACGGTGCGGTTAATGTATAGATTTTACTGGCTAACAGTCACCGGGGGGCACTCTAGCGGCTGCGGAGCAGCGGACCACGAGTGAGCCACGAGACTCCCGATTCAAAAGACAACCGGTGTGTGTTACAACGTGGGCACCTGTGGCTTATTGACAGGTGCGGCCCATATATGTATACGTTCTTGTTTATTTGTAAATTTCGTTTGAGCGGCTTTTATTCTGGAGCGCTGTATAGCCCGAAAAGTTCTGTAGATCTGAGCCACAAGAGTTGCTCAAAGGTCGAAGATCCCATGATTACTTCAGGCTTATTAAGGATTACAAATGAGTAGTTAATCACCAAATATTAAAGGCCCAATTTTGGAAATTTTGAGATGAGAAAAGAGTTTAAAATAAATGCAGTTGTAACCAGCACTCAAATATAGTCTTCATTGGATTTACATCCCTGATTAAGTTAGATCAGTGTATAAATGAAGACAGGGATAAATCAATGTAATAAAATAATACTTTCTACAAATATCTTATATTGTGCTAGACTGGTGTATCTTTAAAGTTTCATATTTGTGTTTTCTATGATCTTCAGTTCTATATTTGTGACGTTGATGTGTGACCTAGAATTGGTGAAGCCTTGCAACTTAGCTGTCAACTTGTCCATCAAAAGTCTGTTGGGTTTGATGGGTTTATCCAAGTCAAATATGAGTAAATTAACTATTTATTTTGGGATTCTTCTTCTTATTCTCTTTCTCTGAACAAACTCCCACCTTGCCAAAAGTTGCCAGTCATTGCTAGAAAGAAAAGTTCTCCCTTTCTACTTCTGTCTTTGCCTTGTCCTGAGTGTGTGCTGCTTTTTGTAACAAGTATGCAGTGATCATAGCACTTAGAATGACGTGCCTGTCAGCAGCAGAATACAGCTGTAACATACACCATATGTCTCCTCCTGGCACGCCCTGCTGGCATCGCTTAAAAAGTCCTGATTTCTTTCACTGACATATTCACTATCTCCTTTCACTAGAGCTCTGCTGCTTATTGTAAAAGAAATATGCGATGCGTGGCATGCAAATAGGTATTTGTTTTCAGTTTGAAGATTGTTTCGAGTTCAGAAAATCCCATCTCATATGGAATCTCTTATGTTTCGCTGTTCAACAACAATTGTGATGACTAGAAGATGCATATCCTCTTAAAAATGTATGTCTCGTCACTAGGGTGAAGCTTTGCCATGCCGGTAAATCAAAAAGGCATTTGTAGAGGCGTTATTGCTGCAGAAGCTCATGAATATGAATGTTTTTTATCATATTCAGAAAAAAATTGTACTGTCTTTGCATTGTTGTTTTTCCTACGTTTGTATTGAAGTTTATGATAAAATATGCGGGAGAAATTGTTGAGTCATGCTTTGGATTTAAAAACCTCTGCTCTTTACTTACACCAGGCTTACAATAGCCCCAAGATGGAGCTTAGTGGGATACAAAAATGGACTGCAAAGATTTAACAATAGGCACCTGTAAAACAATGCAGGGAAATGCTAAAACCAGCTGAAGAAAATGGTGGAGCTATTTGTGGAACAGAGTACTCAAGAATGGCTGTATTTGCTCTCTATGATAAAATAGCAACCCAGGACTGGAAGCAGAGATTTGGTATTACTAATTGGACTATTGTTGGCCCCATCTTGCTTGGTATGGAATAAAACCTTATTAGAACCAGTGCTTTGTAAAATAAAACGATGTGGTGGTCACGAAACAAAAATACCAACTAGTTTGTTATGTGTTCCTTTCAGAGACAACCTGACATTGGCACAAATTGTCACTTGACAGCTCAAGGTAGAGTTCCCTTTAAATTCCAACAATGGGCTAAAGATTCACTGTCACAGTCTCTAAAGTTAACTCTGAAAATTCAGAAAGTTTCACTGCCCTCAACTTGTCCTTTTACACTTTTACACTTCTTTCATCCCTTCTTTGCATTGTCACCACCTGTAACTAGTAGACAACAGTGTTTTACTGCTGAGTGCTGTCCATCAAATCACTATCTCTGGCTATTGGAAAGTGGACACTTCTGTGCTCTTGCCTCCAGCCCTGTCTCATCCTCTCGATATCCTCCCAGTGTATGCTCCATGCATTTTCTCCACCTCTTTTACATTCTATTCCAGTGTCTCTGAGTCATACTTGCTCACACAGTGGTTGGTGCTGACAGTTTTGGCAGACCTGTGCGAGTGGCCTCTACGGACTGCTGGGCTGAAGTCAAGTGTATAGAGTTAACTCCATTTTTATTGTGTTGTTTATTAGTTTGCTAACCCTAATCCTTTTTTTTTGTTTACCAATATAAAACTGTTCAAGGGAAGTGAAGATTTGTGTTTGAAAACAGTCAAACCTTTTCTTACGCAAAACCACAGGGTGATTTCTTTCTGTACATTTTCTTGTTTTTTAATGCTGAACTAAAATGGTTGGACAATGGAAATATTGTTGGTCTGTTCTGAACGTGTAAATACCAAGTTAGCAAAGGAAATTGAATTCTGTCATATATATCAAATTGTTGAACAGTTGGTTTGTACTGACTCAGATGAAGTCTGTGGAAGCCATAAATACTTTGAATGAATCCTGTTTGGTTGGTTCTGTTTGCTTAAAGAAGAGAAACATTTTAGGCGTTTGGTGAAATAATGGGTCAAAATATTGTTTTTGATTCAAAGTGTTCAAAGTTCAAAGTACCGGCTTATAGTCCAAATATAGTTCTAATATAGTTCTAAGCTTGAAGAATAGTTTGTTAAATGGTAATGTAGTGTAAAAACGACTTCTTGCGAACACAAATTCTTGTCAAAAGCTCATTTGAATTGAACATTGTGATAGATCAATTCTATTTTTTTTATTTCACCATATGACGCTGCTCCTATGAAGTAACATTAATGGGGTTGCCTCTCCACAGATCTGACCTCTAACTTGGCCTTGCTTGTCTCCATGGAGATAGATAAGTTAACCCTCTATCAGAAAAGCTACATTGTGCCCCTTTAAAGCTGGACTCCATTGTCAGTGAACAAAAACAAAAATTCACAGCATCAAACAGGTGCAACATGAAACAACAATAATAATAGAAAAAAATAGATAAATAAAATTCATAAGGCATGAATAAAAATTGGGTTATATCTAAATTAGATCAAATTAGGCTTGTACTAAATATCGAATATATACACATAATTTACAGTTTAGTCAGACATAGTGCAAAAACCAGCAGTGCAAATGGCGAAGTTGTTGACATGATTATTATTTCGCAGGTTGTCTGTTTACCCTTTCGCTTTAAACTAATGAGTTTCAAGCAAAAGTGTAAATACAAATTTCCATGAGGCTTACTCAAAGTAGGATAAATATCTGAGTTACAGACTAGATTACTGCAGATTGAGAATGACTCTTGGATGAGACGAAATATCTTGTTTTTCTAAAAACAGTGTTCAGATGACTACAACTGATTTTTTTTTCTGCAATGGAATACTCCTACACGAATGAGGGATTACACCGACTTGTTTCTAAGTGGCAGGTGTTAAGAAGTGTTCATGAGTCCTACGGCAGAGGGAAAGATAAACCTGCTGTAGCACCTCGCTCCCCTTATGTGGCCTGAAGTGAACTCACTGTTTACAGGCCGGCACCAACCCTCTGCGCGATGTGAGTAAGACATCATGAAGGTCACTTACATGTCCCTCTGTCAGAATGTCAGTCAACTGTCCATGTCACTGATGCATTCTGACATGTCCCTCACTCGTACACACACACACACACACACACACACTCACACAAACACACACAGTCCCAGCTGTACAAGTCTGTCAGACGAGTCTAATGGAAAAGAAACAGCCCGAGGCCATTTAACTCCTCTGAGATTTACTGTAATGTCCTGTTGGCTACTGCGGTTACTGGCACTGGACACTCCCTGGCCACATTTCAATGCTTACATCTCCATTCTTTTCCATTCTGCAACTCACAACAAGCCAGGAAACAACGCATGAGACACAAGGGCTGAACACATTAGGTAAAAATACTGTAGGCAGTACTTTTTCTTCAAACACACATTGCAGTTGCGATTAGAGTTGCAATGTATATTTTAAATTCAAGATTCAGTCGAGGGTTCACAACCTGTCCAGGAGCAATAACATTTGAGACAAGGCTGAAATACAACCAGCTAAAATAGAACTGAATTCTAAAACCACATGCAATTCAGACCGTGTTTGCAGAGGTGTGAACTACAGCTTTAGACTAGACTCTTGGGAGACATAGAGGATAATTGCAAACTTTGTAATTTGTAAAACTAGAGGTGGGCATTGGGTAATATATTGAAATTCAGATACTTCCCTGAATGTTGTTTTGAAGATATGCAACATTTGAATAGCGAGTATATCATTGGTAGTTATTGTTTATGCTACTAATAGAGCTGATACAAAGTAAATATGGAAAAAAAATGATGTTGTAAACATTCAAATAACTGCACTTTTTTGATTAATTTGACAGACTTTTCACATTTGTCTGATAAATAAAATCTCACCGAATACGTTTAAAGACATACTTTAACACTTTTCTGTTGGACATAATATCATCTAAATATCATTTTTGGGATACTCAATATATCATCCATTTTTGTCAATATCACCCACCCCTAATTGCGAACATACACATTTCTATAAGATTGCTATTAATCCTACAGCCCTACGAGGCACAAACGTTTTAGGTAGAGAAACAGAAATTTTACTTTTTCATATATTTTAATTTGACTTTTGCACACAGGAATCCAGATTTTCAACTTTGTATTTCGCTGCTACTTTTACCCTCCCTCTCTCTTGCTTGTTTGTCAGATGATATATGGCAGGTGTTGCAGCCCAGCTTTAGTTGGACCTGAGAGGATTCTGAAACTCTAGGTAGTTCTCTCTCGCTAATAAACCCCTTGTACCTTGCCATCTGTGTGTCTGTTTGTGTAGCAGCGGATGTAGCGGCGCATCCAGGATCAAACATGGGTTTAAGTGAATAATCCATTGACCGAACCATCGATATTTGCATCTTTCTCCTCTCCTCTTTTCCCCCGCTAATTCGCTGTTTCTCGTCCTCAGCAGTGCGGCCGTCGACCGATATCAGTCATCTTTATGAAAGCTGCTCGGCCCATTGTGTTCTAACTGTCACAATGATGAACTATGCTTTACAAAACAGAATGCAGACAAAGTTTGGCTCATGATGATGTGACTTCACAGATAAATGAAATTGAATGGCTCTGGAGCAGATTGAGTTTGCTTGTTTAACATTCAGGATTTCAACTGTTGTGTTTGTGTTTACATTGTAGAGACTTGGCTGTTATTGTGGCATCCATTGCGTACAACACCTGGTTCACCAAGCTGTACTGCAAAGATATGCGTATTGTAAGTAATGCTTTGTATCTTTTCATATGTATTTTACCAAATGTGTCTTAAAAACCCATTTTAGTCTTCTTCACTTTGATTTTTGCATGAACTGAATTTATGTTACTGAATCGGTTTGTGTAGCATCCATTTGGCAGTCTTAAAGTTATAATATTGGAAGGGAAATCTCACCCACAGGATTACCAGACTCGCTCTTTGGTCTAAAAAATTGTGCATGTTTGTGTAGTTTCTGCCAGGTCATAATATAAAATATTACTTAAGCTGAGAAATGCTTTAAAATATGTTTTGTCATTGCTGTAAAAGGATGTGTTTGATGTGTAATTGCAACAGCGTCAATCGCACAGCCCTATACAGCCTATACAGCCCTTTTTTTGGCCTGTCTTTAATTATTAGTAAGTACAAAGTTAATTCTTAGTAAGTACAAAATAGATTCCTTCTGTGACTGTTGACCGACCTCTCCTGAAAATCAAATCTAAATCTGATCATTACTTCCACAGCTATCAGCAACTCTTGCAATTTCCCTTTTATTTTCTTACCAAAAACAAATAAAAATGCCTTTCACTTTCCCCCCCAAAAAAATTCCGAATGGTGATTTTCAATTATTGACATTTAAAGCAGAACTTAGTAACTCTGGCGATCGAGTTCCGCCTGCAGCTCTCTTGTGAAAATACATTGTCAGAAAATAGACGCAAAAATCTTTATTTCTTTATCATCTTTATCATATTAATACGGTATAATCACATACAAAAACATTTTACATTGCCAAATATAAGAAAAAGAGGCAGGGTTGTCTTCGGGCCGATGTTGTTTTCCACCCAGAGACAGCAGGGGGCGACGACGGACACTTCAAACACCCGTAAATACATATTTAACCATCACAGGGACTTACAAAGAAAATGTTACTTCGTTCTGCTTTAACTTCTCAGTTAAAAAGCCCAATGCTAATAATTGAGGAGTAGAAATGACTTAATCTCAATCTTGATATGGATTTTATGAACTACCCAGTCCTATTTTTAATTTTAAGGTTATATCTTAAACATTTCCCAGATTGATCAACTCTAAGACCAATATTTTCAGTACATTTCTCTGTTTTTAACTCCAGGGGTCAGAGGTTGTGGACCAGGTTCTTCACACCATCAGCAAATCCAACTGCCTTGAGGAGGTCACGCTGGAGAATGCAGGCCTCAAGACGTAGGTTTCTGCCCATTCTGACATCGCCACAACCCTGCCAGCCCCTTTTTGTCCAATCTCATTTTCAATTTCCCTTTCTCTCCTCTGTCCTCTGCGTCTGCTCAGGTCTCAACCCTCAACTCGTGTTTTATTCTCTCTTCCTCTATCCTGACCTTTTGTGATCCCGTCTCTCTCGCTCCTCATCTCACCTGCTCAAACCACTTAAACTTGCCTCGGCTTCCCGTGGCAGATCAATTGTTTCCTCTTCGCTACAATATTGAGTTTTGTGGCTTCATCTAGCACGATTTCTCACCTCGTATGCATGGCCAGAATAAGTTAGCTGGGCCCTTTCCTTAATTGGCTGTTAATTGAGATGAATGGACTGTCTTTGGATACAATGATTTGCTGCAGCGCAATAATGAAGTTACAGAGTTCTGATTGGCCCCATGTATTAAATCAGTTGCAATCGAGAGGGCAATTTTTATGATAGGTTTTTTTTTTTACAAGCTCTGCAGTAAAAGTTAAGAGAACAAATGTCATATGACTGTAGGAGTATGACTTACAAGGCCTGATTTACAGCAGCTCAGTATTGGATTTCTGTAAAATGATTGCAGCACCAATAACTCAATTTTGATGTTTGAGGCACTTTCTAAAATCTACAGCCATAACATTGTGACTTTTGACAGGTGAAAAAAAAGACAGATTTTCTCTTCTCCATTGCTCCCTTTAGTCAATCGGATATATTGAGCCAGAAGTGAAAGTAAAAGGAGTGCCCCCAGGATAGAACCAATCTTTATTTCAGATGTCGAGGGTCCATATACAACCATATAATATCTGGTGATTATCACATTGTATTGTCCAAGATGTTCAAAATAAACATGCAATATCATATATATATTCACTATATAATTTAAAACACTTGCATTTGGACTCAACTGGGCTGAAAATAATTGAGCAGATCTTTTTCTAATTTCAATAAATGCTGATTTTAAAGAGAAGGTTTCCAAATTCACAGTTGTGTATTGGGCTGCATATTAAAATAAAGCAGCAAGCTTTTGCATTTGCGTTTGATCAAGGTAATGGTATCTATCTGTATGTCACGACTCAAAAAATTTATAATTATGAAACGTTATCATTAAATCAAATCTGCATTAAATACATTCAATGCCCAGTTGGCAAGAACCTTTGAGCGAGTCAACGATCTGTATTTTGTTCACTTTTATGATTGACACAGACTTGAAAAGTATCCTGCAGAGCTCTACAACGTTTACTTTTGGAGTGAATGAGAGAGTGGAAGATGGATTTACTTTAAAGCAGAAGAAGTGCACAAACTGACTATCCCGCACTTAAGGAGCTCTTTTAAACTTTTCTATCCTCAGGGATTTTCCGCAGAAGATGGCGTCGGCCCTGTCAGAGAACCCGGCCTCAGTGATCCACTCTCTGAACCTGGCTCATAACACGCTCGACAACCAAGGTACCTCTCCGCTACAATTATGTGTGCTGCAGCCTCATACATTTTTGTTTTATAGTTTTTGTTTGCTCTCAAGGAATACAAAATCAATCCCTCGCCCTGCCGTTATTTCATTTTATGTTTTATTTTGTTTTATCTCATCTATCTTTAATGCTTTGTAGTGTGACTGTTCTTTTTTTCGACATTACCCCTACAGTTACGGTATTTGCACCAAAGCACCTTATTTTGTTATTGTCGTTCTAAAAAAATAATTTAAAAAATATAAATACATTTTGTGCCATTGTGAATTACAGACAAATATTTACTTGATTTTTTTTAAAATCCTGGTTTAATTTTTGTAGTTAAGTTCTAAGTGGGCTGCCTGATAGCTGACGAGCAAAAACGTCAAAGTTTTAGTACAATTTAAAGATTGTTATTCCAATAACAAGATGATCATTTCAGTTGTTTTGTCAGAGATATTTTGTATTCATTGTGACTAAATGGATGCAACATGTACACTAAGTCTGAGAGATTTTACTATTACCAAATCTCATCAATGCCTTGGCGGAGGTTTGCTCTTGTAAAGTGTATTTATTTTTGGCTTTAGATTCAAACCTTTGAAAGAGCTTTTGAATTTATTTTTTTGTCTCACACAATCCCCGCACGTCAGAATCGCTCATTAACTAATTCACCCTCTCCCGTCTGACACGAGTCACTTCCACTCTCTTCACAACATTCTTTATGCTCACACTTGCCACATTATGTAATTCGGCTTTCACACAGATTGAGGCGCTCTACATGTGAATAGAGCTAAGAATGAGGGCAAGTTAGGATTTTTTCAAATGCAACAATGTGTTTCATTTTTAAATGCTGCAAAATACTTCATGAGGACAGAGCACGATGCTCAATTTTTTGTTTTCTTGAATGTTTGAAGACGCAATTTAATAAACTTGCCAGATTATGTATCGTCTGTAATGAGATTTCCGTCGCTTGAATTGAGTGTTGCGTAATGTGCTCCGGCATATGGTGGTGTATATGGGGTTTCTAGCCTGTTGTTTTACGTGGGTGAGTGTGAGATTGTGAATTAGACAGTTTTTTGTTTTTTTCTGTAATATCTGGAGCTATCTCTCTTGAAGGAGGTGTATTTAAAGACGCAGGGTTATAGCTTTTTTTTGGTAAAGCAAAGTGGTTGTGTGTATTATAGATTGTAAATGACTGTGTATCAATCACATTTCTTTGTTATTTTGAATCTGTGTGTGCTCTTTAGGTGTCTCCAACTTGATTCAACAAGTGTGTCGCCTCAACAAGGGGCTGCGTCTGCTCAATCTGTCCAAGACCTCTCTCTCCTCTAAAGGTATGTGCCCATGGTTCTATAAATTCTTAATATAACAATGCACAGCTACTTGTTATTATTTTTATCCCTTTGTGAATCAGAATCAGAAAAGGGCTTTTTGCCATTGTCTCAATTTGCTTTGGCGTCAAGGTGCAACATACAACAATGAATAATAATAATAATCGCAAAATACATAAAATAAGGAATACATAACATTAGGAATTTACTTATAAAATAAATCATTTTGAATAATTATATGTAAAACATTTGATGTTTTATTGGAGTACAGTTTTTAAATGTTAAACTCTTATTTGTGGATAAAAATACGTTGTTTCTTGTTTTTGGAAAATGTTAAAGGCTTAGAATGAATATATATCTTAGAAAATTTAGGTATAGGAATTGTGATGATTGTAGGGGATTCTTGAGTTACATTATTTTAAGTAAGATACGCTTCCCTCATTGTCAATTTAAGAAAAGCAACACACATTTTGAATTAACCTTACTTTTCAGTTATTATTTGTGCCTTTCTCTGCTCTGCTTATCACACTCCAAGCTCTTCATTTTACCAAATGCAGTTTTACACATTCAAATCAATGTACTTTCTGCTCCATCAACCATATAATGCGCTGGTCATAATCAGTAGTAGATCTTTTGATATAAATCCTGAGCATTAGTGCTGTGTCCTAGTTTTGGTTCTCATCATCCCACACAATTCTATCATGTTTGTTCTGCAACCACTTCTGTATACTCAAAAATACTGTTATAATGTTAAACGGATATTTTTTTGGTAATAATATGCTCGCTATAAGATTCTTCCTTCATATTTTCAGTTTTGATTTTAATCAGATTTCACCTTATTAGAATGTGTTGCTTTTATGTCGTATTAGCTGTCCTAGAGCATTATGAATGATTAACTGCAATTATCATGCGTATGCTCTGTGATTTGCTGGCATAACATCACAGCCAACAAACTAATGAGCTTAATACACTGTATATTTTAAAATGTATCTTTATTGCTACACGTCAGTATTACTTATTTGAGCTACTGTATTTCAAGGGGTTTCTTGAATGTACCAAAGACCAAAACCAGTTTTCATGTTGAATTTGTCATCACAATCTTCAACCTCCGGGTTGGTAGAGAGGAGTCGAGAGGGCGACCTTGTGGAGTAGGTGTTTCTATGACATCACAGGTGCATTTTGTTACATATTTATAACTGTCTCTTCCTCCGCTGTTCCCTGAGCCTCTGAACCACCTACATGCGTGATAACTAAAAATGAGCCATGTGATTAAAAATGAAAATGGCGTGGATGACACTCACACACGCAGAGCCATGACTGACACACTAAGTGATAGATAGAAGAGGGATTAGATGCAGCGTCCCCTCGTCCCTTCATTTCTCGCCTAATCGCCGCAAATTAGGGATGAAGAGCTTAGCCCGCCTCAGACTGGCACACTCTGGCTGCTTTACTCTAGACACTGCTGCCGTATGACCTTAAATCAATAGCAATATTAAGCACACATTTTCCGCTGATTAGTAAAGACTCTTGGCAGATGATTCAGAAAAATTACAAAGAATCCTTACACTAATCCTTCTTTTTCAATCTAGAGCCCTTAAGAACATTGGTAAACCTTGCTCATTTGTACAGTTAGACATGTAGCATTTGGGTGAGTAAATAGCTTTTAGTCAGTCTGAGCCCACAGAAGGTTTTACAAACTTATTTAAGCAACATTTTTTTTTTTTTTAAACCCTATTTAAAATATATATTATGTCACCCTCTTCTATTAAATAGCTCATGTTAAATAAACATATATTTCAAAGAAATCATCTTATAATCTAAAATAATAATTACCTTACCTTATTTATAATAAATAAAGCGACACGGTAGCGCAGCGGTTAGCGCTCTCACTTCACAGCAAGATGGCGCAGCAGACGGATGCCCTGGTGTTTCGGTGCACTTTGTTTTGTCTGTTTTTGTGCATAAATCGTGTTTCAGTGTGCTCTTACACCAGTGAAGAGCTCTTAACCATCAGAACTACAACTCCTACGGATCTAGATCCAGTTTTTTCAGCATCTGCTGCTGAATTAGTGCTTTTTTAGGTCAAAGGAGTGAGATGCCGGAGGCGCTTGTGCGCTTTAGGAAACGCGGCGCACGGATGCCCTTACCTGGGATTTTCCTCGCTCACGTTTCGCTCACTTTCCAACAAACTGCTGTTCTCCTGTTTTGTGCTTTACGGAAACGTGGCTCAGCGAGTCGGCCCCGGACTGTGCCGTGCCGATAGACAAAAAGACCTCTCCAGGGGGAAAACAGGGGGAGGAGGAGTCTGTTTTACATCAGCAAAGCCTGGTCATCGGATGTCACTGTGGTTGCCAAACACTGCTCTCCTGCTCTGGAATATCTTTTCATTAACTGCAAACCATTCTACTCTCCACGTGAGTTTGCCTTATTAATTCTGGCCGCTGTTTACATTCCACCGAGCGCAAACGTGCAGGAGGCACTCGCAGACAAGGTTTTGAGTGTGGAGCAGACCTTCCTGGACTCCTTGTGTATTATACTGGGTGATTTTAACAAGGGGAATCTCAGCCATGAACTACCAAAGTACAGACAGTTCATTAAAGTCCCGACCAGAGAGCAGAACACGCTTGATCACTGTTACACAACAGTCAGCAACGCCTTTCGCGCAGTGCCCCGAGCCGCTGTGGGCTTTTTAGGTTACGCCATGGTTCACCTGATCCCTACGTACAGCCAGAGGCTGAAGCTCTCCAAACCTGTAGTGAGGACCTCTAAGAAGTGGACCAAGGAGGCAGTGGAGTGGAGTGGGAGGATTTCAGAGCTGCCACAGATAGTTTGGATGAGTACACGGACACTGTGATAAGATAAGATAACCTTTATTTGTCCCACAATGGGGACATTTCAGTGTTGCACACACACATTAGGAGCAGAAGTATAATAATAAAAACAGATAACTTAAAAATAACTTATAAAAATTATACACTCTTATTTACAGCTGTTATATGAACAGAAATTTGCATCAGGGATGATTGACATTATTTCACAGTATTGCACATGATTATGAAAGTATTGCACATGATTATGAAAGTATGAAGTAAGTAAGTTAACAGTGTTTGTTGTAAAGTCTGACAGCAGACTGCCCAAACCTCTCCTTCACACATCGAGGGTGGATCAGTCTGAAGCTGCTCTCCAGCACCGAGTCCAGAGCACAGCCCAGGCTGGAGATAGCCTCCTTGATAACTTTGTCCAGCCTCTTCCTCTCCCTATCTGTGATGCTGCTGCTCCAGCAGACCACACCGTACAGGAGGGCTGATGCCACCACAGAGTCGTAGAAGGTCCTCAGAAGTGGCCCTGTCACTCCAAAAGACCGGAGTCTCCTCAGGAGGTAGAGCTGACTCTGGCTCTTCCTGTACAGTGCGTCTGTGTGATGAGTCCAGTCCAGTTTGTGGCTCAGATGAACACCCAGGTACTTGTATGAGTCCACTCTCTGAAATTCCCTTCCCCGGATGTTCACTGGTGAGAGGGCAGCAGAGTGACGTCTGCGGAATGCCACCACCATCTCCTTCCCCGCGTTGATGAGGAGGCGGTTCTGCTCACACCAGTCCACGAAGTCCTGCGCGAGTCCTCTGTACTCTGCATCGTCGTCGTCCGTGATGAGTCCGATCATGGCAGAGTCATCAGAGAACTTCTTCAGGACACAGCTGTCCGTGTCGTGTCTGAGGTCTGCAGTGTAGAGGGTGAAGAGAAAAGGCACTAGGACGGTGCCCTGGGGCGCCCCCACACTGCAGGTCCGAGTGTCAGACACTCAGTCCCGGGCTCTCACAAACTGAGATCGGTTTGTGAGGTAGTCCAGGATCCACTCGGCCAGGTCATAGTCCACACCAGCCGTCTCCAGTTTGTCCCTCAGGAGCAGCGACTGGATGGTGTTGAAGGCGCTGGAGAAATTCTTGCTCAGCTCTCCTTCAGTGCAGACGTGTTTACCCTCTGCTCCCGCTCTGCGTGCTACTTCGCCTTGTCTTGTCAACTTTTTTCTCTCTACTCACGGTTTGCGTGCTCACCTGCTGATCTCTAGGAAAATTAATCTGATTGATTGGTCTCTTAGTGCCTTGGATAAAGTTTTGTCCCCAAGAAAATCTGCTCCAGCAGAAGCCACCTGTCCCAACGGTATGGACGCGGTGGGGTACGTACGGGACCGTTGGAATAAATGGCAGGTCCTATGCATCGAGCCCTTGCTCGTGGAAGATATCAAAGACCTATTCGTATTTGGATTTATAATAGCGGGATTCCTTCTAATTGGTCTTGGAGTTGCATTGGCCTATCGGAAAATTGGGAAGACAGGAAAATTCACCCAGATACTGTCTGACAACAACAAAAAGGAGTTTGTGGAATTGAGTGAAAGGATGAAAAGACTCGAACAGAGACTTGAGTACAGTATGGCACAGCTCGTAGAACTGGACAAAAACATCTTAGTCCGGATTACGGACGTGCAGAAGGCTGTGGAACGTGATCATAAACTGACCTTTTTAAGCGATGGAGTGACTCAATGGCACAAACGGATTGCTACACAGAGGACCAGAAATGATTGGACTTGATCTGGCTAATTACTGATCAAACAAATGTTCTAAAAAGTTTTTTTCCCCGTTATGCTTCATACTCCTGTTCCTCCTTACTTATCTTTTCTCCCGGCCTTGGCCTTGAGACAAGCTGGACAGCCAGCAAAACCGAGCCACACACATACACGCACAAACAACAGACATCTGGCCTTCATTATCGCCGTCTGCACTCCCTCGTATCTACTTCTCTTCTTGTTTGTGACCCTGGCCCACATCCACTGAAAAATTCTGTGCGTGACCTCGCACAACGTATTCATTATATGTGTTATATACTGTGTATTATTATTATATTTACACTGAAAATGTTTTAATTTTCCAAGAGTTCAAGTATCCGGCGGTGAGTGAAAACCAGCTGCCCGGGTGGCTGATGCTCTTTTGCATGTCTTTCCATGTCGCATCTGTCATCAAATCACGTTCCTATGGTGTGAATTCTGTTCACTGATAATGGCAATAAATATATCCTGATTCCTGAGATCAAAAAATAGAATCCCCACGGTGCTGCCAGGCTTCTCCAGGTGAGAGAGCATTGCAGCAGGGAGATGACGGCATCCTCCACGCCGATGCCAGGCGGGTATGCAAACTGCAGCGGATCCATGGCGGAACTCATGGTGGAGCAGAGGTGGTCCAGGAAGAGCCGCTCCGGTGTCTTCATCAGATGGGACGTGAGAGCCACTGGCCTGAAGCTTCTAAGGTCTTTGGCCCGCGGTTTCTTGGGCACTGGTACCACAAAGGAGGTCTTCCAGACCTGTGGTACTACCCGCAGCTTCAGGGTCATGTTGAAGACATGCTCCATAACCCCACACAGTTCATCTGCACAGAATTTAAGAAGCCTGGAGCTGATGCCGTCTGGTCCTGCTGCCTTCCTTATTTTAATTCTCTTCAGCTCTCCTCACCTGTGCTGCTCTGACAGCAAGTGGTTGGCCCGGGGACTCTGTGCTGGGGGGAGGGTGAGTCCAGGTGGAGTGGTGAGCTGATCATCCGAAGCAGAGGTATAAAGAGGAACAAATGGGCGCCACGTCCAGCTGTGGAGGTTAGAGCATGCAGCTGTGCAGGGGGAGGGGTGGGTGATTGATCACGTTTCCGGAAGTGAGTTTAGATCGTTTACCCTAGTCCCCCTTCATCTGGACAGGGGGGTCTTTGAAGCCTGAGATGGTTCTGTCCACACGCAGCAGATGAAATTGGTCCAAAGCGATAATAGAGTCCGACATTTCTGGGGTTAACCACGTCTCTGTAAAAAGCATGACGCTGCTGTCCCTGTACTCCTGCTAGGATTGCGTGAATCACACCAGCTCAGCTGTCTTGTTCTGGAGAGATCTCACGTTTCCCGTGACGATGGCGGGGAAAACAGGTTTGAAGCATCTCTTCTTTTCGCGGAGTTTACGTCCCGTGCGCCCGCCTTTGCGTGTCTTGCGAAGCACCTCTGCTGGAATCTCGTGTCTGCCCGTGTCTGCGCGGTGGGAAAACCACCGCGCTCCGGAGCTCCAACAGCTGATCCTTTGTGTAGACAAGCGTAGGGCCAAGCATGGGGCCAACACCCATTGTAGTGACAAAAACACGCAATAATCAAACGAAATAAAGTTGAATCAAAGTAGAGCCAATGCATATCTGTGAGCCCTGGCCTTACAAAGGAATCTACAAAAGTTCCAGAGAGTATTTACAATATTACAATAAATAGAGCAAAAAGTTTAGAAAAGAGGGAGAGTGGTGCAACCAGAGCCCAGATTCACGTCAAAACTGAGGCAGTTAAGGCAGCAGAAGGAGACAGTGCACAGGGCTGGTGACAGAGAGCGCTGCAAAGATGCAAAGTATGAATTTAGCAAAGAGATGTCGAGAGCTAGATCACAGTACAATACGCGTCTGAAGCAGCAGTTCTCTGACAACAACAACTGAGTGGCGTGGGCTCCGGCTTGTAGTCAGAGCCAACAGGTCTGTAGACGACGCCATCAACCTGGCACTCCACTTCATCTTGCAGCATCTAGACTCCCCGGGAACCTATGCCAGGATCCTGTTTGTGGACTTCAGCTCTGCATTCAACACCATCCTCCCTGCTCTGCTCCAGGACAAGCTCTCCCAGCTGAACGTGCCTGACTCCACCTGCAGGTGGATCACTGACTTCCTGAAGGATTGGAGGCAGTACGTGCGGCTTGGGAAGAATGTCTTTGACACTCAGACTACCAGCATGGGGTCTCCACAGGGCTGTGTACTTTCCCCTAACACACAAACTGCTGCACCTCCAGCCACGACTCTGTAAAACTGATCAAGTTTGTGGACAACACCACCCTCATTGGGGTCATCTCGGACGGGGAGGTACAGGAGGTAGGTGGACCGGCTGGTGTCCTGGTGCAGCAGTAACAACCTGGAGTTCAATGCCCAGAAAACAGTGGAGATGATCGTGGACTTCAGGAAAGTCACAGCCCCCCCAGCCCCTAGCCCCCCAGCCCCCCTCGCCATGACTCCGCTTCCTCTGCACCACCATCACCCAGGACCTCAAGTGGGAGCCCACCATCAACTCCCTCATCAAGAAGGCCCAGCAGAGGATGTACTTCCTGCGGCAGCTGAGGAAAGCCAAGCTGCCAGCGCTGATGATGGTGCAGTTTTACACAGCCATCATTGAGTCCATCCTCACCCACCTACATGAAAATATGACATTTATTCCAAATATTTGGCACATAATGCGGCAGTTGATTTAACTACTAACTTACTAATTACAAAGTATACAAACCTCTTCAACTTTGCAAACTGTACCAATCCTTTTTGAACACACCACTCAACAGCTCTACATCAGCTTTTTGTTGAGTGCAGTGCTGTTTTGGTGCAGTGTTAGACATTGGATGCAAATATCAGATACAGACCTCTTTATTTATCCTGGCTTTGGACATTCACTTATCCATGCATTTGTCTCCAGTAGATTAGACTACTGTAACGGCCTGCTCACTGGCCTCTCCAAACGAGCTGTAAAAACAGCTGCAGTACATCCAGAATGCTGCTGCTCGGGTCCTGACTAGAACCAGGAAGTACGATCACATTAGTCCTGTGCTCAGGTCTCTGCACTGGCTCCCTGGGGCTCAGAGAATAACCTTTAAAGCAGTTCTGCTTGTGTACAAGTCTCTCCATGGCCTAGCACCAAAGTACATCTCTGACACGTTAGTGCCATATGAACCATCTCTGACTCTGAAGACCTTTGGGACCGGTCTCCTGCTGGTGCGCACAGTCAGGATTAAACATGGGAATTCTGCGTTTCAGTTTTATGCAGCTAATCTGGAACAGTCTTCCTGAAGATGTAAGACAAGCCTTTACTCTTCAGATCTAGGCTAAAACAGTTCTGTTTAGCTGTGCACATGACTGAAGGGATTTTATCTGCACACTGCCCTTTAAGTAAAGTTTTATATTGTTTATGTTTTTAATCAGTATGCATTTTTTCCTGGTATGTAAAGCACTTTGTATTACAAATTGTGTTCTAGAAATGCCTTGCCTAAGAGACATGTGAATATGACTGCAAAACATTACTGCAAATGTAAATAAAGTTAAAAAATAAACAAAAATACCAGATCCACCCAAATTCAAATGCAAACACGCTTTTACATAATACAAAAAAAAACAGCTACAGTAAATGTTCATGATTGGTGGCTTGGTCCTATTTTGCTAGTGTGTCTATATTTAATTCTAAACTTGTGTGATGCGTCAGGGTTTGGGGTGAGGGTTTTAATGAGGGGTTCCATCGAGCCGGTGGGTGTAATTGCCTAGTGATCTAATTTGAGAGAATGAGTTTCTTTTGTCTGGGCTTTCAGGGTAGACTAAGATAGTGATACAGAGAAAAAAAGGTTGCTCGCTGCCTTCTTCCAAAAGCGCTTTTATACCAGCTGCCTATGGTGCTCTCCAGTCCCTGCTCAATTATGTTCAGCCTCGTAGTCGGCTAGCATTGTGTTGTTTTTATTCATGACTCACCGGGAAGTCACATCAGGAGCGTTAGACTGGCCCTGTGAAAAAAAAGGGATTAATTGACTCCAGGATTCTTGCTAAACTACTAAAGAGAACAGTACTAAATGTGTTTCTTCTTGTTTTTAGGAGTGGTTTCCTTGTCCCAGGCGTTGTGTTCCAGTGACGACTACTCCAATTCACTTCTTCATCTGGATTTGAGCAAAAACCCCGGGGTTTTATCTGGAGACGACGCCACAGTAAGGGAAATATATACATTTTTGTAGCTGTATTTTGAGTTATTAAAGGTTCAAAGTGTACCTGCTTGTCTCAATTTAGATGTTATTGCTTTACACATGCAGGTGACAAGCAAGCCAAGTTACAGGTCAAATCTGTGTAGAGGCGATCCTGCTCACACTAAGAAAGCATGGTTTTTGAGTTATTTCTTGCCAATTATGTAATGTAATTGTATAATTGCAATGTTGATTTAGTGTTTAATATCACACTGTGGAATATTTCAGTCAAAGCAATAACATATCCACGAGACAAGTGCACCTTTAAGTTATAAAATGAAAGAGAACACGATTTCAAGCATATATTTGAACCATTGTGTTGTTGTGGAGGTCTCATATTGTGCAACCTATATTTCCCTACTGTCATGTCTGTAGAACTTTGTACAGAAAATTCATGAAGCAACTTTTTGATTTTCTTTTGTTTTGTGCTGTTGTTTTGCCCCCGTCTAATATTGACTTTTATTTCAGAACCTGTATTTGTTCCTGGCCCAGCCCAACTGCCTGGTTCATTTGGATTTGTCGGGAACAGACTGCACTGTGGACTCGGTTTGTACTTTTTATATCTATGTGTCCTGACTTCACTGAGATAGAGATTGTGTAAACTGGTGAAAGAAGTAAAATGACCAACTGTGAACAATTTGTTATTGTAATACTTGATACATGTGGCACCAATAGACCCTTCTTACCAGCAATACATTTGGACCCTAAATCATAAAGTTTGTTTAATCCAAACCACAAAGTATTGTAACGCTTGTCTTTGTCCAAAGCCACTTGTCTGATCTCGTTGGAACACCAGTTGCCACTGTGGGGCGCTTGTGGCTCTAGCTCAAACTGTTGTGTTGTTGGTGTGTACACTGAATATGGTCCTTGCTGAGAAGGGGGTCTGCAGACAGGGAATGTTCGCAGTAAACCATTTGCATAATTCCTGTTAACATTGGTTAAACTGCTTCTCTACTAATGATCATTGACTGTTAGATTTTCTAACTTTCCGCTGGTAAATTTAACAATTTTGAGAAGCCCTGCTGTTGTGATTTTGGGATTTACAAAAATAGATTGAATTGAATTGAAGATTTAAACCATTCTTTGTCATGTACTACAGTAAATTATCTACAGGCAGTTTCTTTCCCTCTCCGAATGGATGTGACACCCAGTACTTTAAGCCATTGAGTAGCCTTGAACACCCTGTAATAGAATGTATCTTTATCATAAATAATACATTTTGAACATGTCAGGAATAGAGCCTTTGATGCAGCCTTTTGTTCACATCTTTGATACTTTATCTTTGTCATGTGTTTGTTGCGGGTCTATTTATAGCCAGCCTGTTAAACAGAGTGATGAGACTGGGTCTTGGCAGATTACAGCAATCCAATACACATTATAATATATATTTTTAATACCACTATAACCAGACAGCAGTTAGTCCATTAATACAATACAAAGTGGAAGTGTCTTGCCCAATGATATACTGTAGATTATTTGGTAATGTGAGTCAGTGTATGTATGGTTGCTGCTGCTTTCAACTCGCATCACTGCATCAAGGACGTCAGGAAACTGAACATACAAGACTATAGATCTTATGATGCTACTAAGATCCTGCTCCCTTTAAATGAGAACTATATGCTCGATTGAGTACTGATATTTCTCCATATTTTCATTCCTATAAACTCATTACTTTTTGTTTAGGCTCAAACATTACACACACAGACGCTGTCTGACTTACTCATGTAGGAAACAGTCCACCTTGTGCAACTCTCATCACCAAAATGGTGATTTTTTTATAATGCCAAATGTGAAAGTTAGTTATTCTATTTATTTTTGTCTTCTTTTTCATTTTGACCATACTTTCATTGCTACCTTTTAAGCATAGAGTTGCCCCTTTTGGGCTAATTTTTGTAAACACTTAAGAGAAGGACTGTCTTGAAAATAAATTAGTCTATTTTAGTGCCAATTTCTTGAATTGAATTATTAATTAGTTCCTGTTTTTAATCTGGACCGGCAATGGTCAATTAGTTAATTTGCTTGACTGATGACACGGCCTCCGAAAAAATAGATTTGTCCTACACTTTAACCTCAAGTTATAGAAAAGAAAAAAAAAAAAGGCTTGAGCGAAATTGGGTTTTGATGTAGATTATATTTGCATGAGCTCCACCCTGTCTGACAAACACACATACATCATCTTTATTTCAAGATTAATTGGCTCATAGCTTTAAATGTGTTCAATTTTTTAATTCCTAAGTGTTTTACCCACACAGTGAGCCCCATCTTTATAAGATGAAAGCATCATTTCATATGCACTTTAATGGATGAAAGAGAGATTTACTGCATAACTTTTCACTGTGGATGCAGAAAGCAGTGACCGGGGTGACAGAGCACTCTTTTTACCTGCAAACTGATGATAATAGAAGAATCAATTTAATATGCAGCACAGTGCTAAAGTTTTAGTGATGTCGGAATATTCTGTTGACTTAAAACTACAAAGTGATTTACAAACGGAGAACTTCACTGGAGTCAAGGACAGGTCAAAAATAATTGATGATGGCATAGGTCCAGATAATGGTTTACCTCTTATTTTCCAGATTCCATACTAATTTCACTTTAACAAATGAGTACTTTTAGGGCTGGGTGACATGAAGATAGAACGATTTATTGTGTTCTAATCTCTGTGACAATCTGCTTTTTTAGTTGTCAGATTGTGATTCAGTAATTTTCTTATAACGTGATGCAATTCTAAAGCTCAAACCCAGATATTTTCCCCAAAGTCAGGTTCTGAGTGAATGACTTGGATTTAACCAATCCCAGTAAACTCTCAGACGCAGCAGATGTCTTGAGTTACCTCTTAAAAGCTTATACAAAAATACTAACTGCATTAGTAGTGATACAATTTAAATAGTTATCTTGGCTCTAAAATAATATTTCTTAATCTGTGGTACGTGCCTCTGGTGGTACCTGGGGTCCTCTGCAGTTTGAGTGTTTGTTTTATTTAAAGACAAAATGATAAATGTTTTTGTCAACCTTTGGGTTAATCATAATAAACACTACCTTACTCATGGTTTGGTCAAATTTTAGATCAAATTTCTGGGATTAGATCTTGTGGTACTCAGAAACAAATATATTATCTCAGGTGGTGTGAATTGTTTGAGAGCTACCGCAAGAACATGATGATAAGATTGTTTTGGCCCATCGGAATCGCCGACCCCGAGATCATTAGATTGGCCATTCACCCTAAACTCTTGTGTTTTATTTCCAAGTTTAGGGCTGACCACAATATCTTTGCATTTGCAAAATGGAATGAGTGCCTTGGCAGAGGTTTTGAGTGCTTAAAATTTTGCATTCTCTGTTTCCAAAGACTGCTGCTGTTCTGAGGATAATTTGACCCAATGCAGTCATATAATAATAACATGTTCTCTACACACATGATGTGCTTAATTACCTTGTCTCTTTTCCTGTGGTTTATTTACAGCTGTTCGGGGCTTTGCTGCGCGGCTGTTGTGCTGACTTATCCTACCTGAACTTGTCTAAGAACACCTTCTCTCACAGGTGGGTGCTTAATTGTATTCAACTTCTTAACCTTTGCATACGCACACAAAGTTGTCCCCTTGTGACCCAGTATACCAAAAAGCGATAGAAACAAACATAATGAAATGCTTGCTTATTGGACATGAGTGTGTAGCTGAGCAGCATGTTGCGTAGGAGTGTTTTAATGTACACGTGTCTTCATTTGCTAACAAGTTCATTTAGTGTTGACTCATGGATGCAGCCCAGGAGTCTATTTATGCAGCGCTGTTTACCTCTACTGCAGCAGCAGGAGCAGGAAAGAGCAGCTCTCATCCTATCCCTCGAGACCCCAGGAGCATCCCCTCTCACAATATCACATTACTGAATTATACTGAAATAAATTGGTGAAAAATGAGCCTAATTTTAGACACAATGATTGTTCTAATCCCTGGGCTTCCGGGCATGCATTTTTACACTCTCGCACAGTTATTCTGGCTGCTGAATCCATCCTTCACTTTACTTCCGTGACCTTTTAGTGATCTTTCACTTGCTCAAACTTGTGGTCTTTACTTTGTTTGAAAGTTATTGGTGGAGCATAACTCGGGCAAGAACAAGTCTGTCTCTGGGAACTTAATTATATTGTTGAATACGGTATTTTCTCTATTTTTGACACTTTATAGCTTTACCCCAGAAACACATTGCCAATTGTGAGAACATAGCCATCAAAAAAATAATATTCAAATATTCAAAAAGCACTAGTTTTAGTTTAATGCTTATAAATGCCTTGTAAGCGCTTATAGATAAATAAGTGCTTATTAATGTCTTATAAATAGTAAATAAGGAACCTTATTTTATTGTGTTACAGAGTACCCAATGTCCGGAACGATATGTCGAACCTGCATTTCCCTGTATTAACATTGGGCTTTGAAAGTTGAAAGTGTGTTTTATAAATAAACCTTGATATTGATATTGCTATTGAGAAGAAACAATAATATATGATTCAGGCATCTAATACAGCACTGTTTTTCTCAGACAATCTGTGTATATTTCAGCTCTTTTTCAAGTAACTTCCATTTTTTTTGTCTTATTACTTCTCTTCCCACACTACGATACTCCTACTTAAACTTCCTCCTCCTTGTGCACCCTATACCCTTCGCTACCACACTCACTCTGTATCTTTCTACTCCTCCAATGTCCCAAGTTCATCCCGCCCCCTGCAGCTTGTGTGCTATTAAATACACTCTGGGTCACCGCTGCTGGTCACAAGATTTAAATGTGTGGTGAAACATGAGGAAGTCAACCTGAGCATCACTGATAAGACCCACCTGACTGCCACTTATGAATATAGACGAATACAGCAGCACTTGTAGCACTTTGGATGTAGATAGTGTTACAGACATGTGTGCATGGCTAACAAGTTGCTGAGGCAGCTCTCTGGAGGGTGTTTTCACAGAGAGACACAGACACTAGATCTGCTTATGCGACAAAAGCCCTTCTGGATCCAGCGTGTGTTGACAGGCTGCATGCTAATCATAACAAATGAGTCCAAAACGCCACTGTTCCTCACGAGGGAGTTGATCACAGGAGCAGTGGCAGCAGGCAGGGGTCGGACATGATTTAATTCTTTAATATGGAACTACTCCTTCCATTATCAGAGAATGTTGACCCTTTATTTTTAAAGGTGCACTTTTCTGGTACGGGGTCAGTCACCTTCTTATCTCTATGGAGGTATTATGTCTTTGTCTATTCTATTAAAGGTGTTTTTATTGCTCAAGCCAAAGAAAACAAAAAACATTATATTATAGTGAGTGTGCTCACCTCTCCACAGATCTAACCTGTAACTTGGCCTAGTGGCGTCACCTGTATCCATGGAGATAAAGTTAAAAGCTGTGAATCATTCTAGACAAAGCAATAACATCTCTGGGGACAAGCAGGTGGTGGAACCTCCACGAGAAAAGTTACAGTGCCTTGTTAAATAATAATGTACAAATTTGTATGTTCATCAAACTACACAAACTTTGTTTCAAATTTGAGTAAATGTAAATGCTGGTTAACAACCCACCTCTGGTTGTCCCAAGACTTCATGGATTCAACCTAAGATGTAATTAATGTATTGTGGTGTATCATTCTAACCCTATTCAGCTGGATTCCTGACTCAACTTTGTAAACAAGAACTTTGACCTCAAGTTTATGCATGTCTCACTCAACTTTATGCCCAAAGCAAGGAAAAAATAAATGTATGATTTCCAAACAATTATGTTTTTGTCTTGACCAGGAAAAGACTGATTTGACTGGACTCTGTTTAGAACTGACTTGGAACCTGCAGAGACCTCAACTAGTCTTAACTTAAAACTCACCAGGAAATGCATTTGACTTGGAATGCTACTGTCTTTAACTGTTCGAAGCTGTGTGTCTGAGTAGAATGATTGATGATACTTGTTGCTTAGCAGCAGATGGAGCAACAAAAGGGTAAATTATTTTCTTGTAAAATGTTTGTCTCGGAATTTGTCTCTATGATTGATGAGCTAATGATGTTTGGACATTGTAAATTGTAGGAGCTTGATATGTCTATTTCTTTGCACCACTGTCACATTACTGGGCAGACAGACTCTCTAAGTGTTGTCATGACCCAGCATGGTGTGGGTCAGGTGTGATACCAGCCTGGCGTTAGCTCTACATGAGGCCTGTTTCAATGGGCATTCAATTAGAGTGTGAAGTGATTGCTAGTTATGCTCTCAGGTTCTCGCATCTCATAACTATCAGGCAGCTGTGCCAGACACATGCGCCTGATTCAAAACTGGGTGAGTTCAGAGGCGGCTGCAGATGTCCCAAAAAAAAAAAGTGATGCTGTTGTGGAGGAACTACCTGGACACACTCCAATTGCTTCTCCTTTTGTTACGTTAAGTATACATTTTTGCCAGTGTTTTGTGATGGAGCAACTAAAAACATTAACGGTAACCAAATAACAAAACAAAAAATAAATAAAATTTGTGAAATTTGTCTCGGGCAAAGTGCTGAGTGGCAGCAGAACATACAATACACATGTTCAAGGTCAAACGCAGCACGTAAACTGCAAAGTACAAACACTGCTTGTGCAATTTGTTGATACAGCCCATAGATGAAATGTGTATTTGTTATATACCTGGCTGTATTTCTCAAAAACAAACTTTTTTTGTTATTGTTGGACCCCCTTCTGTCTTCCCTGTAGCCCAACTTTCTATATTTGTCACTTGTTCCCGCTGCCTCCCCCTCTCTTTTCTTCACCCCCTGTGGCGATGTGTTTGTTAGGTCCTTACACTCTTCTTTTGACAGCGCCTAAATGCAGACCTCGTCTCGCTGTCCTGATCTTTAATGTTACAGTCGTGTTGTACACACACAAGCTTTGCTTCCTGTTGCTCTGCCTGTGCTGTTGCCAGGCTCAGACGTTTGGGCAGATGGCTGGGTAATTGGTCAGTATTACCTTTAAACTGGCAGCAGTAATTAATGCCTTCACCTTATCGCTGTGTGTCTGCTTATAATAATACGCACCCAGCATTTCTCGCTCCTGTCACTAACTTCCTGACGCTGTCGATATGCGCGTCATCGTTTCACCGTCTGTCATCATCCTCCCACCTTGTTTCATTATCTGTCTCACTCATATGAGCCTCAAACCCTCCTGCTTTGTTATTGCTGCACATTTTTAACACAACGCCATTTTTGTTTTGTGTATCGCTCCAGGAAAGTTAGAGACTCTCTGCCAACTTTCCGTCAGTTCTTCAGCTCGGCGTTCAGTCTGACCCAGGTCAGCTTGTCCTCCATGAAAGTCCCTCCCGATTCACTACGGTGAGTCATGGCGGTTATTCTATGTATTTCAATGTATGTGTGGACGTACTGTGTCATGATGGTTAAATACACAGATAATACAGTGGAACAACAGTATGAAGGGCAAGAGGTAATATTCAGAAAACAAAGTTTTTCTTTAATTTTATTTACATTTTATTCCGACAACCAACTTTTGTGAGCTGATCCAAGCCCTGATAATTGAAACAAATGCCAAATCAAAATGCAAATAATGATAAGGGAGAGCAATTGCAAAAGCGATTGCACAAAAAAAAGTTTAGATTGTTTATGTGACCAGAGTTTTATGTAATCAAATTCCAAATATTTGATGCTTACACATTCTACTTACTTTGCTGAAATTATTCTACCAATTAAAAAAGCCCTGACTGTATGTTACATGTTTAAGAGATAAAATCAGAAAGGCCCTTCTTAAATGCTCCAATGGTCCTTTCTAATAAGATCTTATATAAGATGATTAGCTGCTTTTACATTATAAATTGGTGGCACTAATATGTCGGGAAAATGATACCAAACACACCAAACTGTCTCATTAACATAGCTTTACTATGTGTGCTTATAGCCTAATTGAAGCCTTTAAAAATGTCATGAACTTCTTAACATTTTAAACATTTCAGCTGCTTATAAATAGAAGCGGTGTGAAAAAAGATGGTTTAAAATGGGAACATTACTGAGTTGGAACTTGAGTGTACTGAAATTGTCTCTGAAGATTTGGGATAAAAGAAGCTCATGACAATCCATGCGTATAAGCCACTGTACCCTCCTCTTGAGGCAGGCGGCACATTTTAGTTTTAGTTTTATTCAATGCTAAATTCAGGCTGTCATAATGTGGCATATGACTTCGAATGAAAGGATTTGTGCTATTTAATTCCACAATAATCCTTAGACAACATTTTGCTGCATATTGTATTGTCTCTTGCCCTTGATCCAATTATTATATAGAGTATTATTATATAGAGTATTTTTACTACATGTCGCACAACCAAAGATAATGTGTTTTATTGAATGCTAATTAGGTGGTTAGCAGTCTTGCCTTCAAATAAACAGTTTAAATAGCAGCCTTGGATCTCCACAGCATCCTATAAGGTTTCTGTTGCTTTGTAACTGTGTCCATTACGAAATCACAGTCAATAAGAGAGTAAACAAAGCAAAGTGCCAACAATTGAGATGATTGTGTGCTGCATCGATGGCCCTCGTCCAAAATGGCTGCAGCAGCGGACTCCCCACACAGCACTTCTGGTCATTACCTCCTCCTGGTGTGATTCTTAACTGTGTGGTCATTGTAGAGCCTCCAACTGAGCTTTAAATGTGCAAATGTTTTGTGTCCGGACTGAAACTACCAGGCGCCTTTGTGCATTTGCAACAAATAATCTTTCACACATTAATATGTGTTGTTAGATTTGTACGCAAGATATTTTTAGGCTTCTTTCTTCAAATGTTGCCGTAGGTAAAAAGGTAATAGTAGTCATGAATTATGGGTAAGAACAAATTCCTACAAATGACAAACACTGTGGGAAATAGAAAACTTGCCAAAAAATAAATAAAAAAAGAAAAGAAAAAACATGTCAGGTACCCTAGCTTTAATAAACATGCAAAACTGGTATATTTTACAAAACTAAAGACTAAATAAATTGGTGTAATCCCTTTATGAGGAGTCTTCTATTGTAGAAAAAGATTATATTGTAGTCATCTGGACACTGAAACTTTATCTACAATAAAGACTAAATAAACACATTAATAAACCTGGACTATAACATGAACCAAACAAACTCAGGACTAACTTTAAATCAAACCAGATTAACTGCCTGATTCTACTACAACTTGGGTCCGCACTCTTAGTTGCATGAATATATAATCTCTTTAGTCCCATAACAATTTTGTTACATGATGCTTCTTTTAAATTAAAAATCATTACTTTGCTTGAATACATTGTGAATCTATTGCATCAGTGTCACTTCTTTATTTTGAATCAGTTGCTGTGTATTTGGGATAATCTTCTCCTCTATTGCACATTGCCATGCTGCTTTTGATAATTATTGCCACTGATTCCCCTTGTATTCTCACTTTTCACATTAATCTCTTTCCTCCATGTGTCTGCCTGCTTCTGTCTGTGAATGCCTCCTTCCTCCTGCAGGGCTTTGTTCTTGGGCCTGTCCAATAACCTTCATATCACTGATTTACACCTGGACATCAGCGGCTGCGAGGTATGCTGTCTATGGATGTATTCACCCATGTCTCCAAAGATTATAGTGCTCAGGGGTTACAGTATCCCATCATGCTTTGCTTCCCTCTCTTGTCTTCTCGCAGCTGAGGTCGGCCGGAGCGGCAGTCATTCAGGAGCTGTTCCCTCGAGTCTCCTGTGTGGGGACGTTAGACATTTCTGATAATGGTGAGAGACAGGGCTGCAAATGTTTGTCCTGCAGCTGTGATTGTTTGTAGCGTTGTTCTGTTTTTGTACCAGTCAAAATGTCATGTATCATAGACTCAGTTTGCGTTGTTGTCAAAGCAAAAACAAACTAAAGGCCACAGTGCTTGCAGGTACTTGTGTGGTTTGTGGTTAAGTTATTTTTTCAGTGTGTCTCTACAACAAACCTGTCCGTCTCTGTGACCATTTAACATTTAACGTTTTCCAACCATTTAAATGTGCACTGTGTAACGTTGTTTTGGTGGCGGGATCTATGGGTCCAAGTAGATGTTATGGCTTTAACTAACTATTCCACAGTATGGGATTATATGGCTAATCTATCTGGCATATATTAAGATTCTGTGCTTTTATTGCTCAAAGATCCCTTGAAACAATGCATTTTTACTGTGAGCAGGGTCGCTTCTCCTCAGATCTGACCTGTAAAGTTTAATGCTATGTTGTGGAACATTCCAAGCAAAGCAATAACATCTCCATAGAGACAATCAGGTGCAAGAGTGCAAATAGACTTCTTTCAGTCCTATACACAGCTAAACCGAACTGTTTTAACCTAGATTAAAAGAAGTAATCCTATTTTGAATGATAAACATGTTTTGTTACGTGACCGTGATCTCATTCTAAATAATATCGAGCTGAACATAATGCTTAAACATCCACAGTAAATGTCTCTTGCATACATTTTTTATTGCAGTTCAAATATGGTCGGAGCATCTGTTCATATTCTGTATACAGTATACAGCTATACACTCATTAAACTCGCATTACAAATATACATACAGTATATGCGAGTTGTATTATGACTATCTTGTGGCCAGTAAACCTATAATAAACAAACTAAATGGCTTTTCTTTCCTCTGAAAATGATGCCCGCTTTTAGTGTTTAATTGGCCTGTTGTCCTACATAGACCACTGATTTCCCTCTTGATTAACTCCCTTTATTAATATTTGAAACTTGCCTTATTTTCGATTCATATATTTCTGTCCATATAACAGGCTTTTGTTTGTGGTTGATTTCGCCATGGTAACAGGCCTTCATCCTTGAGTGTTTTGAAGATGAGAGTCTTTCGAAGAGCGGGTTAATTGGTTTTGCTGTATTTGGGCTGTGTCTGTACAATCTGCGTAATTGTACAGAAAACAAACAACAAGGCCAATGCTGAGCTGAAATGCTTTCTGGGCTGTTTTCGCCTTCTCGCGCAGCAACTGATTTATCTATTAAACATTCACAATGTAACTTTTGTGGTGGAAGGTCTGCCAACTGCTTCCCTCTGTGGAGATGTTGGAGATGCTTTTCCTGGAATGTTCCACAGCATTTAACTTATATATCTCCATGGAGACAAGCAAGCAAAAACAACAGCAACGGAATGAATACAAGCCAGAAAAGTTGCGTCATTCCAGGCAAAACTTTAACATTTCTTTGGAGATAAGCGGGCGGTGAACCAAACACCAGCGCACCTTTAAGAGGAACGCAAATATTTATGGGACAAGAATATTACTGCAGGTCTCATTTGCTCACACACTTTCTTGGACCGCTTCGAAAGATACGTACCCCAAGGAATATAAATGGGTTCCAATTAGAGTGACCACCTGTCCCTCTTTTGGTTGGCCATTTAAGCCCCTGCATGTCCCTCGTCCCACTTATTTAGAGAATGTCCCGCCTTTTCACTGGCGACAGGATGGATGTGTTTTATAAAATAGTGAGATTACATAGAAAACATAATAACATAAATAGTCTTCACAAAAACTTTTTGGGTGCTCTGTCCTTCTGGTTTGTGACGTATTTCTATTCCAAACACACTTACTAAATAAACATTGAAAATCATAGCAGTCTTTATGTATCATGTCCGTCTAACTGTGTCCCATTGCACAAGTATTTGAGGTGGTCACCCTGCACACAATGCCATTTTACTCTGTCACTTTTATCACCAAATTACCCCCTGTGTGAGTGAGTGGTCATAAAGTCGTGGCACTTTATTGCACCTCCCCGTCACATGCTCTTCACTTGAATACTAATTGGGATTCTCACACAGGCTTGGACGCAGACATGTTGGCCGTCATCCCTGCGTTCTCCCACCACCCGTCCCTCAAAAACCTGATGCTGGGGAAGAACTTTAACATCAAGGGAAGGTAGGTGGCACTGGCAGACGCAGTACAGGTGGCCACAGACTGCACTGATGATGGATGTTCCCCTGTTTTTCTGTGCCTCCTCAGGGTGCTGGATGAGACACTGCAGAAACTAGTTCATTTGGTGCAAGAAGAAGACTGTGTGAGTTACATTACGGAGTTTGTTTTGATTTTCAGTCATGCTTTGTGGCTATACATCATCACAATATCTTACTAGCAACTTAGATACAGTTAAATCCAATTTGATTGTTCATATTTTTTTACTTGAAGTTGCACTTTATAATGTGTCTGATCATGATATGTGATTAAATGTATATATCTTCGACATATGTTTTATTGCTAAGAAGAAAAAAAACAAAAAGAGAGTAAAAAAAACTGTGAGCTGATTTTCCTCTCCATAGATCTTAGCTGTAACTTGGCCTGGTGGTTACGATATGTTTAATACCATACTGCAGCTCATTCTAGGCAAAGAACATGTAGAAAACATGTAGAAAAAGTTACATTGTGCACCTTTAAATGGGGATGGCATTTACACATAAGCTCCATCCAAGTGTCTTTTTTGTCCCATAATTATTTCTCCATTCCAATGCAATAAATTCACTGAGCAGCTTGGTGCAGGTGCTTGAATTTTTGCATGTTACATATGTTCACGCAAAGGGCCTAATGTCCTGAAATAAAGTGCTTTGGTTTTATTCATACAAGTGTAGTGACTGTTGAGGCATCAAATGATTCATTTTGTTTCTGCTTCTCATCTACACTGCTCCTGAGGCTCACTGCACTATCTGGTCTGAAAATCCAGCATGACAAGTAGCTTAATAAATTATTTACCAGTTTTTATGGTGTGAACAGACAGCTTTGCTCTCACATTCACTCACTGAACAAGGGAACACACTACAGAGAAGTTAGTGTCAGCTGGTGGAGAGATAGCCACTGTTACTCAAGCAGTTTATACGTATATTTACTTAGGTTTTTTATTTTCTATTCATGTGTTTATTTTGGCAATAGTTGTCTCAGATATAGTCTTGTTTTAATGGAAAATGAACATCGTTGCACTACAAATAGTAGCAGCTTGGGTGGTCATAAAAAAAAAAAAAAACAGATACAAATCAATACTGAATACTAAATACGTCAGAAGTCGGGCTTTTAGAGTAATCTTTAGACTTAGTACAAGACCACATGCTGCATGACAGTTAAAGCCACTTTAGTATCAAAATCTCAAAGTTTTAATATCATGACAACGCTACAGTATTAGCAGTAGAAACAATAGAAGTTTTAGGAACATCAGGATTCATAAAATAAGAAAACTTTGCACGTAATATTTGAAGGCAGCAGGCTACTTTTTTTGTGATTTTTTTATTTTTATTTGACAAATACATAGTTCCCTCCTGCTAGTTCATTTCACATTTCTCAATGTAAGTGTCTTAGCTTTGGTTCACACCTTCTTCTATTACAACATATAAGTCAGGCCCTGCAGACATGGCAATGAAATCTCCAGCAGTTTTAATGTTATTCAGCATTTTTAATATGCCCTTACAATATTTGCATTTTGAATTACGGAGCCATGACGGCAGTTTCATTTCTGTGATTTCTTCCTATGATTAGCCATAGTTTCTCTGCTCTGTGAAAAAAATACATACAATTTCATGCGCCAAGTCTCTATACTTCTGAGTTGAATTTTTAACAACTTCTTCCTGTTTTTTCCATTTCCAATCATCCTCTTTTCACCTGGATATTATCACACACACGCTCTCAGCTTCTAATGAGTCCCACTGCAAGAAGACACTGTTTTTTTTTAGTTTCTGACTTACAGCTGCACTACTCTGGAAGGGTTTATTTTGGTTAAGGAAAGAGAAAACACGGAAAACAAATTGGGGTGCAAATGAGCCTTCGATTACTATGCAGTTGGTCTTAGCAGAAGTGTGTGAATATTTAAAATGGGATTTTCAAATTCAGATTTCTACATGTATTGATTTTTAAAACGTAATCACAATACAAGGACTAAACATGGGGAATCTGCATTTCAGTTTTATGCAGCTAAAATCTGGAACAGTCTTCCTGAAGATGTGAGACAGGCCTCTATTCTAGCAATGTTCAAATCTAAGCTAAAAACAGTTTTGTTTGGCTGTGCATATGAATGAAATGATCTTATTTGCACTCTTCTCTTTTATGTCTTAAACTGCTCTGTGATTTCTGTCATGTCTTTGTGATTACATTTTTTTCCCCTGTTGTGTGAAGCACTTTGAATTGCCTTGTGTACGAATTGTGCTCTACAAATAAAATTGCCTTGCTTTGCCTTACGATACAACACAGTTGTACTTGACCCGTCTAGCTTGACCCAAACCTGCAGAAATGGAGGTTTCACCTAAACAAGAATCAATTTTAATAACTTGAATTTTCTTACCTTGTCAGGGCACAATGGGTCAAAAATATGGTCGGATCATAGCGGTAGTATTGAGAGCTTTTGCTGATTGATGCACAGAGCATGTCTTTATTTGACTAAGAAAATATTGATTACTGCCCCACACATGTTTCCAAAACAACAACAAGACGGGAAAAAATGCTTTCGCTTAAAATATATTATACTTTATTAAGGCTGTTAATCTGGGTTTATTTAAATTTTATTCTCCAATCAATTACAAAAAAGGTGTCATTATAAATCAGAATCAGTTTTATTGTCAGTGAACAATTCAAACACTAGGACCTTTTTTCAGCATGGTGCAACATTAAACAATGTATAATAATAACGTATATATAAAAGTATAGACTATGCTAAAATATATAAAAAAAAATAAGGGCATGCAAAATAAAATGTGCAATAACGAGATCAGAAAGATAGTGCAAAACTAGCAGCACAAACAGGGCTATAGTTCATTTGGTTCTGTTCAGATTGTACTCTTGTTCTGCCCCACAACACCTGGAGAAAAGCCCCTTTTATAATATTAGTAATATAGTAATATTTGTTTACATGAATCACAAAACATATAATAAATAGAGCATGGTGATATATCGAAATTTAATATTGTGAATGTTGTTTTGAAGAAAAATTTCATTTGAATATTGTGTATATTTTTAATTATTTAAAATAAATGCTACTACAAGAGCTGAGTAGAAATAAAAATCAAAAAAGTCATGTCGTACAACAAGCTAAAGCTATAAGGTGATATTTCTTCCCCTTTGTGATTCATTTTACAGACATTAATCCTCAACTAATATTTTTGTATTGACTGTATATAGTTATCGGAATACTCCAAACAAAAAATGTTTTGTCAACATTAGCCATCTCTACTTATACATTATATTTAGACCATTCTTCTTCTACAGGTTCACTTTTGACAGTAAATAAATAAATGTTTTGAAACATTCTGATTTAAATTATGTCCCGAATAATAAGTATTATATTAATAATTATTATAAAGGATTTTGTCAGATTATAATTGTAAACTATATAAAGTATGTTATATTCATATCCAAGAACAATTTCTGTTTCATGTCCCCCATTCTTCAGGCTCTTCAGTCTCTCTCGCTGGCTGACTCGAGGCTGCGTCAGAAGGGCACAGTGCTGGTCAATGCCCTGGGCTCTAATGCTTGTCTGAGGAAGGTGGACCTGAGTGGGAACAGTCTGGAGGACGCGGGCGCCAAGATGCTCAGCAAAGCCCTGCAAATCAACACCACACTCAGGTGGGTTTAGTGTAAGGTCAAGTGAAGAGTGCAGCTCACTGAAAAGTAGATTAAACTTTATCTTTTAAAAAAAAAAAAAAACAATACTTATACATAAACATAAATCAAACATAACACATTACTGGAGAAATAAAAAAGACTGAAAACTCAAATGTAGTAAGAAGAAGTTAGTGCTTCCAAATACTAGCAACAAGTATGATGTTCTTCCTAAATTAAGACTTCAAAAAAGTCCCCATCGTCAGATTTGCATGCCCTTTTGATTGAATATACGTTGTTTTATTATTGCTCAGTGTTTTATGTTGCACCTTAAGGCCGAGACAAGTTCCTATGTTGGTGAATTTTGTTCATTGACAATGGCAATAAACCCTTTCTGATTCTGATTCTGATTCTGATTCTGATTTGAGCCCCGGAGCTTGATGAGGGAGAAGATTTAACCAGGTCAAAAATTGTGGCCTTTAAGGAGACAAACTTGTTCTACCAAGTGTCTATGTCACATGGTGTTATATCTGTGTCTTAGGTGCTTTTGTCTCAAATTATAGTCAATGATTCTGTAAACGGTCAGTGACTGAACTTTGGCATCAAAAAATGCTAAATTATTTTTAAATTAAATGTACTTATTCCCAAGCTAAACTTGTCATGAGAACTTGTTTGAAATTTTCTTGAAATACTTTGCTCCTTCGTAACCCTAATGGCAGCTAATTGTTCATCACTGCATCCAGCTGCCCGGGTGACTGGTGCTGTTTTTGCATGTCTTTCCATTTCACATCTGTCATCAAATCAAGTTCCTATGTTGTGAATTCTGTTCACTGACAATGGCAATAAATATTTCCTGATTCCTGATCACTCTGAAACCCATGGATACACTGTATGGCGTAAAAGGTGTTTTCATGAAGTCAAGCGCAGGCCCTTTAATTTAATTTAAATTTATCCAAATGCAAAAAGCTCCTTCTACTTTTTAAAAATGACCTTAAAAAATCAGTCCATATATTAGGTGGCTAAAAGTGTTTGAGTGGATATAAACAGTGGTAAAACATACAAAGAAGCCCAAACAGGACTACTGTGTCTGTGTGTGGGAGTAGTGCGAAGTGAACACAGCTGGATATGAGGAAAGATGGAGCAAAGTTTGATGGGATGGACAGGGAAGACCTCCTGGGGTGTGTGATTTGGGGTTTGCTGGAGGAAGATCTAGGGCAGAGTTATGAAATGATGGAGGTAAGGAGGGATAAAAGGAAAGAGTGACGTATTAGAAACATCAGTTGGACAGCTGAGTGTGGGAAGGCTGCTCTGAAGTCGCAGGAGCTCATTAGTTTTATGGCTCGGGTCCATGCATTCCTAATTTGTGGATACGGCCGAACACTTCACAGCTAAGTTTGTGTGGGTTTGGAGTTTTATCTCACTTTTTGCAGCTTTTGGGTAAAAACATGTTGACTTATGCTATGGCTATTATATGTTATATAACTCGGAAATTAATAAAAACTCAAAAATGTATTAGTAACGATGGCTTTGAATATATATTTTTTGGAGAATGGCTGAATAAAATCAGCCCTAATATCCGTTTTTCCTTGAAAAATGACAAAGATTTTTGATCTTGAACGAATCTTGATCTAGTCCACAACTTTGAAATATGAAACTTTATAACGATAACAGATGTTATACATATAATTGAATGAAACCCAAGTTTGAAAGTTATATGAAAATTATAGAAGCATGTCATTTGTGTAATAAGTAATCAAAGTGCATTCCCGTTTCCCCAGGAATTTACCAATAACTAGATTTAACCGGCTGCAATCTTAATGACATAGATGTCTATTTCAACTAATACATTGGGGTTGCACTGTTATGACAATGAGAAGAAAATAATTTTTTCAAACAAATGTAAAATTCGTTGTCATGTTTGTTAGGGTTGCTGTTGATGTCTTGGGAATGCGATGCAGAAAAGGAAACACTATTTCTGCGTTCGTGGTTGTGTCGGGATGTCTCAAATGGATCAGTTCCGTGTCTGTTTTTCTTATCTTTTATCTTTTGTTTGATCCCTCTCAGGAGCGTGATGTGGGACCGCAACAACACCACAGCGACCGGTTTCCAGGACGTGGCGAGAGCGATGGAACAGTAAGACACGCGCACCCAAAACGCACCCTTTGAAGAGCATTATGTACACGTATCAATTCAGATGTCCATAAAAAAAAATAACCTAATCCTATCTTTTATACATTGTGACAGTGCAATGTTTACTATTTCACAAGATTTCATCATTTTCCTGTGGCACTTGCCATTCATACCTTTATTATCTGTGGTCTGTGGTGTTTGCAGCGTTAAAACAAGAAGATGTGGGTGAATTAGCATTTTGCAAATTAAAATAACAGCTGTAAAAGTGCCTTGGGTGTTGTTGTGTGTTCTTGTTAACATCAAACTTATTACAATGGCAGATGAATAAATCATTTAACCTCCTCTCCACCTCCTTCTTCTCTCTGTTTGTGATATTAGTAACTTTACCCTGCAGTACATGCCCCTCCCACTCAGCGACATCTCTCAAGCGTATCGCAGTGCCCCCGAGAAAACCGAACACGCTCTGACCAAGGTGAGGACAAAATGTTTCTGTCGACATTTCCTCTTAAGAGAACTGGGGGTTTTTCCCCTTAGCTGTACCAGGGTTCACAAAAAAAATGTTTTATATATTTTGAATTATGTTCTTATTATGTTCTTTATAAGAAAAGCAAGTGAAATATTTATGCTGATAGATACATGAGCAAATCAGCATTTAGTGACCGGCCAATGTGTTGTTTTTTTTAATCTCTTTCCTGACACAACTTACTTTTGTACTATTACTGATACCTTTTCCACATTGATGTATGTCCCTACTACATCTGTCATCAGATCTTGACAGCTCTATAATGAGTTTTATTTTATTGTTTCTTTCCACTTGACTGAAAGTAGCAGCCCTCAAAATTAGCATTTGGTGATTTATAAATAATTTGCTTGTCTTGCTGTCAACGTCTACTTTCCTTTTAAAATAGGATTTATTTTTCTGTTCAAGTTGATGCAACATTTGGAATCTATTGTTATTTATGGGTTCATGACAACACAGCTTTAACTCAGCTGTGTTTTGTTTATTTCTCCAAAAACCTACTTTCTTTACCACATCTCAGAAAAGTCAAAAATAAGCTAATTTATTCAGCTTCGTATCTATTGAAGCCAATATCTTTAAATAATTGATCATTGTAACTACGGATGCTAAAATATCATTGCCTCAGCTGCAGTATGTTGGACTGGAACTTTTTAACTCTTATTTATTTATTTTTACCAAATGTTACGGTCACTTTTAATTAGCAGTGGTAATTACATTTTCTTTTACTTGGCCTGCGAGCAGCACTTAACAGACTGTTTGCATTGCTTGTCAAACTCCCATGTCCCAGCTGTCTTAGCCATCAGCCAGTCACAGTAACCAATTAGAAAAGCACAAACTAGAAGACAAGTTTTCATACCAAAACTAAAAATCTTATGGTTTGTATTTCTGTCTTGTTTTAGAAAACAGTTTGTCTACACTGTATAATTTGACTGTCATCGCGCTTATAAATTGATTTTAGATTTAGGAATGGAACAATATTTATAATTGCTGAATCTCTTTTTCCTGCATTCAACCATTTTACCGATTGACTGCTAAAACTACCACCAGTCAAAGCTATACTACACGTTACCTATTGGTTTTGACTTCTAAAAAAACCTCTTTGACTAGCCTTTGAAATGATTGGTCTTTTCCATAAGATGAGAGCTCCAACCCGCTGAGTCAACCATACATTCAAAGACAACGTTTTTTAGGGAAGATTCTCTCTTTTCCTCATTACGATGCAAATGGCCTGTCTCCTTTCTCCTCCACGAGCTTGCTAAACACATGTCATCCTCACTCTTCTGTTTTTGTTGATTTTCTCGCGTGATGTTCATTTGTGTGAGGCAGATCCAGCGCGCTCTGTTGAGGAACAACCAAACTCAGCGCTTCTCTCAGAAACAGGCCTTGCGACTGAACCAGGGCCTTGTCACCAGCACTGCTGAACAGGTGAGTGTCAGGGTGCAGTAAGTGATGATTCAAAGTGTTATGTTTGTATCTTTGACTTAGGTGGTGTTTTATCAGGTGATGGAGCGACTATGCTCGCGGGTGCAGCAGCAGGTGTATGTTCTCAAAGGCTGTGAGGAGACAGAGGACGTCCAGACCGCCAGACAGATCCTGAAAGAGGCCCGAAACTCAAGAGCGGTAGGACACCCATTCATCTGCTAAAACCTTTTTCCTTTGTTGAGTTCAAGTCTTTGTTACAGTTTGTATTGTTGTTGTTGAGCCCTGCTTCTCCTCTGCTCTCTTCTCCATCAGCTGTACCCCTCCCTGTGTGAGCTGGCACACGTCCTGTCTGTGGACGGCCCAGTCAGACAGAGACTGGACACACTGGCTGGAGAGCTGGCCAAGGCCGCTGACAAAGAGCTGCAAGTAAGACCAGTTGGCACTAAAATGTAACTTCCCGGTTTTATCCCCGTCCTGTCGAATAAAACCCACGGGCCAAAATAATCCGTAAAAAAATTAATTTTATACTGAAACAGATGTGTGAAAAATACTGTCTTTGATAATCATACTCTAGAACAGCATCCAACATACAATAAGACAGATTTCTGTCTAATTTAACATGCTAAAAAGGGTGATAGGAAATAGGTCATTTGCTGGGTGACTCGAGAAGGAACACAAAAAATTATGCCCAAATCAGACTCCCCCCCTACAAAAACCTTAAAGGAGACATGTTAAGCAAAATCAACTTAGATTATCATTATATAGCAGACATAAGAATAATATGCCTTCATAAAGTAAAGGTACATAGTTACTTCCCACTTCACATTCACTATCCATAAGCCTCACTATAGAAAGTGTGTGTTTCATTCATAAATAAAAGATCATATAGCAAATCATTCATAAATAAAAGATCATATAGCGAAGAAGGCAGATGATAACTATTTATAAATAATTAAATATTTTGTAGCTGCATACACTCGACATGACTTTGTTCTTTACATCCAGGTTGTGGTGGACTCTATGGTGTCTCTGTGCCGAGAGCTTTGTCCAATGTCATGTGCGGCCGCAGAAAGGCTCAGCCCCCCTTTGTCGTCCATCTCCGAACAAGTGTCCATTCCCCGCTCCTCAATTCGCAACGCCCTGATGGAGAGGGCAGCCGAGGACATCAACAAAGCCCTGGAGTAAGATACAGAGCCAGTTCAAAGAGTTCTGATACAGACAAATGTATTGGAAAAAGCAATGTTTTTTTCTGTATTTTTCAGAGAGGTGAAGTTATCTGTGGTCTCCTATCTGACAAACTCAATAGTGGATCAAATTCTGCAAGAACTCTATACCAGTCATAAAACCCTGGTACTGGTAATATCTCTTTACTGCATGCCTTCTTTTTAGGAGTAGAAAACATGAAGTTAAAATCTTTAATTTTGCTTTAGATTCACTTTCTATGCTAAAAAGCTCAATAACAGGCTTGAAAATGAATGGCATTTTATAAAGCTATAGCATAAACATATTCGTTATCACCCGTGTGAAAGTTAAAGTACAAGATCACTTCAACAAAACTAACATGTATATTTCAATTTTTAGAAATGTATTTTAAGTATATAAAGTATAATGATAATTGTATTTTTCAGGCAAAAATGCAAGTATCATTACACTGCAGCTACTTCAACAACCCCAGCAAAGCAAAAGTGCCATTTTTACATATTTATCATTCAGTTATATCCTCAAGGTCCCTGTTAATTACTTGAAAAACTTTGGCAATTACAGATTTTAGCTTTCATAGCATGTTCTATTTTTCACAGTTCAGTACGTTATTATTTTGTATTTATTATTTCTTCGACAAAAAGTGAGACATTTCTTTGATGTAAGAATAAAATGATGATGTGTATGATTTACTGACCATTCAAATGAGAACCTAAGACACATGAACCATGAGCAGAAGATATAAGGAGTTTGTTGGCTACAGCAGCTCTTGCCTCTCTTGTTTTGTATTCCCCTCACCTCCACTCTCTTCTATATCTCATTCTCCTCTCTGAGTTTTATAGCGCCCTCGGTTTGTCCTCTATCATGTCTCGAGCAGCTTTGATTTTCAAGGAGTTGTGTTTTATTCATATAGACACAGAAAACAGAGCTGTGCCAGGTCCTTTTTTGTATTGGTGCTTTTTGGTACAAGGGCACTACTCTTTGAGTGTGTTGAAGGCTGGTAGGCCTCATGTCACCACTCTCTCTTTGTGTATTACTACAGTTGCGACAGGTATCACAAGTCAAGCGCTGGGACGATGTGGGGACAGGGAGACGCACCATCAGACAGTCCAGGTTGGTAGAGGCCTTGGACTTCCCCGACGAGGACTTCGGAGTCAGCCTGGGAATAGTAAGTACGGTTCAGTGCTGAAGCTTGAGTATGAATTGTAACAATATACTGTGAACTATTACAGTGTACTTGGAAATGTGTGTTTTACTTTTTTACTCTTTGAATCTCATGTGCCCAATGGAAAGAAGTTGCTTATTGTAGGCATGACGATATATCAACTACAAGCAGGCACATTCTAGCCACTCATTACTCCTCAATTGCTCCTCCTATTTACCCTGCTAACTTGCTAAATTGAATTACAATTGTATGCATTTATGATAGTTATGTATTTTTTTTTATTTTTGTATGACCATAGGACACCATGGCTATCAAGAAACGTAGTTCAAGAACCAGAAGAATCCGACCAGTATCTACTAGACTGAGTACGACCCCACTTTATTCAATACAATCTGTGTCAATATAACATTGATCTATATGTTTGATGGTGCTTTTCTAGGTTTGGGTGACGACTCCAGCTCCTCGCCCGTCCCGTCTGCTCCAGCCCCCCCAAATGCTGCTGCTCTGTCGCACTCTGCGTCCTGGGAGTGTCTGTCCACTCTTCCCACCAATGGCTCGCCTTTACGCCATGTGACCCACGTCAGGCCGCGCCCCCCACGCCGGCATCGAGCGGAACACCTGCATTCTGACCTGGTGAGTTCCAGTCTTTGACAGAGCAACCATTTCAGCCACACGTTTAGTTTCAGAATACAATAGTTCTGTCTTCTGCGCAGTTCTTAGATGAGGTGAGAAAGTGAAAGTGTTTACTTTTGAGTTGTTTCAAATCTTTTCCTTCTTTAATGTGAATTTGTGTTATTCATCTTGTTTTCTTTGCCAATGGCACTTTCTAAAAATACGTTCCTTTTAAGCAGAGAGTTGTTGCATTTGTGTGTGACTTCAATGTTAATCATGCAGAGCTGTCCCTAAGGGGCTGCATGGCACTCTCTTACTTGCTGCTTGTTTGTTTTGTGACTTTGTAAAAGCTCTTTTAAATTGCTACAAACTCATTTAGGGTAGCATGAGATGGAGCTGTTCTACAAATAGACTTGTGTTGGCAGTGGGTCTGGTGATGCCAGCCAGGCGTTTGAAATGATAATACCATTTGTCTGCCTTTCAACTTTTTTGTTGACACAGCGGATTGATCAGTGATTGTGCTACTTTTCATTGTTGTGTTTTAGCACTCCTCGGAGAACGGGGGAGTTAATATGCTTGAGGACGGACTGCCTGATTTCTACAGCAAGAGAGTTCTACCCGACAGGTAACTTCTGCAGCAATAATAGTGCGGCATATGTCTCATTAACACTCCCCACAAGGCAAACAGTTTTAATTGAGTAATAAGCAATAGAAATACTGACTGCAGTTTTACAGTTTAAGTACAACCTCCCACTGGCTGGTTATAACGTTTTGAGATGTTCCATGATCTAAACCAAACTGTATATTTGTAGATGTAAAAACAGGTTCAGTGCACAACATAGACCCCAGCAATATCCAAACAGACACTTGGACCCAGGACTCTAAACATTTTGGTCAAATTCATCCAAATCCATGAGCTTTCCTCTTTTTCCATGTTTCTAACAAATCCATCTAGAGATCAAATGTCACCTGGTCTGACAGTGGTTCTTACATCATGTGTTGTTTGCATGTTAGTAACAAAAATGCCTCTCAGAATAATACAATATATTTCTCTCCACAATCCTGGGGGGTTGTAGGTGTGGCACTTCCATTATTTCTCTCCTTCTCTTTAGTTTCTCCTGTTTAGTAAAAGCGCCTCATCTTTCTGCTCTCTCCTGTAGTCAGCTGTCAGACCTTCATCACACGCAGTCACTGAGGAGGAAAAAGCGGCGCAGCGTCTTGTCCATATTTTCAGGCTTTCGCAAGAATCGCAACTCCACCATCTCTAATCAGGACGCCGAGTAAGCATGCAGTATGGCAGCTAGAGCCAATGGAGGGAGAAGAAGTTGTCAACGGACCCAGAATGAGACAGCTATTAAATTAATCCAGAGCTGGGAATTAAAGTCTCGTTAAAACGTAATAAATATTTCAATAGGAGAAAATGTTTTGGGCTTCAAACTATTTTAGTGACTTACTTTTAATGCCATGGCATACATTAAGATGGCTGTTACGTAACCACCAAAAAGTTAAAAAAGTATTTAGAAAGTAGAGAGACTCTTTATTTTTTTTCTTTCTGGGAGATTCACAGCAGAGTCGTGTTCAACGTAAAATTATGACAAGGTCAAATGATGCAATCTGCTGCACAGTTTACCCTCACACAACCTTTTGCTAATAATGGCATGCATTTTCAAACAAATGAACTACATTTAAATAGAGAGCAGAAAAGCTGATTGATCCATTTTTTTTTCACGTTTTGCTGACTTTAACTTTTAAAGTCATTGTGGATTTTTGTGACTTTATTGTGTCTGTGTCCTCAGTGGTGTCTGTGAGAATGTCTACTCCATGATCCAGCACCCTAAGGACATGGGACGAGCTGAGGGTGTACTCCCAGGAGAGAATGGGACCATGCCGTCGCCCCGGCCCACACAGGCCTTACCTGCACATGCAATAAGAACAGCCAGCCCCCCTTGCCTCATACAAAGACAGGTATGAGCATTTAGAAAGTTACATTTATTCATACCTCAACTTTATTCAAAAAGTAAAGAATAAAGGGCATTGTGTGATAATTAGTACGTCTGTACAGTGGCAGAAGGCTGTAATTGTCAAGAAGAATCCAGTCTTCAGGGGTCAGACATGGCAATTTTTGTGTTGGCCCAAACCCTAATACATTTTGATGGTTGTCACAGACTGGTTTAAAATCTATCCCATTAAAAGTTTATATTATCAATCTTCTTTCTTGGAGGCAGTTGATATTTTGAAATGATTGTCAAACCTTCATTCTCAAAAAGACGCAATTTAAGGTTTAATGCACCTCATTATGTCGGTGTAATCACTCATTCGTCCAGGACTGTTCCATTGTAGAAAAAGATTCAGTTGTAGTCATCTGGACTCTGTTTTTAGAAAAACAAAACGTTTCAACTCTTCTCATCCAAGAGTCATTCTCTGTGTTATTGAAGACATACTGTTTCAAGTTTCAAATGTCGGAGTTTAACTAGGAAACACACAATCTGCTTACTGTTGCTCATTCAGCATGACATACCACACTGCTTGCTGTGCCCACTAATTGCCTTGCCCAAACTGCAGTTTTTCCTGCATTTGATTTGTGTGATATGTTGGGGGGAGTAAATAAAAAGATGCTTCCATGAGGGTTTATTAATGTTGCCGCCTTTGTCCTTGTCCAGTCCACAGACCTGGTCAGCATGGTGTACAGCTGCATCGGGGCTGAAATCGAGGACTCGGATGGCAGCAGCACCTGTGACACCAAACATTCAGACCCAGATCTGGACCAACCTCCCACCACAGTCTCAGATCCCCCAGCGGACTGCAGGACCAATGGCCACGTGGGCTCGTCCCTGCAGCAGACGGACAGGCAGATGGAGCCGGGCCGGCAGGAGCGCATCGTCCCTCTCACTGATGTACATTCAGACATGGATGAGGACAGGAAGAGCAGTGGTGGTATCACAAGTGTCCCAAGAACAGAGCCTTCTGCTCAGTGCCCCAAACGCAGTCTGTCCGCGGTGAGGCAGAGACATCTGCAGGAGAGTTTAGGTAATGCACTATTGAGCCCACAGCAGTATCCTTATCATGTTCTGTCATGCAGTATATAGTATTGGACGACCACAATTAAACAAGCTGAGAAGAATTCCTCAGTCAGCTTTTATTGTTACACGTTCATTCGCCTTTATGTGAAGAGTGACTCATCAGGAAGCACAAAACACTTATCACAAACAGTGGTTAAACATCCATTATTATACTGTTTCACTATTTGAACTAAATGCTTCAAAAAAGTAGACAGTTATGAAGGCAGATTATGTGTATATTATTCTTGTATATTATTTTATTGGTTCTATTGGCCAATAATATTAAATACAGATGGGGTGGGTGGGTTAAGTAAATATTGTTAAAAGGCAGACTTTTATTGTAATACAGTGATTTATCAAGTCAAGTGAAATCATCCAGTTCAACATTTGTGAATTTTTCTCTTAGATTTTCTTTTGCAATCAATAGGGGAAAGTCTCTTGCCCACCATCTGAAGTTATGACATCATCAAATTCTTGTCAGGAGTAAATAACCAAGTTTTGGACTAACTTCACTTAAATGTTAATGCAAACAACCAGTTCTGTAACTGCTTCAAACTGAAAGAAAAGTACTGGTTTGGCATAACTTCATTCACTTTTTCAAATCAATTACAATTACTTATGACTACCGACTTTAGAGTGGCTCTGGGAGAAAAAGGCAAGGTGTTGCTAGAGACAAAAGATCTAGCATGTAAAACTAGTGACATCTTCTGTAAATATGAGAAAAAAATATAAAGATGTGGATAGTCTGGAGGCCTTTTTAACATCCTATTGTCCAGGAATGGCTTAAATTTTAGTACCAGTTAGTGCAACACAATATATCACAATAAAATCAAGATCGCATGTTGAGTTGTTGCGGATATCAAATCACAAAAGCTGCAGTTATTAGATATAGAATGTCCTCTGCAAAGAACAAATTGTCCTGTCTTTTTCGTGAAATATCTTGTACCTGTAGTTTAGACCACTGCAAACATGTTTTGATATTCATGGGATTTAAGCTTATATTTTATATTCAAATGAAGATTTTGACTGTGCTATGCCACAACTTATTTATTTTTTACAGAAGAAGCAGGCCGACTTGAATTAGAAGAAGAGCAAAGCGATAGAAAGCTGAGAGGCAGTGGACCAGAGGGGCAGCATACAATAAATCCAAACCAAGTGAGTTTACAAACTACAGCACCAGGGCAAGTGTATCTACAAGGTCTAACTTCATTTTGGATTTATTTCACAGACCAGTCTTGATCAATCACGAGACAAATCCTCCTCTGAAATATCCTCATCCAAGAGCTCCCCCGCGAGTCCCTGCGAAGACACAATCCCCGACCAAAGAAACCTGTCCCATATACAAGAGGAACGAGCAGAGAGCAGAAGTCCACCTGCGCCGGAGAGAGCGAGCCCCGGAGTCATCCAAGGTGTGACACTTTGAATTTTGAATAAAGAACAAAGCTTTCAAAAGGCCTACATTTTCGATCGTAAAACGCAATGAAATACTAATTTTGATGATCATTTCTAACTGATCAGAAGAAGGAGAGGGCCATAACGGAAACCCAATTCCATTCCATCACACCAGGAAGTCCAACTCATTTGACATAGGTATTAAATGTGCCACTGTTAATTTATGTCTATACTAAACATCTGCAGTATGCATGCTGGTTTGGCTGTAGGATTTATTGTTTTATCAGCTGGAAATGCTACTACCTTATTGAAGTTGATGTACCTGATCTTTTTCTTGAATTAATGTATTTCTAGCATCCTAATTATTCACCACGATGAGTTTATAAGTGTTTTTCACCACTTTCAGAGAGAATAAAATGCTCTGTAATTAGTACAGAATTTACACATTTTCATCTGAATAGCTGCTTTTAAAATATATCTGTCCAAGGGCGAAACGGATTTTATTTTATTACATGAAAAAAAATCAGGTGCAGCTACTTTAAAGCTTCTTCTGTTACCACTACAACTACTACTCATGCTATTACCATTAGTGCACTAAAACATAGAACATTACATCATACCATTACATTCAGTTTTGTCAAATAATCTTTATTTACTCATGTCATATTTAAAACGACATAAAAGTTTGACAAAAAGTCTTACACAACATATGTTTCTCCTACTTTCTTCCTCTGTGTTGAGACTGTTTCCCATTGTTTTCAACACACTGATGCTGAAAACATGATGTAGCCTTGTATATGTATATTAAGGATGCTACAATATCAAATATAACACTATTCTTGTGATAAGAAGTGATAACGTAATTCACAGTCTAACAGCTTACCATTCCTCTCAAAATCAGCCAAATAATATCTAAAAATATGTCAGTTTCATATTGTAAAACATGTCTTTAAATGTTTTAGTTGAGGTTTAAGCGTCCGACAAATGTGACTAGACTGTAAAATTATACAGATAAAAGTGTTGTTTGAAAGATTACAACTTTGTCTAATACTTTTATTTTGAGTTGCATCATATCACAGTTTAAAAACATGATATAGGAATAAAGCAGCTTTTTGTTTTTGTTTCACTATTTGTCATTCGTTCATAAGATAAGAGAACCTTTATCTCAAAATAGAAAAGGAAAAAGTACACATGCACTCACTGTAAGAGCCGTGTTATTCCCTTTTACTGCACTAATTAAATGCAGCTCGAAGTCTAAATTTCACAGTCAAATACCACAATGTATTTCTCAGATTTTAGAAAAGTATCTGTATTCTGAATACCACCAAAAAAAAAAGAAATACTGTTACTCTAAAGTAGTATTCTAAATATGTATTTTCGGTACATGTAGTCAGTTAATTCCTAACACTGCTTATGATTATATTGTAAATATTCACTAGAATTGATTAACCAAATCATCTTGACATCACTAATATAGTCAGAGTTCTTCCTGCTGCATGTTTGGCTGCATATGTCCTGCTTTATCCTCCCTTCCTTTTCAAACCCGATTGCACCTTCCTCCTCCACCTTGTGCCTGTTTCTCATGCCATTTCCCTGCAGGCATAGAACAAGGCAGACCCTACGATCTGCAGAGGTCCTCAGATCGCAGATTCCCTGTGAAAAAACCCTGCTTCCCTCAATACAGAAACAGATCTCTGGACTACTCCCCAGGGCCCAGCTGTATGTATCTGTATCTCCTCCTGTCTGCATATATGTGCTCAATGACTCAATGGACCAGAGTACAAAACTACACTATTTGAGCAAGCTATGACCACAAAATTCCCACTGTGGCGTATCGTCATCACAGAACATTTTAGTGCGTAAATATTTTAGGTAGAAACTACTTTGGACTTTATTTAATGTAATGTTGATACATTTCATGCACAGTTTAGTAACACATTCAATGTTTTTATGTGGATTGTATAAGGTTTATACAAGGTTTAAGTCCCGGGTTTTAGTAGACTAGCCCTGGTACTGGGGAAGCCAAACACTGACATTTTAGCAACTGACTGAATACATTGCTTTAAATGTACATCACAGTTTATTACGTAGGGGATTGGATATAAGTTAGGTGCTCATAAAATATGATTGGCTTGATTGATTTGAAGTGTATTTGAGATGCTGTTTCTCTTCCAACATGTACAAATTATTTAATTGAGTATCTACTTTCCACCGCTGTCCCAAAGCAATAAAACAAATTGTAATAACATGGTTCAGTGAGGCTAACTCTTTTCCGCAAGTGAGTCATACCCTATACATTTAGTACGTGCTTGTCATAGTTGTATTCATCATTACCAAATAGCACCCTCCATGAACCATAATTTAAAGATGGCTGTTTTCCAAATGTGGCTGGCAGCTGGGTCTGAGTAATTTCCCCAGACAAGAGCCTTATCATTCTTGCATTAAACGCTCTAAAAGTCCTGCTTTCATTCGACTGATTTCTTTTTCATACCAGTGCACAATTTCAGAGATAATTGGCAGCCATCTTTAGAGTATACATAATCATTAAGTTTTGTTTTGTTTTTCCTGGGAATATAAAAATGTAGAGGGAGGATTAATGACATGGGCAAAATTAGAGCTGCTTATTTTTTTAAAAATAGACCTAGTACCAAAATAACCAGAATGACTATTAGTTTGATTTATACTATTTATATAAAGTAGTATCGTGGCAACAGAGCATCTGAGCTTTTTTCCCCCGCTTGCCTCTCAGGGCTTCCTTAGAAACACATAAAGGGATGCCTGCAATTTTGGACCCAAATTGTTTTATTTATTGACCTGTGACCCATTTCTTGAAGTTTCCTTTATCATGTTTAAAAGTCTAGTAGTTCTTACGACGTATTGTTTCAAGGTCCAACTACAAAGGAAATCTTCAAACATAGTTTAATACTAATATGTGGGCTTTTGCTTCCTCGTGCAGGTTATGAAAGTCCCCAGCACAGTGATGCTTTATGACGGTGTGAGTCCACCGGAGGAAAGTTGGAGCTGAACAGAGAGGACTGGAGAGAGACCAGTTTTTAGGGTCTGTGGACTTTAGAACCATGTAGATGCTAGTTTTAAAATGCATGTAATCTTAACATTATTTTTGTTACTTCTTGTGTTGGTTGCACTTGCTCTGGATTTCTCAGGCCATTGTCATTTAGAACCTGTGTCTATGATAAATTGCACATCACTGTTTTAATGCTCTTCACAAACTGTTTATTATCTCAGCACATTCCCCTCTGACTGTTTTCAACTCCACTGTCATTTACTGACAATCTGTGACTATATGGGTTTTGTTATGTATTCTAATGAACTGTATATACTAAACCTGCACTAACCTTTACGGTAACAATCATGTTTTTATTTCATAAAAGATATACTTTAATAAGTGTGTTTGTAGTGTATGCTGTTGGTGTATGTATGCAGATGGCAGAAAAGGTGTAGAATTAATCTCTTCAAAAATATTAAAGTCACTACGTGGATAAAATAGAGTTTTAGATTTTACAGGCTTGAAAGTGAGTATATTTTCTAAAATGCTCTGATCTGAATAAAATTGAATTTAATTTATTCATCATGTTTCTTTGTTTTGCTTTGTTTATAATAAATCTGCTTACTAGTATATTGCCATTATCGGGCCAATAAGATGAATTCTCACAAAACTCTGTAGAACTCTTTCATGGTGCTGCACATATCAATCTGGCATTGGCCTGCTTAATATTTTCCTGTTTTGATATTTTTATGCAAAACATTTTAATTTTCTTTATTTGAAGTTTTTTTTTCAAATTTGAAAGTTCATTTAAAGGTGAACCATGTAAGTAAATGTTTCTGTTAAGGTGTCCGCCACCTGCTATTATGAAGTTATTGCCTTCCCTTCAGAATTCCACTGTATGGCATAAAAACCTATCCATTCCCATGGAGACAAGCGAGTGATGCCATCAAGCCAAGGTCAGATCTGTGTAAGGGGAGCCCACTCACAGTAAGAATGCATATTTTGCGAGGTATTTTGGAGCAATAAGACTTTTAATGCCCTAGTGTTAATGTTCCAGGCATGACAGCATTATCTCATGAGCCACACAGCCGATAATTACATGAAAACTGTCAGAGAAGTTACAGAGCGTGGCTATGTGGGATGTAATGTTTTGTGTAACCAGCAGATGGCTGCAGAGCTATAGAAGTATCAGCATCTCCTGGCCTTTCCCGTCACTTGTGTCATCAAGCCCCATATTACCACAATCATAGCCCCTCGCAGCGCTGTGCTCACTGCTCACTGCGTTAATGACGGCAGAATATGCATGATTATGATACAGATGCTGTCACGTGAATAGAGGCAGATGAGATAAATTTAACATCGGCCTGGAGAAGAACCAGAGAAACTGAGCCAGCCTAAGTGACAGGATACATATGTTCAATAAACGTGGAGAACACCTGTCTTCTCAATTGAGTCTATTTCTATGTATAGCAATGACGACGGTAATTAATTTTCCCCACACCAACCCGGCAGTTTGTCCTGCCACAGAGACAGGTTTTTAATTCAATCCACAAGTCATCTGATCCTTGCACCAACAGGATAGGTCACGTTCATTAGGTTACCGGATAATCCCTGCTAAAGTCCATGTGTTCCCCTCCCATATGCTCTGCTCATGCATAAGCAAACCGCAAACTTTGATGGATCTATATGAATTGCTATATGAGCTTATTTATGAGGAGTCATTCCAGTTTGAAACGTGGATCCGCAATGGATTATACCGTTTATGAGTCCTTTTACGCACGATTTGTGTAAACGCTCTCTCTCCCTGCGTGTGCGTGTGCGCGCGCGCAAGTGTGTGTGTGTACGCGTGTCAGTGTGTGGCACGAGCAGATGGCGCAGCCGTAAGCCACTTGACTCGCTGTGTAAACACTGGTGCCATGGGTAATGAGTGTCCATGAGTCGGGCGCGCATGCACACATTACAGAGTGACAAAAACGGTGAATAAAAAGGTGGTCACGACAAGCGTAATGGGCATTAAAATCTTTTGTGAGTTTTAATCTATGAATACGTCTCTAATCTGCATATCATGTGGACATTTGACTGATTTCTTATTAACTATGTTTATATATGGCAAGCGGCTTTTTGATGTGAAAAGTCGTGAATACATATATTTCCCCTGTTGTGGTTGCACTCCCCCGTTTGCCAATTTCTTTGACTTGGTTTTGCTGGAGAAATTACTGCGTGAAAAAAGTTATTTCTGCTCGACTGGGAATTTGATTGGGGATATACACAGTAGATTTGTCACTGAACAAATTACATGAAAACGACCATGATTTGAGGACAATGTTGAGAATTTCTTATATGATTATTTTTATCGTATTTATTTGTCAAGGTAATTTTTAGACACATTTTGACAAATGGCCGCGTTAGACTACACATATCACTAAAACATAACACATTATAATTAATTCCATAACCATATTATAAACAAGGGCCAAAATCCATATAATTTACAAAATCCAGCCAATACTGTTTGTGGGCCCCATATGGCGTATGGGCCCCACGTGTGGGTTTCACATGGGCATGGGTTGTGAGTGGGTCAACTACTTGGGTTTGCCAATAGTGGGACCCAATTGGACTTGTAAGCATGGGCCCCGCATGGACTAGAAGTGAATTATGTTGGCCCCACTTGAGTTTGCCAACTTGGGCCCAATGTGGGTGGTGGAGTATGGGCCCCATGTGGGATGTAAGCGAGGTATGTGGGCATGGGATATAAGTGGGTAAAATGGATGTTGGCCCCACTTGGGTTTGCCAACTTGGGCCCCATGTTGGTAGTGCATTATGGGCCCCATGTGGGATGTAAGCGGGGTATGTGGGCATGGGTTACATTTGGGCAAATATATGTGGGCGCCACTTGGGTTTGCCAATTTGGGAGCCATGTTGGTAGTGCAGTATGGGCCCCATGTGATATGTAAATGGGGTGTGTGAGCATTTGTTACATTTGGGAAAATATATGAGGGCCCCAATTGGGTTTGCCAACTTGGGCCCCATGTGGGTAGTGCAGTATGGGCCCATGCAGGATGTAAGCAGGGTATGTGGGCATGGGATATATAAGCAGAGTTGGGGTAACGCGTTAGCTGGCAACTCGTTAGAGTTCTCAAATTATTTTTTTAGAGTAACGAGGAACGTACCGTGTTAGTTTTGTTCACCCATGTAATCTAGTAATTCCCTGGTTACGTTTTCATATCAGTAACGCCTTAGTTTTGGTTAGGTCTCTTCTCCTCACCGCAATCCCAGAGCTCTGCATGTTGTGAGCATGAGCACTGTGAAGCTACTGACTGGGAGTCTGGTCCTCAAGAAAAATAAACTTCCACCTGCACGTTTTGAAAAACCAACCACTATTGCAACTATACACTATTCTTACAACCACTATTTTGTAGCTGAAGAGTAAATATAGGGTAACCAACAAGACAATCGCGTTTTTTTGTTGTGCGTCGTAGCTCTTGCTAATTGAATAATGTTTTTTAGAAATGTTTTTCATTGCTGGAGGACAGGCCTATAGTAATCTGTCAACAAAATAGATAAATAAAACTCAAGCAGACGCATTTACTTTGCTAGTTTATTTGATATTTTAATGTGATTATGTTACTGTGAGATTGTCGGCAAATGACTACGTTATACAATGATGTTAATTATTGGTAAGGCAAGAGTACTCTAACACGTTACTTTTATAACAAAGTAGAGCAGTAACGTAATGATTTACCTTTAAAAGTAACGCTACCCAACACTGGATGAAAGTGGGTAAATGTATGTGGGCCCCACTTGGGTTTGCCAACTTAGGCCCCACTGTAGTAGTGTATAAAATGGGGCTTGTATAAGTTTTGCCTGGGTTGCCCACATGGGACCAACATAAACCCCACTTAAATTGAATATGGGCCTTATTTGGCCAAACCACTGTTGGACCTACATGGAGCCCAAAGACAAACCCACTTAGGGCCTATGTGAAGCCCAAGTAAGCCCATATACAGTGGATCAGACCAGGGGGCCCACTATATGTAATGTTGGCTGAGTAGTTGATTTGACAAATAATAAAACCTGATAAAATCTTTGCTTTATTTTTTGTGCATTTAAATTGTGCCTGATCATTTTTGATGGAACATAGACATTGTTTTAGAGCTCTGCACAATACTTCCTGTAATTTTCAACTTTTAGTTTTCAAATTTTCTTTACAAACTAGACTGATGTAACACTATGATAAATACTTTCCACAGGTAAAATCCCACCAAACAAAGTATATATTGCTCTATACCTCTTTGCTCCATTTGGTCCAGGCTGTAAACAAGCTCCTTTCTTTTCTTGTCTGCGGTTTTGTAATCATTTGTAATCATTTGAATCCATCTGACAGGGTATTGGGCTATCAAATTTCACCAGAGCCTGTTGGTAGGCCTTGCCCCTTTAAACCTCTCACGGCGAGGACATAGGGCTGGATTTTGAGAGCTATATAAAACTCTCAGTTTAGCTCCATTACTATTGATTGTATCTATCTCATACAGGGTTATTGGGGGCCCTATCAAATTTGGGCCAATGGAAGGGGTTCATCTAGGGGCTATGTTGTTGCCAACAACAAACTTCACACATAAATGTCTTAGGGAAATTGGAGGGAGCCCACATATGTAATAAAGAAGACCTCTAACCAATAAACCCATAAAGATCAAATGAAGGGCTACTATACAGTCAGTGCCTCAGTGGTACTGAAGGATGGGTCAAATGCTGTGGAATCTAATCCATCTCATATAAACACAATTTCCTAATTAGACATCCTCATTTAGTTTTAAAAGCCAATGAATGACCTATCGTTCATTGAGACCATATTCTGTATATTTTCCTATTTCACCAAAGCCTTTACATCAAACCAGCATTCTGCCTCTGCTGGGCATTGCCCAATTACACTGAAACTGCTGCAGCAAACCAATAAAGTTTATAGCCTCTATCTTGGTGTCACAGAGCAGCTCATCGCTTTTGTTCCTCCATAAAAGAATGAGCACGATGCAGCTGAGTGGCACAATCTCTCCACATTCCCCTGGCACTTTCCTGAACTCCTCTCCACTCAGATATCTGCTGCGATATTTTAGCTCTTTACAACATTCTCTTCAGGTTGTCCATATGATCTGAGGAGGCGGCTTGTCATTCATTTGGCTGTTTACTGTTTATTCTGTCTCTCTAGTGTTGTGGAAGCCCTTGAGACTGCATTTAGAAATGTGGGATATTATATAAAACTTTAAAAAATAATAATATTTTATAATAATACAATGTATTAAATCTCTTTTTCAAATAGTAAGAATATTTTAGAGAAAATACCGAAAGGTCCATTAACACAGTAAACCAAATAAACAATATTAAACTTGATTTACCCCTTTTGCCACTTTAATTGATTTTATAATTAATATTATTAATTAAAATGAGGGCTGAATGTGTTGCATGATTTTGGGGGTCCCAGCCTGAAAATTTTAGACCGTGCCATTTTCTCAATTCATAACTTTAACTCAAAATATTCAACACGAGACAAGAACATTACATTAAAAAAAAAGGAATTTGAATCTAAATTTTACAGTAAAATTTTGTCAATCACAATTCGCCTTAATTGTTTAACTTTACAGTTATATAATGGGTTTCTATATACTTGTGTTTTCTTTCCTCCCCTCAACCATACATACTGTTCAAAGGGGTGACCACTATATTCCCAAAATATCTGCTTTGGTTGATTAATACAATGTAAACGTGCGGCAGCAGCAGTCAGGGTCAGAGCATGGCAGGCCCAGATTTAGTGGAAGTGAGTTTTTCAGACAACAAACAGCAGACAAGCCTGGATAATTGAGTCAGAGGGAATGAAGACGGACTACAGTGTTAGGTTGTAATTCACTGGACTTCTCCTGTAACTGCACTGACAGATAAGTTACAACCTATCGCGAGAAGGACACAGATGTATACAGTCACACTTGCACTTTAGGTTGTTATCATTGAACTTGTGATATATGGAACTTGATAAATCAACAATGACAATCCAGTGTTCTAATTCCTTCCTATCTAATTCCTACTTTTTGGCCAAGTTAACAACGTGAACTGATAAAATTGTAGGTATTTCAGCAACTGACACTACAATGTAATTCCTGGAATTAGGATAGCAGGATGACTCACACATCTCACACACCTACAGGAGGGTCATTGATCCAAGTGAGGGTCCACTGAATACTGTAATGACAGACTGATTACAGATCCTCAAGACACTGACTTCTGAGTTCTATAGTTAGATTTCTGAAACTCCTTCACTGGTGATGGAAAACAACATGAGGTCTTAACTGTGAATAATAGTATAATATTCATGACCTTTGTACTCCTAGGTAGTTAGTGGCAGTATGTGGTATCATCATTTGTAGAGTAGACATTGTTACACAAGCTGTATAAAAACTTGCAGGTTGTTAATTCTGCTTACATCTAGTAACTAACCATAGGTAGGGCTGGATACAATAAATTGTTTTGTTCATTTATTTATTATTTTCTCTGTACTGATTCACGGTTGTGGTACTTTTACTATCCCTGTATTTTTTTCATTATCTATAACAGAGGTCTGTAGCTCTGAAGCTGCAATTGCTCTCCACCCGCTTCCAAGTCGCTTTACAAAAAGTTTAGAAATTCGACAAATAATGGTCCCTTCCTCTCTCATCCCCATTTCACCCTATACTGTCAACTGTAAAGAAAAGGAAAAAAAAACCCTGTTAAGAACCATTTTTGGTACCAGTTTTTACTCAAACTTATTCAGTATTGGTAGTACCTGGTACCTTTTGACGCTGCACAGCCCTGTCTTCTACCAGAATATTTGGTTAACTAGTAGAAACGCTGTATTGGCTGCACATAGCTTGGACATTGTAACTCAAGTTGTAATAAACTTGTATGTGTATGAGTCAAATTTACATAGCGCTTTTCTACCTTCAAGGCACTCAAGGAACCAGTCACCCATTCAGGCACCAGATGTACGCAGACACTGGGGGAACTTCTAAACACCTGCCACTTTAACTGCAACTATTCCACTCACTGCACTGTCACTTTCTGCACTCAAAACTGTAAATTTAACTGTAACTCTTGTGTACATAGTAATGCCTATTTTTATTTTATACTATAGTCATTTTAAATAGTTTCTTAATGCATGCCCTCTGGATTGAATATATGTTGTTTTTATTATTGATCAGTGTTTTATGTTGCACCTTAATGCCGGGACAAGTTCCTATGTTTGTGAATTTTGTTCATTGACAACCCTTTCTGATTCTGATTCTGATTCTGAAGAAGACGAGCACTGTACTACTGAGCTACTGCCGCCCGACAGATACTGAAACAGTTGATTCTAAATCCAATACTTCCTTTTGCCCCAATTCACTAAACATTGACATTTTATCATTTGTTGTTGTGTATTTAAAGCTTACAGATTTGACTACTGTACTGTTCTTATGTTGTACTTTATGGTATCTTTATGGTGTAGAAGGTATGTTGGTGCGCAGGTGTTGGTGCTTCAGGTGTTGGTGCTTCAGTCCTCTCTCTTCACTCTGTACATCAGCTGACGGAGCTCAGAGCTGTTCCCCGGAGCACTGCGCTCACAGTAAGTCACAACTCATGCATTTTATATCCTTCTCCCTGAGTCTCTGCTGTATTTCCACCTCTGCTTTCAGCTTCCACTGTCTGCTCTGCTGCACCTGGGTCAAACGGAAACACAAAATATTCATGATACTGATATGGGTTTTGTTCATCTGATGGAAGAAGACAAATTCTTGAAAAAAAATAAAAATAGATGTTCAAACTTTAGAGAAATGTATCTACTGGCCCTTCTTGGCCAACCGCAAATTGAAACAGTGGTATCTTTTCATTTACAAATCTATTCTTGTGTTGGTGCCGCCTTTTCTCCAGCAGCTCATAGAACTGAGGAGCAGCAGCAGCTACTGCCAAAGCTCTCAGGACCCACACAGAGCTGGGAAAAAGGACTTTTAGATTTGCGTATGTGAAATGTTGTTATTGTTGTGCTTTTGTGCTGCTGCCTCTTGGAGACTCTTGCAAAATAATCTTATTTTTTTCTCTGAATGATTCAAAACATCCATGACCTTTTAATGTGGTGAGATATCACTTGCAGGCTTGAATGAGACTTGGCCCATAGTAGAGGCAGGGGCGCAGATGGATGAATGAATGATTAAACATTTGTTCATTTGTTCATCCATCTGTCCCACAATATCTCAGTTTGATCAAATCTTTAGCACAGTGTTCCCCCTGTGCATCGCTGTGGTTAAATTAACAAGTTAACCACACTTGACTCCCTTGATGAATGAAACATTGCTGTAAAAATACCAAATGATGCCAACTCGAAATCCAAAGTTAAACCAATAGCTGATCATGAGTGTAAATTAAAATTCTTTATATAAAACAAACAACAAGAAAACCTTACTCTTTTGGAGGCTGGCATTTGTTTTTGACTGATGGAATAAACACCATAGTGAAAGAACTTCTTTGAGAATTGAATCCTATTGGTCCATTATTAAATGGACCAATTATTATAGCTTGGTTTAAATTGTTTATGCTGTATATATTTTTTGCAATGTTGAAGAAGCAAGCAAGGAATTTGCTTTATTTTGTTCAGAAGAAACCCCATCAGTGTGTAGGCATTGTCACGCTCATTACAGTTAGATAAGAATAACTTACAATTCTTTGCTCAATCATCTGCGGTCAACTTTTTTGTATGTGTATGCCCTGGAAGCCGAAGAAAAGTTGTTGAGTTGTTTTCAGTTTTTTTCTCTGTTTGTCATAATGCTCGGGTGTTTGTTTCCATGGTCTCTGGAGAGCTAAGGGGAGGGAGGCCGACCTCACTGAATCATCAGATCTGTCAGTCACTTCAACGAGCTCACAATCTCAGTCTGGCAACTATTATCAGTATGAATAAAACATAGGAGAGAGTTGATTATTAAAATGAGTATCTCCATTTTGTGCTGTGTCTATTCACAGTCATTCCTCACCATTTCTCTCTGCTTCATTTACTCTCTCTTAGCTTAGTTTTCATTAAGGCCACATTGAAGACAAAGCAGTAGTTTATGCAGGGTTTTTTTTGCGTGTGAAATATTTTAATTATATTAGCCATATTTGTTTTGCAACGTCCAAAGTTTGGAATATGGACTCTTTACTCTTCATTTGCCAAAGAAACACGAGCAACATAAGGCCTAATGTGGAGTGAAAATGACTAAAATGTATTACAGGATAACAAAAATTAAATTCGATGAAAAATATGGGTGTATTTGTGCCAGTGCAAAATTGAGACAAATAAAAGGCTGCACTGCTATCCCAAATAAATGCCAAATAAATATGAAGCAGACGGAATACTAATAAGAAGAAAGAACTCCTACACTGTTGCACAAACTTGCAGGGAGACACACCAGAAATACCAAGAAACCAGTCTACCGGTCATGCTGGTCCCAAGACTGGATACATTGAGAATAAGGAAAACAACTGAATATATAAAATTGAACCTCATCATAATCTTTCTAATGTTTATTATCTCTCACTAAAGCTTCACCATGCCTGCCATTGTGAACCTTCTCTTCAACGTCGTCTCCACCAACACCACCATCTCGTTCCATGTGGTTCTGCCCACAGTGAGCCTGGTGTCCCTGTTGGTGGGCGTGGGGGGGCACCTGCTGCTGTGGCTGGTGCTTCTGAGGAACCCGCGCACTCGCTCCAAGCCCAGTTCAGTGCTGTTACTGAACCTGAGCCTGGCAGACCTGGGCGCACTGCTCACCCTGCCCTGTGTGCTGCTCAGTGCCAGCTTCCAGGACTGGCAGCTTGGAGGCGGTACCTGCGTGCTCCTTGGCTTCATGACCTCAGTGACGGTGGGAGTGGAGATCTTCAGTCTGGCTGTACTGTCCGTGCTGAGGTACAGGATTGTAGCGCCAATCACCAGTCCACCTGCCAGCCTCGTACAAGTGTGAGTTATAGGTCTATACAATCACATATAAAAACAAATCGCAAACATAAAAACAAAAAAAATTATTATATCATTGATTACACATAAAATCTAATAATATATGAACTATTAAATGTATTCTTTCATATTGGTACTAAACGTGTTTTGTGATGAAAGAGGATAGCTGCCATGTTTGAGTAACTCTGACAATTTAAGCCGCTAGACTGCTCAAATAGTTGTCCACCATCCATCCATGGATCATGGGGGCAGCAGTATGACCAGGGAGACACAGACTTCCCTTACCCCAGACACTTCCGCAAGCTCCTCAGGGGGGATCCCAAGATTTTCCCAGGCCAAAGAGAGGCATTAGTCCCTCCAGCAGGTTCTGGGTCTTCCACAGGGCCTTTTCCCAGTGGGACATGCCCGGAACACCTCACCAGGATGGCGTCCAGGAGGTATCAGGAACAGATGCCTGAGGATAAATGTGGTCCTTATTATGGCACTTATTATTCGCTTCCTGGTGAGCAGGCCCAAATTACCATAAGAAGTGCATTTGTACTGCAAGCTTAAAGAAATATACCTTTATACTTCTAATAAGAGTGTGGTCCTTGAGATTGTACATCTAGATAAAGATCTGGTGGCTCAGACAAACCTTTGCACCCCGTTAAAGAATTAACCACATTGAACACCAATCTATGGCCCTTGATTGGACCTCTGCTTTGTTTGTGTTTCAATATGTGGCCCTTGATGAAGAATGGTTTTGGCATCTTTGACTTACCTTCATATCAAAACATAAATTTATATATCTTTTTTTTATTTTTTTTATTCTGTTCCCCCTTTCTGTCAGACTGTGTGCTGTGGTTGCCATTTGGATGATTTCCATCACAATGGCACTGCCCAAAGTCACCTATATCAACTTTGACGGCGGTTGCACGTGGTCAGTTGGTCGAGAAGAGTGGCTGTTCTTCCTGGTTCCTGCCTTCCTGGTGTACTACGTGGCTCCTCTGTTCTGCATCGCCATAAACTGTGGCCTCATCATCTCCCAACTCTATCGTTGTCGTGGTCCGATAGCTTCTCACAGACGCAATAAAAAGGCGACAGCATTGCTAATCAGCTCGACACTAGTTTTTGCCATCAGCTGGCTGCCTTATTATTCACTTGAGTTCGTCAATGTAATGTCACCATATGTTATCTCTGAAGCCTCTCCTGTTAGCTTACAAGGGCTTTTAGCAACTACTTCAAACCCTCTACAAGTCAAAACAGGAGTTTCTATTCTTTGGGAGGTAGCATCTCTCACTGCCATTCTGTTAGTTTGTTTAGCGCCGTGTTGGAATCCTCCGCTTTACTTCTTGTTGTCAAGGCCAGCTGTACGTCAGCTCCAGGCACTCCTACCATCTTTTCTTACCAAGCATTTTAAGAAACCGGTGCAGCACTGGCGTATAGCTCCAGCCCCTCCCCCACAAGAGCCAAACCCCCTGCCCACGACCCATTCAATGCGCTCACACATCTGACTCAGTAAAGTGCCCACACGGTAAAACACTTTGTAAAAGAGACACATCCGCTCGCCATACAAATATGACTCACCAAAAGTTGATCTGCAGCGCGTCACAAATGTCTTAAAGGAAAGTGGGAAGATGCTAGTTAATAGGTGTGCTACGTTAAATACAGGCTTTAATCATTTATATTTTTGGGCCTTTATTAGACAGGTTATTATTGCCTGCCCAACACAAAATCTTTATTATTGTTTATGTATGCAGAGGCTATTTTGCCAATGTCTTTTCCAGAGCATTACAATTGACAAATCCCTTGGTAAAGGTCTATGTTTCCCAAGAGCTCTGTGTGGTTTTGTGCATTGATATACTGCTTCTATGTAGTCATTTAAAGGTCACCCTTGTAAAAGAGGTTTCGGCCATTGGTTGCTCTTTTTCTCTATATGTTTTTTTTTCTTTTTTTAATGTTTTTATGTTTTCATTGAATATATAGAATAAAATATGTTGTTGTCATCAGTCATCCTAAATGTTTGACTGGTTTGTCATACCTCTTGAATTTCATCCATATTCATAACCAACCAGCTATAATTGATTGTGTTCATCTTCTAGACTTTGATGACGGCTTAATTTCAGATGGAAATAACTGCAGGAGATTCATTGTTTTTGAAAGAAATATCCAAACTTGTGATCTACAAATGTTGAACATTATTATTATTATTTGTTAGAGGCTGGATCCACAATTGGCTCAATTTGGCTCCATTAAAGTCCTATCAACTAACATCAATCATATCTTTAGGGTTGAATATTGCCATCGCTTTCTGAAGCCATTGTGAAAAGAAAATATTTCACTTTTGTTTATTTGTGCTGACATACAATACATTGAATGTGTATAGGCACATTAATCATTACTCATTAAACCTTCAATTTGACAGCTGAAATCCATTTTCCACCATCAAATTCAGATTAGTCCTCTAGCTCAATTTTAAACTATGGTATTCTAAAATGTTGTGACATCACATGAAAGCCTATAACTTTAAAAGGGCCAGCCTGCTGGATGCTCAGTGCAAATATACCTCTAGTTGTTTGCTGAGCTGCTTCTGTGGCCATAACTACATCCGCAGTACTCCTGGCAACACAATATGCCCCTCATCCTGAAAATCACATAAACAAAATAGTCATCGTGGTCATAAAACTGAAGCCAATACCACAGTCACCATTTAGTTATATAACACAAACATTTACAGGAAGATGGATATCAAAGTGTATATCATTATTCAAAATTCAAGGTCAGTGAACATAAAAGCTCCCAGATGGGCTCGACCCTGCGATCTTGGCAGCCATTTTGGAGGTCATCCTGACTGAAATGACTCATCAGAGCGAGCATAAATCAAAGTACCAATGGAGTTTGTGAAGCCATCCTCATCTGGAATAAACCAGGCCTGATTAAGCACCCTACACCTTCTATTATACTTCCATCATTATACACAGCATCTAACATTAGCTGTGCATCACCGTAACTTCCATAACAAGCATATAACATGCCAACATTCTAGGAAGATCGTTCAAGTTCAAGGGCTATTCTCACAAAGAAGTGATGTTATATGTTCAAGTTCTTGTCTTTATTTCAGTTATGTAAGTATTAAGGCAATCTTTCAATTTGGATATTATAGTTATAGGAGTTCAAATTATGGAAAGTGTTTGCATTTCTCTTGCCCTGTTATAGTATGTTGAGACGCTGAAGCAAAAGAAACGAAAGAAACAAAAAGTTGGGTGCAAATTTTTTGGATCATGATAAGATAACTAGTGGTGGAAAGTAACGAAGTACAAAGGTGACAGGTATTATTATTGCTATTAAGTGTTCATGAGTCCAACAGCAGAGGGAAAGAAACTATTCTTGTGGCGGGAGGTTCTGGTCCGGATGGACCGCAGCCTCCTGCCTGAGGGGAGTGGTTCAAATAGTCCATGTCCAGTGTGAGAGGGGTCTGATGTGATCCGACCTGCTCATCCTGCAGTACATCCAGAACGCTGCTGCTCGGGTCCTGACTAGAACCAGGAAGTACGATCACATTAGTCCTGTGCTCAGGTCTCTGCACTGGCTCCCTGTGGCTCAGAGAATAGACTTCAAAGCAGCTCTGCTTGTATACAAGTCTCTCCATGGCCTAGCACCAAAGTACATCTCGGACATGTTAGTGCCATATGAACCATCTCGGACTCTGAGGACCTCAGGGACCGGCCTCCTGCTGGTGCCCAGAGTCAGGACTAAACATGGGAATCTGCGTTTCAGTTTTATGCAGCTAAAATCTGGAACAGTCTTCCTGAGGATGTGAGACAGGCCGCTACTCTGGCAATGTTCAAATCTAAACTAAAAACTTTTTGTTTGCTGAAAACTAAAAACTGTTTTGTTTGGCTGTGCATATGACTGAAATGCTTTTCTTTGCACTCTTCTCTTGTATGTCTTGAACTAAGATTGTGATTTCTGCCATATCTTTGTGATTTTAATGCATTGTTTCCTGTTGTGTGAAGCACTTTGAATTGCCTTGTGTACGAATTGTGCTCTACAAATAAACTTGCCTTGCCTTGCCTTGCCTCATCCCAGAGCCCTGGAGACGTACAAGTCCTGCAGGGATGGAAGTCTGCAGCCGATCACCTTCTCAGCAGAACGCACAATCCGCTGTAGTCACTGCTTGTCCCTGGCTGTGGCTCCAACGTACCACACGATGATGGATTTTTTAACTAAAAAAAAGTAGAAACTACTTTTTTTATGTTTTTAAGCACATGCATGATTACAACTTGCCCAAAGGTTTTGACTTCAAACGCTGGCTTTGAGCAAACAAATGACCAGGATAATTAAGTTATTCATTCAGTCTATAACTTAATTGTCCTGGCTGACTTAATTGTCAGCCTCTGTTGACTGAAAATCAACACAATTGGTCATCAAGATTACTACATTTGATATGTACATAGTATCAAAATCTGTGTGAAATACCTTTAGATTTTTCACTAAACGTACATTTTCAATCTTGCACTTCAATACTCACTATCAAAATGGAATACTTCATCCACCACCCAAGGGGACAGGTTCATGTCAGGATGAAGAACTGAAAAAAATCTTGGTTTCTATCGCTGAAATCAGGTTATTCTAAATCTCACTAAAGCTCTTGGTCGACAAAACCATCAAATTACAATGTCATTCATGTATCCTTGCGAGAAGAGGTTTCTTGACTTATGACATGCATTAAAGGTCAGTGTCGTGCTTTTGTTCAATACACAGGGATTTCAACACAATCAGAAAAGAGTGGCATAAAACAATTTGGTTGTAACAAGTCAAGGCCATCCCTGACAGTGATTGAATCGGCGTGTAGAGCTCTCACGGCCACCGGGGGGTGACAGCATAATAAACTACGAAAGAAACTGTAATTGGATTTTTGTTGTCAGGCTGTAAACAATCTGAAGCGTAATTTAAATATCTTTTCAAGTTTTGCATTATTCAAGTTGTGAAATACTAGCTCTATGTAGCATGAATTTGAATCTGACCCGTGATGCTACTGAAATGTTATATTTTCTGCTTGACGTGTTTGAAACCTGTTTGACTTTGATTAATATACATTGGATTTGTTGACCTTGCGACCACTGTCTTATTGGCATCTATAAATCTTGACTTGCTTACTCTGCGACCTCTTGACATTTACCATCTTGTTCCTCTGAGTGTTCTAATCCCAGTTGGAATTGTATTGGTTAACAGGGAGCCACCTTTTTGTTCTGTTTTTTGTTCCCACCAATAGGCTACAGACTTGGTGCCTCGTATGACCACTTATCTCTATCATCTGTCTGCGCTCTGATCCTTCTCACACTAGAGGGCCATTAAATCCTGACAAGACTTAATTAAAACTGGAGATTAGCCCAGACTTTAAATATAAGGCGCACAGCAGGCCTATAGAGAGGTGTCTTTCCAATTGTGCACTGTGCGCTGTGTGCGTGTGACAGACAGGGGACGGGTGCAGCACTGTGAGGCCCTGATCTGGAGAGAGATTAATGTCCATGTGGCTGGCAAGATGCTTATTATAAGGATGGGGCTTTTCTTCCTCAGATATAGGCAAACGCTATTGATTCTGGTTTTGATGTAATACTTATAAACAGTCTTAAATATCAGACCTCTGTACCCCAGGGAGGTGCACTTTCATTTAAGCCACAGACACATTGGTAGTGAGCAGCCATGACATAGTCTGAAAATGTGGTTATTCATTTAATTTGCAAAGTTTAAACACACTATAAAATGTATCTGGACAACTCTAAGGCTCTAGTTCCCGCAATTTTTTTTGTCATTTTGTTTTCAAACAATGAACTCAGTGTTTCATATCTGAGATTCAGATTTGTGTAGTCACAAATCTTCGGCTTGATGTTGGTTCCAATTCAGAATAAATAAAATATGAAAAATAAATATAAATTGTATTACAATTATTTATATGAAATTCACGTTATGCATGTGGATAGAAAAAGCAGGAGGTAAAATATCAGTCTAGCCTGATTGAAAGTGTTCTTGTTTTTCACATCTCTGTTTGGTTTGGTATCTGACGGTGGCAAACAAGTATAAGCTGAGCAAAAAATATTCAGAATGCAGGGAATATAATTGGCAAAGAACGGGGGGAAAAGTTGCTTCTTTACCAGTCAGCTATTTACAGAATGTATCATCTGTGATTCTCAGAGTCCTTCAATACAGAATGTCTTTAGCAACAAAGGTGTACAGTTTAATTTGCGCCAAATGCACTAATTAAATTAATGTCTGTGCACAACACTTCTATTAAATGCAACAGGCTTTTTATAATAGTTTTTTAGGGATTGCAAAGCTTTGATGGACCGATTGTTGTATCATGTGATTTGAACCACAGACATATTTCCACTGTGCTGGACAATAAAGTTAATAAAGTTACCACAAACAACGTGATTGTGGTGGCCAACAAAAATGTTATGCTGTGTTGACTGTCGGTATTGCTCAGCCAAGCAGTTCATGTGTGGTGAAAGGAATGTGACAGTCTGGTCAAATAAACTGCCCTGATTTCCCAGATGAGAATAAGACTGAACGTGGCTCCTCCATGTTGTCAATCCAAAGGTTTGCCAAAGGTTAATTCTCTAGAATTAACAAAGCCGCTTCTCTGCTCACTGCACCATCATCTGAATATAAAATACTGGATCAGTAAAGAACAGGCAACATCTTTTTAAACATGTTTTGAATATACATAGATTAATTAAATACATCTTCTTCTTTTTTTAGATTCACTACAAGGACAAGTAGCATCTAATTTGTGGAAAAAATTATCAGAAGAACTAAGTAGTTCCAGGTAGGCTGGGAAAAAGGTTCTCGCTTATCTTAATGGGGGGAGTAAAAAAGCCAGTTCAACTCAATGTTTGCTCTTTGGCTACTCCTAGTGGTTACTAGGTGTTGCAACACGTGAATCCATGGTTCAGACAGATTTGACTAATCTGTCTGAACCTGTTTGGTTCGGTAGAATTACAGTATTTCCCAACGGTTTTTCTATACGCAATTATTATTCCACGCAAGGAAAATAAATGTCTCTGGACTCTTCCTTTCCAATACACAAAGCACTGGTGGCTTTTTACTCAAGGACGCGCCCCCTCACGCACACGGCGCACATGACAGCGAGAGAAGAAGAGGAGAGAGAGAAGCGGGGAGAGGTGCAGGTGCTGCTGAGTGTGGGAGCCAAACGCGCTGGACTCTGCGTGGCCGCAGGGACCTCTCCAAACGCACGGACGCACAGGGCAGGTGACGTGCTCCCGCGCCCATCGCTCTTTTTTCGCCCATCCAACCAAAGTCCCAGCCACATTGAAACGCAGGTGTAGCATCCTCTTCAGCCCTCCTTTTTACTACAACTACCTTCCCTCATTGTCCATGCACCGCAGCTCCCTTCGCTCTGCTTCCTCCTCTTCCTCAGCAGGCGCCACACTCGGATTGTCTCTGTCTAGTGGCCACGGGGAGATTGTTGTGAGCGATGCATTTGAGAGAAACGTGGTCTTTGTTTATGAGCCGGCTTGTGTTGTTGTTGGTGCCGTTGTAAATGTTTACACAGCGGGGCATCAGCCAGCACAGATGACCTGAAGCAGGGAGGGAGAGGCGGTTCCAACTACAGCACAATTGTTCCACAAAGAGACATTTCTATTTTGATCATCACCATGACTGACCAGGTAAGCAGCCCACAAACTACAGTGTTATTTTAGCCACCGTGTAGAGCATGAACTCTTTATTGTCTCCCATTATTTGTTTGTCAATGAATTTTAGTAATCGATGCTATTCGTGTCCTTTTCACCTTAGCTAGAAACTGGGTTGGGTTTCATATTGAATCCTATTTTTGATCAATATAAGAATACGTTTTAAGAAGAAAACATATGGTATTGTATAGTCTTTGCTCAGTCTTGACTCAGATTAATTTCTTCTCTAAATAATGATAAATGTTGGAAATGGAATCCACAAATGACAATATATTCTAGACATCAGTGAAGTTAGTATAGTATAGGTTATACGTTAGAAATGCATACTTGGGACTGAAAAAATGTTAAGGGCACGTTTAAATAAATTAATATGTAATTGTTAGAAGAATTGAAAGACAAAAATGTACATATTTATTGTCCAATTCTTTATAACACTTCAAAGCGCTCTGCCCTGTCAAACATACTTTAGTCTCCCCTCGGCAGTTGGAGATGGTTATCCAAATTGGCCTGTAATGATCTGTTCAGGACACATCATTCCTGAAAGATCATGCGGTTCCAACTCATCTGCGAAGGTAGAAAAGCACAACTGACTGCTGTAACTTGATCTTCATTGTGCTATAAAGAGACTAGAACAGACACAGTCCGTCATAATTAAATTTGTATTAAGCAGCAGTAGTTTGGCCCAGTTAGCGCCAAGCCTGTGAGAGTGGCAGATTAACCCCTGACACAGGATTTGAAGCTGCGGTTAGGGTTGCAGTGTCTCCACATGTACTGCTCCCATGAGCCCACTGACAATAAAGGACATGCGTAATTGATGCGCTCTTTCAATTAACCTAATTGAGCAACGTGAGACCATCAGAAACGATGTTGAATAATAACTGTGTCCGAGAGGCTAATATTGTGGACTAGTGTTTTGGCTGAAGGATGCGGCTCGATAGATTTCGATACCACCTGATAAAAAACGAAACCATAATAAAAAGATAATTGACCTTTTCAACACAAAATAAGAGTACTTTCTTCATAGTTCCATGAAGTTCTGATAAAGCTCAGGATCACTCTAAAACTGTTCAGGAAATGTCCTGTTGACACTTGTTAGAATCAGTATCTACTTGTCGATTTAGTATCAGATTGATCCAATGCTCTGGCCTTGCTGCTCGTAACGGTCAAACTGCTCAAACAACAAAACTTACCAGTAGAGATGCAACGATTAACCAACAATCATGACTAGTCAAATATAAAAAATATCAAAAAATAAATTAAAAAGTCGTATTTTTAATCTTTATCGTTACAAACTCTGAAACACCTTACTTTTTGTATTTACTTAAGGTTTGTGGCCTTATTCAAGCAAAATGTCAAAAAAGAATAGCCAATTGCACATTTGCCTCAATACTACACTTAATTTATAAATATTATCTATCTAGAAGCATTCATTCGCCATATTTCAACATGTATTTGGTTGATAATGCATTTAAAACGTCTCAGTAGTAATGCAGAGTAAAAATTAGGGCTGTACTCAATATATCAACATCATGATATAATGTGACGGACTTCTTGGCAATACGCGTATCGATACAGTGATGCGGGTCAACATAAAGTCATTCCAAACTCCCGAGTTCTACACTTCTGAACCTACAGACTGCTGCATCAAGGCTTAATCTGAGGAGCTGAAAATGCGATTTAATCATAGGGCAGTTTTATTCTGATATTGAGGGCAAACGTAAAACATGCAATTCCAATGCATTTTTAATTCTACTTAATCAAAACATACATTAGTAAACTTTTAACACCGGTTTTAAGGGATATCCATCAATCAGGACGCGTATCGTGTCAAGTTCCGAGTATCGGGATTCGTATCGTATTGTGGACCAAGTGTTGTATCGTGAGGCACTTCACAAACCCAGACCAAGTAGAAATAATAGTTTGACTAATCGACAACTAAAATAATTGCACATACTAGAAACTTTCATAGAAGAACATTTCATTCATTTATATTAATTGTGTTGATGTATTATAATACACCGTAATATCTCATTTCTAATCGTTTTTAAACCGTGCACTTGCCCTAAAGCGTATAGTGCTGTTATGCTTCCCATCTTTATCACATACACCTCTGTAAGACCGTGGGATGCTTTTAAACAGTTGTAACGCGACTATTGAACGACCGTGTTGTGTTCACGTAATTTTCTCATGAGTTCTAGTTAGTCTTTATAATGAACTCCTATCACTCTTGTCAGCATTGCCTCCGAGTGAGATATCGGTCCACTCACACACTCATGCATACAGAGCCCAGGGGTGCTGCTGCTGCTAGAAGTGGATTAATTGCCGTATTAATATTGATGAAGGTTGTCTTTTGTTGACCTGTTGTGGCTTCACACAGCTCTGCCAAACACATGATGGCTTTATTTTTTTCACGCTTGTGGAAACACTGAATGCTGTGATGGAGAAGTTGTGGCCTTGACCTATTTGTATCATATGTGAATTCATGCTGCAATGCAATCACTATACAGAGTTTCATATTGTAGCAGAGTGCATGAGTGAGCCCAGCTGGTATCTTATTTCAGCTGTCCCTCCCAAGTATTTATGCTCCACTGGCACCATTTTCACTCAAGAAAACATGCGAGTTTCTCTGGTATTTTAATCTATAACAAACTTGGATTACTTTTATAGTTACTTTTTTTTTTAAACTGTTAATTGTAAACCACAATATTATTCTAAAACAGTGTAGTAATGGAAACGGGTCCATTCCCTTCCTGCAGAACTGTGAGCCCCCCCTCATAATGTAATTTCGAGGAGAGAGCAGCTGACTTTCATTTACATATTTGTATTGTTATGGCTACGTGACATTTTCAAACCCTTCACCTTGATTTAAAAAACCTTTTTATTTAAATACATACAAGACATTTTTTCTTAACACTGACGCCTCTAATTCAGGATAATATATGGTAAATGCATTACTCCATGGAAATATAACACTTTATAAGCTGATATGAGTGAGAAAAATTATAACGTGTCTAAAAGGTCATAAAAGTGGATTTTTCATAGAATGTCCCCTTTAATGTCTTCTATAAGGCTAAGCAAGTACATCCACAGAAAAGAGTTTAGTAGGTTCACATAGTACAAGTTATAGTACTGATAAAAGAATAATAAACTGCCCTGTTTGCTGCTGTCATACAATAAACTGTACATGAGATGAGTTGTTGTTGTTGTTGTTGTGTTACTTTTAATGGCAGTTGGCAGCCAACTGAAAAGGTGCATTTACCGCCACCTACCGTAGTTGTACGTCTTCTGTAGTTGTATGTCTTCAAAGTATGTATTTTAGACTATACCGTATTAAAAAGGAAAAAAAAAGGAGAAAGAGGGAGAGAAAGAGAGAGAGAAAAAACCCCCCAAACAAACATGAAATTAGGTTTTCTCTCTTGTTTCTATTCGTTCTTTCCTTCAAACAAACAAACCATTGATACGTTTGTAATATAAAATATAATTTAATTGAAAGAGGTGGTTCATAAAGTCCCACTTTTATGCACTCCTGTTTGAACAATGTTATACTAGAGCTGTAGTCGATTAAAGAAATCCTTGGTCAACTAAAGACTTTCCCTGTGGCTCGATTAATCGACAAAATGGGGGTAGCTCTCAAAACCATCTTTTGATCTGACCATGGTATATTTGACAAAGAGTGCACGGACAAGACGAGAGAAGTACGCACGTGTAAATTGCTTATTTGTATGTAAAAAATGCCCAAATCTTTAGCAAACTCATTCCAGGTCTCCTTTCTGCTATTGTCCTTATAAATCCGGTTGGTTAACCAACGCCATCTATCGATCAATAGACTAAAAGCTAAATACACAATGTCCAAGTAATATGCATGAATAATTTGAAAAGCGATTTACCCTGTTTTAAGATGTGAGTCATAAAAATATACACATATTTCTTTACATAATGTTGAAACCACTGTCTGCTCTTGTTAATCTGCAGTTGTTCAGGTCCACCACATACTGCCACTCCCATGCCCCCCGCTCACACTGATCTTCCTCTCACATATGAGCGCCTTCATCAACGTCTTTGCTCTCTCTCCTGTGTCTGTCTCACCTCCACTATTGTCACCTACCTCGCCTTATGCACAGCCTCACTCCCCTCCCCCCTTGTTATCCACTGATAACATTTACCAGGACTGTCAGGTGTGTAGAGGGTGGTTTCAGTCACTAAAGCTTCTCCCAGTGCTTCTCTGCAATAATAGAGATGCATCATTACACTGTGTATAAGCTACTATAAATCAATTGTTTTTGTGATTTTTGGGGAAATGTAATCAATTGAAATGAAAGGTTATATCTGATACCGTTGCATTTAAACCAATACAAATATTTTTGTCTATCTGTTCTTGTTCTGAGCAAGACTCTGTTTAGTCCTGGTCAAATCCTGACTCTGTTCTCATTTATGTTCTGGTCCTAGTTTCTGTTAGTCATTTCTGAGCCTTGCTGTGTGCAGTATTGCTCTCAGTGGTAAAAAACAAATAACATATTTAAAACATTGATAACCATATGGGTTATGAGTATCCTGATGATGATATTATGTCAATCCAACAGAAATGTGTTAAATGCTATTGTCTTTAACTGTGCTAGTTGAGATATTTATCAGACAAATGTAAAGTGCCTGTAAAATTGATCGCAAAAGTGCAGAAATATCACAGTTTACAACAAAAACTTCAACCAAAAAATTATCATTTCTTTTTTTTTTTTAACTATAAACCAGTGTTTCTCAAACAGTGGTAAGCGGATTGCTCTACCGCTCATATATTTGCTAAAGATAGTCTTTCTACTCCACTCTGCCCTTGTTTAGAACTAGTAAAGCAATTGTGTAGTCCCAGTTGAATCCCTTTAAACCATAGTTTGCCTAGAATAGTCCTGTTTTTGTCCTGGTTTAGATCTGGTGGTATTTGAAGTGCCAAATATTTTCTTGGATGATACTTGATTTGAAAAGTTTGAGAGCCACTGCTATGAAGAATGTACTTTTTTCATATCTTCAAAACAATATTCATGATATTATCTAAATGTTGATATATCGCTCAACTCTTCAACCATACTCCTGCTCTAGTATTTTTCTGTCTCACAGTCATAATACTGTAAGTAACAACATGTTTCTACTGTTGTATTTCAGTACAGTATGTTTCTCACCACGGCCCCGCCCCTGCGCAGAGGTAGCACGCCCTTACCTGTCAAACACCAGCTGAGGAGAGAGGAGGCTGTGTCTGAGGACTGTGATTGGATCCCAGGTCTGGAGGAGCCCGCCACGTTGCCTATTACTGAAACAGCGGTGCCTCGGGAGGAGCCATTCGGCCAAACGGCGGCTGCCCAGCCCACATATCACAGTCACGGAGGGGCACTGCGGTTAGTGCTGCTGGGACAGAACGGCGTGGGCAAATCATCTCTGGCCTTATCTCTGGCAGGACAGACGGATCGGTCGCTCTCCATAGACTCTGAGTCACAGGCATGCGGTAATGGCCCGTACTGGGATGCACTTATTCTGACTGCATGCACATCTGGGGGAGAGTCACATCATCTTTTATTATTCTGATTTCCATTAAGCAGCATTAGCTAACAAGTCCTACATTCACTATCGTTCATATTTATGTAGAAGGACCTTTTTGGGAGTGGAGCCATATCAAGAGTCAATAAAAAGTAATAGTCATGTCAATTTCCAAAGCAAAAATCTAATCTCAACCAAACCTGAAATGTTTATCCTTCAGAAAGTTGGAGTTCATAAAGATAGTACCTCCAGTAAGATATCTTGATATAATAGGGATTATATGAAGTTTGGAATATCGGAATATAATTTTCCTCTCTAAGGGAGGCAGACTGAGATTGTGGTAAATTGCTACCGCTAATGCTTAGGGCTGAATGTGGAGCCTCTGCAGAGTCTAGAGAGATTAACAAAGAGACAAGACAGGAGGAGTTGAAGAATTTAAAGCTATAAATTAAACAACTTGTAATTACAAATATTATAAAAGCCACAGTTTGGTATATTATTTATAATTATATAATAACATTTTCTTTTCCCGAGAGGAGTGTTGATCCAGTTGAAGGAAATTAAGGATTATTAAAGATTTCATTGTTTTTAGGTTATGGTGTCAATGATTCGGAATGATGCATACATTTCCTATCTTGACCTGGGTAATTGCTATATAGATCCATCCATAATAAGAACAAGCCAATCCAAAAAGTATCCAGACAAAAAAAAACCACTTAACATGAATAGAAAAGGGCATTTTTTAATCCCTCTGTATATTACTTCTCTACCATAAATACATACCGCACATCTTCATATAATATACATTACTTCTGACTATACATGGCGACATGATGTTTTCATTGCTTCCATTGAGTGGAGGCACCATGCTTTATTTAACAACGTGCTGATCTATTCTTGGAAACTGTGTGAGCGGATGTAGGGGAATGCTCGGTGACACCTTTTTCTATTATCACCTCCATATCAATTCTAGGCAGCTCAGAGCATCTGTTTTAGAGCCACATCAGCCACATGGGTGAAACAACGAACACCTAATACCCGTAAAACTTCAATGTGTGCAAAGTGAAGCGAAACAAGCCCAGATAGTCTTTTTCTATATTCTTCCTTAATGAGTTTCCTGTCATGTCTGGATTTGTACTAAATCAAGTGTTCCTCAAATATTGCAATAATTTCATCTTAATCAGCTGATTCATTGTAATTTCCTTTTCCGAAGAAAAAAAAAAAACATTTGGAAAAAGGCAAAACCTGTTTTATCAAGGACTGCAGGGCGTTTTGTCGCTGGTCTGTTGTAAATTGTAGCTCCATATAACACGGCTGTCACTGTCATGGTGTCATAAAGCTAACATAATGTTTGGGGTGTGTCATGGATGTTGCAGGTGAAGGGTACGAGTGCTCAGTTACAGTGGACGACGAGGACAGCAAACTCATTGTATATGACAACTGGAAACAGGTGAGAAACTGTCATTTTTGTAGTTTTGTCTTAAAACCCTTAACATTCCTGCTGTGACAGTTGACTATTTCTTCATTTCTTCCCTTTTGTCAAGCACCTGATAGAATGGCAAGCTTCTGGGCCGGTAATACATTAAAATAAACTGACCAACACATTTCCAGTCAAATCAACCATTAATTTCTACAATATTCCACAAATAATAAAATAAGACAAAATTTACAAAATTTGAATAGGAATGACCACAAATGGTTAAACTTCTATATGTGAGTCATTATCTCACAACGGCATCTTTACTCCTTCTTTTAGTATTTACCCATAGAAATCTATGCAGGATTTGAAACTTGTTTTTCCTTTGTGCATTAAGAGTAAATCAGGCAGAGGCCAAAACCGTGTCAGCTTCACAAAGAGCCCTGACTTTTGTTTATACTCCAAAGGGTTCAGAAATGGCTGTTTGAATTGGAGATACATTTTGTCAGGTGTTTTAAGAACGCTATTAAGCCAACACAAGTGCCATTTGTTTGATTATAATGTCTTCTGTAGCCTTGGCAGATGTGATTTAGAAGCTTTCAGTGTACTTCGTACTACTTTTTGGGATATGAAGCAAATGTTTTGTGCCTTTGTGGAACACTCTCTGGCTTTCAAGGTTCATTCACTTTGAGAATTTTGATGGTTGCAGGAAACCAGAGAAGGTTAGAAAGGGAAGAACACTTCAAATTAATTTGTTCCTAATTAAGTGCTTTTTAAGTACTTTTTCAGATGATTAAACAGTTTTGATACTAGTTTTAGTATTGGGGGGGTTTGCTGAAACCCTCAAACTTTTTTTAGAGAAGCTGATGCTCTGAAATCTTCAGTTACAGAGTAAGAAAGCGGCAGCTGTCATACTTCTATGCATCTTTGTGGTATTTTATCGAACATAGTGGCAAATCCTCTTGCGTTAGCCCTTTCATGTTTCAAAACGGTAATGGAAAGAGAAATCACAGCGAGGCCAAAAACTGTGGCCGTCATGCATCATCAGTCCTTCGAGCTGAAGAGTTAATACTACCAATAGCACAAATTTTTTTGTTACATTCTACATCAAATGGCGAACTGGAACATTTCAGACCTTGCCCCATATGGTGACACCCCCCCAACATCTAAAATTCTGTGTGCAGCAATCTTAATTAGAGTGAAGGGCAGGCCATTCCTTCCACTCGCTATCCCAGATGTCCACTCCACTGCAGGCCCTGCCCCATGAGGTTAAATTATTCACACACTGTTCTATTTAGCTTAAGGGAAATGCGTCTGAAAACCAGGCCCTTGACTTTTTGTGGACGCGCTTTTTCCAGTTCACCGTCTGTCCTGCAGCTCTCGCGCTCTCATCCATATCCTTTCATTTGCTGCCGTCCCTTTCATGAGCCTCCATTCACTGACCCCGTTTTGCTGCAGTTAAATCTCACTCCGGGTTAATTACATTTGTTATTCTGTGCATGCTAATACAACGCTAATGCGCAAACAAGCGGGACGCGCAGGCCAGCGGGAGGCTTGTATACGCTCAAGGACTACATGTGCTGTAGACATGGTAGGTTAGGGCTGGACCATTTCATCTGATGATAGATTTTTATTTTTTTTGCCCATCTCAGTACTTATGCCTCCAGACGAAGGCCCGTGATGAATCAAGCATGACGTTATGATCACTTATCTATCTCAATTAGTATCTCCACACATGCATGACCGCTGACCACTGCAGCAACACCCCCACTCCATAAAATGTTTTGTTCTGATGTTTTGACCCAGATGACTAGCCATTAGGGATGTAAAGATTATTCGGTTAATTGATAATCATGATGATTCAGGTGACAATATAATGGTAAGAACCAAAAATGAATAATCCCGACAATTTTAGAAGCAACATATTTTTTTATAGCCCAAAATTAGAGATATTAAAGAACTTTTTTTTAATCTGGTTAGTCACTTTTAACTTTATTTTGTCTGTCGCAAACATGAGGAATAGTAACATGTTAGACCACGGGAATGAAAGAAAATCGTTAAATTGTGATGTTTTTTCTCACAATAGTCGTAACACTAACATTTGATATCGTGACATCCCCATCAGCCATCTTGACAAATTTACTCAAATTCTGAAAGTGCACTTCACATGGTAAATATTGATCTAGTTTTACAGTCAGTTAAGGGGCAGTTTGTCAAGACAATTTTTTAAACTACAAAGTTGAAAATTACAGGAAGTAGTGCTGAGTTCTAAAACTGAATCCCTCTGTCTATGTCATCAATAATGCAGGGAAAGTTTACGCGCAAAGAACACAACTTTCAAGAAAATAAAGGTGATCAGTTATTATTTGTCAAATCATAACTGTTTTGACCCTTGTCAGTATGGTTGCTTGGTAACAGTGTTGGAATTACCATCTGCTGCTCATGTCCAACCAGGAAGTACAATTATAAACGTCACCAAAATTGTAAAACTGGGGAAAAATATGCAATTTTAATGTAGTAAAATCTTAAATATAATAATTTTGGTGAAACCTGCCATATGCACTCTAAGTTTACTGTCTGAACCCGATTCTATCCTTTCAATTTAAGGTCAAAACTCTCACTTTTTACCTAATATACCCCACCTACTAATTGATGCCACGTTTTAGAGAAAGTGTATCACGCCACCTGTCAGTCGTATTTAATGTTACGCAGACGTGTGGTCAGCAGAATTACCCTTGATCTTGAGCCCAGAGCAGTCGTTAGCTCGGAGGAGGAGGTGTGGGGGCTTCTGTTCTTGTGGCAAGCTGTAAGTATTCTCTATGGGGCACCCTAACCTACTCCCCATGTTACCATAGCAACCTGCATCGACATCCACGTACACACTGTTGCACAGGACGACGTAATCAGTCACTCGCAAATAGACATCCAATACTGCAGGATTCCGCCCTGTGCTAGGTAACTATCCATCGAGCCTCATCAAGTCATCGTAATGGGAGCAGCACATGAAGAGGTGTTAGCTCGCGCACACACATTGTTAAACTCTATTACGACTTGTTATATTTGTTAATTGCACCTGGTTAGCTAAATATTTCAGCCTGTTATTTTGACTTTTAGTGCCAGTCTCTGCACCCAAAACAATAACTGTTACTTAAAAGAGAATGTCTGAAGAGGCCATATAAAACAAAGACAACAGATCAAAACATTTGAGATATTAACATTGGCCTCATATTAGATTTGTACTTGGTATTGGACCATCCCTTGGGCTGGATGATATGACTATATCTATATTTATTATTATTACATTATTATCCCTCATAAAATCATCCCAGTTTTTGATTTTACAGAATTTTGTCTCATTAAACTTTCCATTATTTATTTCCTGAACATAAACGATACATATTGTTTTGTCATTGAAATTTTACTTGAAACAACAAACATAGTTTAATATAGATCTGGATTAAAATTCAGTTAAGTGCACTAACCTAATCACTCACTACAGTTTTAGACACTAATCCAGCCAAGATGACTTTGTGCTGATTCCAAGTCTGGGTAAATTGACAGAATTGCCTTGGAAAACACCCAGTGGAAATCTATAATAAATAAACTAAACTAAAATATTTATTACAATCTATAAGTGAAATACATGTAGGGATGTACATTATTTTAAAATTGAATCCAGGACACTCCACGGCTGCCATGGGGCACTGTGATGGAAGGTGTGGCTGCCACTCATTAGTACATACTAGTGTGCAATGCTACGAGCAATGACTGCCAACCTTTGGGTTTGCCCGTGCCTTGTTCCCTTAGAGCAGGGGTGTCCAAACTTTTTTCAGAAAGGACCACATTTTGAAACATACGGAGTGGAGGGCCACAGACGACATGACAATGAAGTGAATCATTTGAAATGTTGCAGTTGATGTAGTTTTGGCGAGCCTCTACACCTGTAATAAGGCTTGGAACATTAATATTAGGTCTGTATCACATCTAAATAGTTGTTATATAGGTTATGATAGCAAACTGTTTCCAATTTTACAGTAAAAACTACTACTTCTGGTTGTTTGGGCAATTTCAGCAGGAAGCCTGAGGGCCAACAAAATTGGTCTGAGATCCCCGGGCCATAGTTTGGACACCCCTGCCTTAGAGCCATTGCGACCCCAAAGTAATTACTGTAATTTCCTGAAATCCGGTCAGCCACTTGTCTCGGATCTGTGCTAATGACAAAATTGCTTGTCCTTTTCTCCATTGCACAACAATCAGGAGAAATGCAGACTGTATGTTGCAGTACAGCGTGGAGTAGTGTGTTGCCCAGCGTTAGATCACTCCAGTTGCCCCATGCGTATTGTAGTATAGTGCGCACACCAGGACACATGTTACTCAAGGCTCAGGAGCTGGAGTCTGTTCAGCCAGACACTGCCGGTTGTAAGTGTTGTTGACGTCATGGTAGTTTAAATAAATCAGCATTTTTCCCAGAATAGAAACAGGAGCACAGTTGGTCTTGATTCGTATTAGAAGTGCAGTCTTAAAACCAGCCCAGTCGTGTGATGTTTCCTGATTAACATTTTAACTGTGCGGCGATCGAGGTCACACCAGAACAGAGGGGTGAGCTAGCCCCTCTTCAAGTTTCTTTTCTGTGTATCTGCTTTCTTATCCTAAAGGGGTTCTGTCAGGAGCATGAGCCTGACTGAAACGTTTCATTATTATTTGATGCGATGCAATTGAAATATTTATTAAAGACAAATGAAAGGTGTAGCCTGAAGCCTGCAGATGTAGGCCAAGCAGTATGTGTGTGTCTGTTATCAGGGTGAAGTCTCAGCCGCCCCTCAGGACTATTATATTTTTTAACGTGGAGAAAATTAGATGAAGTATACAGGATGCAATTTGCAGAGGGATAATTGCAGCTTGACCACATTCCTTTGCGCACTGTGAAAAAACCATTTCCGTCACCGTCTTTATCATGCCTTCTTAGATAAACCAAGCACAGAACCTATTTGAAATTGATCAGAGTCTTATTATTTTCTTCCATTTTGTGTCACTTTTTGACACATTTATTTGATTTTAGTGGGTTTAAGATCAAAACCAGGACACATGCTTAAACCAGGCAAGACAACAAATTGTGTCTCGTAGGATTTCACCAGATTAGACGGTATCAGAACTAATCCTGTTTTAAATTCTGGATTAATCAACCTTGATACATGTGTCACTACACGTAAAGTTGTCGTTAGTGATGCAGACGACAAAATTAAAACCTGCCTATCTTATTTCAATGTGTTTGTGGCAGTTCTGCATAATCTGTCCTCCACATTAAAGTCAAATTTATAAAGTTGCTCATATTCAGAAAAGTAGGTCATGATGAAACATATCTTGTCCTGGAGCTTAGTGCGTTTTATACTGTTTTTGGAGGTCAAAGGTCAAATGCGGGGCTGTGTCCCTGAAGCTGTTCCAGATGTGGGTGCAGATGTTCACTTACAAGGCACAGATGTGTCACGCTGGAGTGCACACTGCCCAATACAATAATATGCTTCAAGTTTACATGAATATAGTCATTTGCTACATGGGTGTACTGAGAGTGAACAATACTGTGAGAGGTTACGTTAAAGGCAGTGGTGGAAAGTGACAAAGTAAAAGTTATGTACTTTAATACATATTTTCGGTATCTGCATCATTCTTTAGTACATTTTACAGTGGCTACATTTTAATTTGACTTCGATATGTTAGAAGGCAGGTATCTGTACTTTCTACTCCAGCAACACACAATGACATGAATAAATTCTGTGTCAAGATGCTTGAATTTAAAAGGGTTTTTTGTATAGCTACAGGTGTATCCATCGTTATCAACAAAACCTGTTATTATGAATTTTGGGAGTTGACCCATGAGACAGGTCAAGACCATTGAAGAGTGGCTTTTCTTGAAAAAACAAATCTGAATGAATTGGTCCGATTAGCTCAACAATACGCCCGCGATCCGTGTAGGCGCTCCTGATTGTCAACCCTGCGTTGTCTCCTACTACGGATGCTACGTCCATGTGCCCTCCAGTGTCCTTGCAAAACAACGCTGTACTAAATTGTGTATCCAGTGTATCCTGACTGCAGCTATCGATTATTTTAGTAATCAAGTAATCTATTGATTCTTTTCTTCGATTAATCGAGTAATTTTTTTGTACATTCAGTAAACCATTTAAACGCATATTAAATGTTTTTTTTAATAAACGTTATAGTTCATAGTAATAAACAAATACAAAATAAGGAATTTCTGCTTAAAATAACACATTTTATTCCTAATTTCACATAAATTTGTCCCCAAAACAGCAACATTTCACTTCAGTCCAAACTGTTCTGTTCGTATATAAAGAATATATATAAAGGACTTAATCAACTTGTCATAGACTGTAAACAGTTACAGTAGCTCTGTCACATCGCTTAAAATAAGACATTTGTAAAACGTTATGTTCGGTGGGACCAGTGGTCCTGGCGTTTTGAGCTCTGCATTTTGCGTTTTGTCGTTTTGGCTTCGTGTGCCGGTCACTTTGGCCTCCGCGTCTTGGACTTTCTGTTTCACAACAGATTATTCTAACATAACCGTGGTCCTCCGTGCTGTTTCCAAGTGCATTGGCTGTTTAAAATTACGAGTGTGACTTGGAAGCAGAGTTGTTGAGTGGGGGAGCGCGGGGATGGGGTAATTAACTGTTTTATTATCAACATAATGACAAGAAATGGAAATAGGAAAAATAAATAAATGTATACTGTCGGTTCTGTTGACCAAAAATCAGTAAGTATTTTATGCTACATCACTACAATATTTGACCTGTTAATAGTTCTAAAAATATATATAAAATAAAATTTTACTCCAAAAGTAATTATTTAAAGTAATACTTCAATACTTATTTTTACATCCTGTATCTGTACTTTTGCTTAAGTAACAAAATTAAGTACTACCACCACTGTTTGTTAAAGGGCATTTGGTTTGGTTTTGAGGCATTTATTACAGCCTTTTTCATGTTTCCTCCTAATGTTGCCATTAATTTTTTTTCTCCCCATCTTGGTAGTTTAGTCCATATCTTGTTAAATATTCCTCTGTCTTTGACAAAATAGCACAAAGTCACAAACTCAGCGTTCCCATCCCACTGCAGTGTGCTTGGTCATGCTGTTATCAGATGGTAGGAGGAAGGAGGTAGGAGGTAGGAGTGTATTGTGAGTGCCTTGTTCTGCTCCTTCCTCCTTCCTTACACCCTCCATTCATCACTTCACCATCTGCATCGATCGGCCCGCTCCCTCATTTCTCTCTGACATGCACTTTGCACACATCTGTCACCCTGGATCAGATGCCATTTGCTTTTGATATAGCGAAACACAAACACGAGTCTGTATTTTGTGTGTCCTTTTGCAGGTGGTTGTGCATGTTCTATTGTTGCAAAGACGTAAGTGGCTTTGCTCATGTAACGTGTGCACAAAGTGGATGCAGAGATAGTTTAGATGTGTGCTCCGGTCTCCAGGGAGCGGGTTAATGGGAGATATGGAATAGCACATGTAAATAGGCTCCGTGAAAGTAGAGCTGTAGTTTTTGAACTGAACAGAATCATAATTTGAGAGCAGTGTAGTTTATGCAAATGCAGTGTGGAAAGTATTCATTGTCCTCTCTGCTAATGGTCAGGGATGCAGCACCAGGGTCTGAACATGGGTTAAAAGCATGTCCCCCCCCACATGAAACAGAAACTGGCACAAAGTTCAACATATATATTTTTAAGATTTTGTGCCCGTAGGCTTTATTGACAGGGAAGTAGTGTGAAATGGGGGATGAGAGAGAAGGGAGGACATGCAGTAAATGTCTGAAATTATGTGAATTATTATGGATCGTTCAACTGATTGAACCTACTGCCATCACTCCCATAGAGTCAGTAGTGATGATTACCCTTGGATTTGAAGTGGTATATTGAATACATGATAAAACATCTTGTAACATGAAAAGGGTCAGGGAACTTCTTTCATTTATGATTGCATGCTGGAGGATTACATGACTGAATCCCAAACTGAATATATGAAATCACTACAAAATCAAAACAACTCTACAATGCATTGCTTAAGCCCTGCACATGCCCTAGTAAATCTTTACACTGACAATGTCAATTTAATGGCACTAGTAAGTGGCTTGAAGCCATGTTTTCTGTTCGCTAAATGCTTTTATTACTTATCTCCATCAACACCAGAAACAAGATGATGTGTCTCAGATGGCCTGTTTTTTTATATTGCTCCAGTTTTAAAGCCACATCTATCATGGGGTTTCAAGGCCTGAATGATCGCCTCATTAGTCTGTGTTTAGAGCCATTGTAAAAGCACTGAGTAGCCGCGGCTACAAATCACATGCCACAGCTCACAGCCAATTGTTGCACAAATAATTTCAAGTTTGTCCATGAAAAGTGACAAACTCTCTAAGAATGTTCATCTTCGCTAACTGAATCGTTTACAAAAGAACGACCCACGTAAAATATGAAAATCAAGTTAGACATCTGTTGGCAAGAGTCGGTGGAAGCAGTAGCCCAAAGCGACTCTTCTGACTAAAATGCTCATTATCTGTTCATAATTTGTGCATGAAGCCAACACTGTAAGTAAGGTTTTGAATAATAATCAGTGTCAATGTCAGCCTGGGTTGAGAGTGAGGATAGTGTACAGACAGTGCAGTTTGAAATTGGACAAATCAATAGCCAGATACTAATCGATACTAAACTCATTTTAATAAGTATTGATACTGAAAAAAAATCACGAATAGTTAGACTTAGATTCGATTATTTAGATTTATCTTTATCAGAACTACAATAAAACCATGTGGTATTTAAATAGACTACAATTCTTTTGAATATGTTTTTTATTATCATTGTGGTATCAAAATCGGTATTGAGTCTTTTCCTTAGTAGTTCAAATTGAGTTTGAATCGAGTATACGGTAAGCTATAGCCAAACTCGGTTTGAACGGAAAATGATCCAGATATATAGAATTGTTATTGCATTTTGAGGTAGAAGTCAAATGTAAAATACCACCCATGGTATTAAAGGCCTCGAATGCAACTCTATCTACACGCAAAATAAAATATTGTAATGAATGTTTCTAGATTTGATCATAAATTACAGAGAACATTTGATTCCATTGTAGTATGTTAATTGTATTGTTGACAGAACAAGGAATTATAATAGTAAAGTAGCATAATCTGCAACAGTGTCAGCTAGTTTTAGATATATTTTTATTTTGGTGCCAGAATTCGGTAGTGTTTTTGTCCACCTGCAGATTGACCTCAGACGTCTGCCAAGGCTGCGGCTCTGGTGCCCAGAGATGTTACTGCCCTATTTAATGAGGAACAAAGCCCTCCTTCACTCCTTCACAAATGAATCATTGCACATTTTCTGACTCTTTGTCGCTAAATTTGTCTGGTAATAGTATTGAAAAAAACAACAACTTGGCTTTAAAATAATGTTCCTTAGTAAAGCCGTAAATAAGCGCTAGTTAATCTAATGTATGCACTTTTAAGGCATTTACTAGCATTTGTTTATATTGTAATACCTTAAATAAATGTTTATTAGCCAATTTTAAAAAAAGTATTAATAAGATGCTTATTAAAATGTTAAATTATATAAGCGATAAATATGTGCAAATGCCTTTTATATGAGCTTAGAAATAAATAACTAGTGCTTATTAAAACGCCTTATAATTTACCAAGGGACCTTATTTTAAAGTGTTATTAAAAACTTCCCTTTTTAAAGACCAAAACTTACATCAACCAACATTTTGGCTTGAAAATCTCTCAAAATGTGATCAATACTGTTACAGGTCTGAAATTAAGTATCATTCAGGTTTCAAACATACGCTCACAGTTGTTAGTAATATTTCTACACTGTGAACTAGGGACACCATCTTTATAGAGCCCACCCTGAAGAGAGAAGATGAGCTCATGATTACTCGCATGATTCAGGGTGCCTGGCGATGCGCAGACTTTGCATTTGCGTGTAACTTGTTTTGCGCTGCGTATGAAAGTGTGTGCGCATGGGAGGAGTAGGCATTGACAGATGGCCTGCTCCCTGCCAACCATGGAGAGAGTGAGGGAGAGAGAATTGGCTTCTTCCCCATCCTCCCTGCCTCGGTTCCACAGAGGCGTATTCACTACATGGTCACACTTCTCCTGCTAATCGATGTGTCCAGTCTTGCCACTCCTTCGCTGATTCTCTCCCCGTCCTCTCCTACTCGTGTGTCATTGTTGTTGATCCACTCGTCCGCTGGTTCGCTCAAGCCGACAATGACAGGTGGCGGAGCTGTCGTGCCTCTCCGCTCTCCCCCTCTCTTCCTCTCTGCCCTGTCTGCTCTCATGCGCTCCCCGAGAAAGATGGACTGCCAAGGTTCTCCCCGTGAATTTCCTGCTCCAGGGAGTGATCCGGTGCTACAACTCAGCTACTCAGGATGATGTGTATTTTTTGTGAAACTCTCCAGAGGGCAGGAATTCACCTTTCCGGTTGGATGTAGGGCAAGGGCGTTTGTGCAGGCATGACACACATATACGCTTTAAAGTGAGTGGAGTTGGGGAGAAGATTGAGTTAGGTACAACATGGTTATATATTGATTCAATTTACTCCAGAGTGACTCTAGTTGAATCAGAAAATCAATTCTTCATTTCTAGTGATCTAATATAAATCAATGTAAAGCTGAAAATAGTATAAAACATAATCCTATTACTCGCCTGTATCTTTCTATTGTCATTGATTTAAAAGGAAGTTATAAACCCAGACCAGCGCATGCTGTCATTACACTTGGCATACCTTCCCTTTGTATGAATGTCGTGTGTGCGTGTTTAGTTGGAGAGGCTGCTAGTGATTATTAATATTGCAATGTAACGTATAATTAAATTACAAAAAGTGCAATGTCTGTAACTATTAATATGATTATTTGGGACAAACTATAGACCTGTGTTCATCAGACACCATCCAGCCGTCACTCCTCTCAAGTATTAGACACTATTTGGATCACAACTGTTATTTTTTTGTTCAGTACTTACTGTATATATTCCCCGTCTATTATTGAGGACAAAGAATGAAGCTACTTGTCAACTCGCGCCACTTGTCAACACTATTTGTGTCATAAGACGTACAGTAGAAAGGAGCTGTGGATGTACCTTTAACTCGACAATGTTTAGATTTACAGTACATACCACTATAATGTCTTGCTCTCAGTTTGATACAGAGAAAGAAATGCCAAAATTGTGCTCCCTGGAGTAGAAGTGGGTACATCCTGTCCAGGCTCCTGCTTCTCCCGCAGGATTTAAAGGCAGAATTGTTTTTGCAGAATCGATCACACTGACCCTCACTGCACTCATACCTAGAATCCATAGGTAAGAGGAGCGCAGGAGGAAGGTTTCATGTTTCCTTGTTTGGACAACGTTGCATTGATTGTTTGAAGATGTGTTTTATTATGCTTTTAAACAGACCACTGTTGTGTGAAATTAGTTGGTTATATTAATATTTTATTTGATATTGAATTATTTCTGGCTGCTCTATTTCAAGTTACCGCAATAAATCATATGATTTCACCTACACCCCTATTCTTCCACAGCAGCCACTAACTTGATGGCCTTTTTCATTACATCAATAAATCTTTCTCATGGTGCCTCATCTGGCAGCTCTAACCTGAGCATCCTTATTAAAATAAAAAAATAATTTCTTTGCACATGTTCAAACAAACTCAAGCAATGTCCTTTTTGTAAAATTCCTACATGAGTTGTACCTCTCTCCAAACCTGTCCTCCTTCGCCATTTGCAGAATGAGTGTCTTCATCTTAACCTCTGCTTCCTTTACCTCTGCCTCTTATGACTACAGAAAAGTGTTAGTTAGAATATTCAATTAAAATAAGACTGTGTTTTAGCACTTTAAAATTCAGTAGCCTTATTTTAAAGGTGACCCAAATGGTGCATGTTTAATTCATATTAGATGGCCTTGAAGCTACATTAAGCTGATTCCTCAGTGTGCCGTTGCAAACGTGAATCACTGCCCACCATTAACTGCCCCTGTCTCTATGTAATAGTATTTGTGGTGCCACACCATTAACTAATGCAGGATTAACTAATTTGTTAGCAGTGCATGACCCTAATTAGGGCATGAGATGATCAGACCAATGCTTCTGATTCTGTTTGGGATTATTATAATGTTTCATGCTTGTCCAATACATTTGTCACTCACTGATTTATACAATCATATCTTGGTAAAATAATTTCCATTCATTTATATATTTTTGTAATGATTTTATTGTTTCAGCTTAGTTTGTATGCTAAACCGACAAGTTTTCTGATCATGTTGATTTAAGTTGTGAAGCTCTTGAAAAACTTAGTCTCAGACACATTGATTTGTTGAACTTGCTGTGAGTGGAGAGAGCACAGTCACAGATGGGGACAGTTCTTGAGGCTGGTGCTGCTGCATTGAGCCACTCCGGCTAATTGAGCCTCTGTGACAGCAGCCCCAGTGGGACAGTGGTGGTCCCTGTTAAAAGGGTCAGGACATTCAAAGTGAAGCATGATGTTTGTGAGGCAACTAAGCCAGAACTGTGTCTGCGTTCAATCATGGGGCAATAACAGAAAAAAAAACTTCAAATGAAAAGGACAGGCTGATGTCACTGCCCCTGTGGTCAGTGCGACAATAGAAGATGTGTCAAACCAATTTAATTCGCTGGCATGATTGTACAAGGAAATAACATTAAGGTTCTAGTGTATTTTTGTATTCATAATATTCATGCCATAGGGAATCACAGGGTCAATCAGAGGAAAAAATGGGTCTGCACAACACACGTCCTTCTTTGTTACATTCTGAATTAAGTTTGTCAAAGAAAAGCTATCCAAAACAATGGATGTTATTTTTTGAAGGTATAGCGCTCAGGATTGGTTCATCACAAATGATACGACTTTCAATTGGAAACTAATGGATATTTAATATTAAACGTTCAAAAGTATTCTGGCCCTTTGTGTGCCAAAAGTAGTGTGATACCAGTAGTGACCCAGCAGGGTTTTTCCACTGTTCTTTTGTTTTTTTTCATTGTTTTAGTATCTTTATGGATTTTTTTTTTGTTGTTTTTTTTGTATTGTGACAGCACTAATCTGAATTCCAACAAACACCAACCAACAAATCTTCAGATTTATTTATTTTACAAATGGCTTTACTTCCCACATTGCAGCTGTCACTATGTTACCTACAGTAGGTGGTCTTCAGTTCTGTTCTGGTGACATCGCTACACAAATGTTTTGATTTTATTCATGCTAATTGTCATATTCCTCCTCCCATTTGCAGGACCTGTCCACTCTCCAGTGCGACGTTTGCATCCTGGTGTTCTCGGTCACTGACAGACGGAGTTTTCACCGCACCGCCCAGCTCCGCCTCCTCCTCCGGGAGTCCCAGCCCACCACACCAATCATCCTCGTGGGCAACAAGAGTGACCTGGTGCGCTCCCGGGAAATCAGCAGCGAGGGTAGGTACAGGGAGGGATGAGCGCAAGTGCTCTACCTCATGTAATGTATTCAGCATATGCTGCCAGCAAGGGACATAAACAGCCAGATGTTACATCATGACATATTTTTATTGCTTATTGATTTTGGCACCTATGAGATACTTTTATGCACCAAGTAAACATTTTGTCCTCTGTTAGAACCAGGAAAATGTGCAAGGATATGATCAGCAGCTCCAAAACCAGCTCACAGGGCATCGAAATACAGAGCAGAAAGAGCGTTAACTTTGTTGCATGAAGACAGCATATTCAGCAGGTGGTCATATTTAACCCTCTTAATGTTGCTTTTTAGAAGCCTTCAAGAATATTGGTTTGTTAACATGGCCTCCGTGTAATTATCTGAATAAATCAAATGCTAATGTAGCAAAAAGCATGCTTCCAGCTGTAGCGTGCGATTACTCATGTTTCCAGTCTCTTAGCCTCTTGTTGTGTGTCTCGACTGTGTCATAAATCTTTCCCTCAGCCCACACTGTCTCCATTAGAAGGCCCCAGGGAGAATGTATGTTTGATCAGTGAAATCAATTTATCTGTTTACATTATCCAGGGATAAATGCTCAGCCGGGCTTCTCCTTATGGGCAAAGTGCAGCATCATTACTCACTCACGCAAATGACTGGTAATGTGCACTGCCAACAAAATATACTCACCCCAGAGGCTTTCAGTAACTTTGATTATTTTAAAAGATTCAAATAATAACTTTGACTGTGAACAAAAGTAAATGGCACTGATAAAAGTAAATGGCACTGATAAGATTTGATTCTCCATCAGCCCTGTCACGGGACCATCTGTGTTTGGGAGAGAACTTGAAAGTTTTCTTTGAATTACAAAGATTTTAATTAGATTGTTTAATAATCTCTTGGCTTAGTGTTTCATTCTTTTTTTATTGTTGAGGCAACGTGCCTCTTTTTGTAAATGTGTGGTGTTGATTCATCATTGATTATGTGGGATATCTGCAAGTGTTTAAATGGCACATTTTTGTCGATCACAATCCAACTCGCAAGTCATTGGATGGATTTTAAGATTGTTTATTTCACAACATCATCAAGCGGAATAAGTATACACTTATACAGGATTGAAATAGTATTTTTACAGTATATGTTTTATGTTATTATGATTAGTATTTAATTTTTGATACATTTGGCAACCCTAATCATACTAAATATTATCAAAAGTAGATAATCATTTTGAAGTATGATCAAAAAAATATCACATTAACAAGATAAAAAGGTGTTTTCCTTTTTATTTTAAAGTGATCTTGAGCAGAACTAGCATAAGACCACATGGTAACACAAAGAAAGCACTATTATTTTGTGTTTTGGTCTAAACATCAAGCATTTTATCTTAATGTGGTATCGAAATAGGCCTCAGGAATCGAGTCTAATTCTTGGTATCAAAATTGAGTTTGAAATGCTAGTATTGTAACAACACTAACTATGACAATGACACTACATTTTCTCTCCATTTTTGTGTCCTATGCTTTATTCACTGGGTCACACAACCATTGTCTCACAATGAGGAAAGCTATTCCTATTAGACAATCATTTAAAAAAATTATATATATATATATATATGTATATATATATATATATACAACAACAACTAGAAAGTCTTAATATCACTTCACCGAATCTCTTTATCAGAACAACTATTTATGCATTCCAGCTCTCCCTGAGCCCCTCTGTAACAGTCAGTTTGGATTAAAATGCTGATTTGCCATTCTGGTCAGCGTTTAGCTTTCCATTCTTTGTACCTCTTCATTGCCTTCACAAAGCTGGCCAAATATTGTATGAGCAAAACAGTAAATCTGACCCGTTCTGAATTAATATATGCATGGCCCAAAATCCCCACGGGTCAGGTCAGCGATAACATAACTGGACTTTATGAAGGGAGTTTATGAAGGCTTAGCAGGGCAGCGCAGAGTGTTTGAGAGATAGAATAAAAGGCGATGGACTAAAAGGGTTGGCATCTGACTTTGGCAGCCTCTATCCACTATATCCAAACCTGTTTACTGGCCTCTTCCATTACACTCACGACACACATTGCCAGTCGAGGCACAGCTTTTGATAGAGCTGCTGAACCTTAGCACTAATGCTCTATCTCATCCACTCAAGGTGCTCTGGCGCATTGTGTGTCTTGGATTATCTGGCTCTGACATGTCTGCTCTGTCAACCATAATGTGTGTTTGTAGTCGCTGTAGGGGTACAATAGTAGGTATAGCCAGCGTACGTCTCACGTCACGCGGGCAGAAACACAGCCTGCCGTATCGCTCCATCTTCTCCTGTGAGTGTTGGCAAGGCAGGTGAGTGAGGGGAGATAAGAGTAGAGTGACAAAGGCGGGCCAAATGAATGGTTTGTGTGACTGTGTGTAGTTGTCCTCGAAAGAGTGAGTTTTCACAGAGGGAAATTCAAAATGTTTTGGCTGTGCTCCTAATCAGAAACTACAATCTTTTTCCTATACACTTTAAATGTTTTATATTTTCATCATCTTCCATCCCTGAACTTCAATATTTGGAGGGGTGATTATTTTGTTACTCAATAATTGTGATTATTCAGGTCACAGTATAATCATATAATTTAATAAGAACCAAAAAATACTAATTGTGAAAATTTTAAAAGGAAAATATAGTCAAAAAATTTACCCAAATGTAAAGTACTTTTTAATCTGCTGTATTTATCACATTTAACTTTATTTTGTCTTTCAGAAAGTTTAATTTCGTAAAGCTGGTCACAAACTTGAGGAATAGTAAAGTTTTAGATTATGGGAATGAACACAAATGTAAGATGTCTCCATTGTTTGGTCAAAGTGTGATTGAATTAAATAATCATTAAATTGGGATAAATTGGTGTATTCTCTCAATCGTCCAGGAGGTTTCCATTGCATAAAAAAGATTCAGTTGTAGTCATCTGCCATTCAGATGCTAATCAGGCACTCATCAGTGATGAGGGAGCGGCAGCCAGCTAACAATAGGCTTTCTATGGCCATTACAGTGCTGTTAGGGTAAACAAGTATTAGTTTCAGGTGAAATGGAAAAAAGGACTGGCTATTATCAGGATGTTAAACGCGGTGGGCAGGGCTTACGCAGAGTAGGATAAATACTTCAGTTCTCAGACCAAATCCACAGATTGAGAAGGACTCTACAATTCTACAATTAAATTGGGATGTTTTTTCTCACAATAATCATAGAACTAAATGTTGACATCCCTAGAACTAATAAATCCTCAATAGACTTGAGTTTGCAAACTCACAAAAATTGCCAGAATTCATCTTGCTGGCAAGGTTACAAAGATCCTATTCTGGCTGTCAAACAGATATAGGTCAGGACGTAGCAAAATTGGGTATGAATGTCCAATGTTTACAAAAAATATGTTTATAATGTATAAAATATATTTATTTGAACAAGTCTGAAGCACATGGAAAATGTCTCTCTTTTTAAATTGAAACTGTGTCCCACTTTCTCAACTCAAGAATGTATTCAAAAGTGGGTTATGTAGGACATAATATTTCTTGAATTTGGGTTAGACTCTTGGCTCATTTTCCATTGCAACGACAGTGAGCATGACTTCTTTCCAAAGACGTCGCGTTTCGTGCTGTGATGAAGTAAAACCCACAGTTTGGAGTCAGCTCTAGTTTGCTTTGTTTTACGTTTCCCACTAAACCGAAGCAGCAGGTGTATAATTTATTTTCACGGGTGCCTAGACTACTGCCCCCTCCTCTCGTATCCTGTTTGTATCTAATGACGTGAGAGGAGCAGGCAGAGGCAGGGAAAAAGCCACCAAAGATATCGCTACTCAGCAGTTTCTCTCCCTGGATAAACTTGGAAGCAGTGGTGCGGTCAGCAGAATGGAAATGCAGTCTTCCCGGGGCGTCTGACAAGGATGTTCTTATGTTCTCTTCAGATGGATGGGAAGTATTCTTCTTGATATGTGATCCTGACAGAGGACGCTGGCTGGCCCGCCCCGATCGTTAACATCCCCCTACAGCCGTAAAGTCGATTTCCTTCCCAACATGCCGTGACACTTTTATTCCGCTGTCTCTCACCTTTACCCCAGTGTACAGGCTAATATACACACAGAACACCCAAGTGATGGCAGTGCTGCTGACGGTGTGAACACATTTATCATTGGCTCAATATAACTGTAGCGTGGCCTCTTTGGGCTGTGATTAAAATACACTGACCCCGGTTCGCTTAGTCAGCTTTTTATGTACGTCTTTCTCCTCATCTCTGTGCAGTCTAATTTATTTTATAGTTTCGCATGACTCTTTACTCGCTGTATTGTATTGTATATCATTTTTTTTATTGTGAAATGACAAGAAAAGACAGAGTTGCATCATGAGAGCAAAGTTAGTCATGTTTGTGAGGGTGCACGCTGGGATGAAATGGAGTGACGTATTGTTTATGGGCAGAAAATACCTAACTGCAGAAAGCTTATGCAGCCAGTCTGACAATGTTCTTGATGTGAGGCGAGATTAAATCATTGAGGTGGATGTAACAATGCCGTGGCTTCAACATTTGAGATATTAATTATCGTCATGTAATGTTGTAATCTTTTCACATCCAACTTCCTCATCCGTCTGCAAGGGAAAGTCAATTGAATTGAAATATCGTGTTACTCTTGCTCTCTGCCCGTGTCCTTTCCGTCGAGTCACGTTCCCTAAAACGCTTTTTTTTTTCTTTTTTTTTTTTAGAAGTCAATTCACTCAGCTGTCAGAGGTATTAAAGTAAACTCTGTTGATCTGCTTTGGGACCGGTCTTTTTCTCCTCTCGGTCTAACTTGGTCCAATATTGTATTAAGAGGCACAGCTGCTCGGAGGCTGGATATGGCTCAGATCAAATCTAAACCAGGCATGGACACAGGTGGAGGGAGGCGTTTGCACTCTACAGATTTAAGATTATTTTCATTTGCGATAAGTGTTTTTGCTGTTAAGTCAAAACGTTGTGCTTTTGTATATTTTTTTGTGTGAATGAATTCCTATTTCTAACTGATTGCGTACCTTTTCCCCTTTAGTGGAGCAAAGGACACCTGCACAGATAAAAATAGCTTTCCAACTTTTAATATATTTTCCATTTAGCTTGAAACAAGATGTGCTTAAGATGATCATTTACATAATATCCACCATGTTCTTGTCTAAACCCTTTAAGACAAGCAGTTGCAGTACTAATTGCCTGCTCAGAAGCGTTGCAACAAGATGGTGCAATTAGTCAATTATGGTCAAATGCAGAAAAAGAAAATGGTTATTTCTATTAGTTTCGTCAGCTGTTTATTGTATTTGTTAAAAACCCAAATATATGTTATGTAAATCTCAACATTACACTGAGGGTATGCTGAGCAACACAAATACATGATGATTTAGGACTATTATCCCAAAATCAAAGCATTGTATATTCAGGTATAAGGGCAAAAATGACCCTCATTGCATTTTATTTTTGAGCGTAAAACTCAAAGCATTTTAATTCCAGATGCCCTCCCTGACGCAATCTAGACAGCTGCACTGCTTGTTTCCTGATGTGGTTGAATTAGAATGTAACATATAAATCTTTTATAAATGTTAGAGGGACTTACTCTTAAGCTTTCATCTATGTGTTTTTTTGTGGCATTTCTCTAAGCACTTATTATTATTTTGGATATTACAACAATTCCCCCTGTAATACACTGAATTCAGGTCATTAGAGTTAAAAACGTTCCCGCTCTGACCTCATTTTTGCAGTAATTTTCATCTGAAACGTGAACGTTTTTGTGCTACTCTTTTCAATGCAAATTGGGCATTTTTTTTGTTTGATTCCTGCTGTTCCATGCAGCAGGAGCAATTCTAAAGCAAAGGCACAAGAATAAAAAGTCGATTTGACGTGACAATGAGGCTTTATGTGTCTGCTCCTCTTATCGTCTGGGCGAGTGTGATCAGAGACTGTCACTCTGTCAACAACACGTTTTAGTCACCTGTCTGTGTCCACCGCAGTCAGATAGAAGCCATTACCACGAGACAACAGCAAGAGACGGACGCGCGCTTCTTTCATCTGTCGCAATTGTTTGATTGATTCTGATTTGTAGACCATCCAGCCGTCTTGGATAATAAGTGTCATTTTCGTCTGATGGAGGGCACCATACAAAATTGCCTTTATTATTAGTAATTCACATATGCTGCAAAAGCCTAAATTAAGAAGTTACGTACAGTACTGTTTTCTTACTGAGCCTTATGTGAAATATTATTTAAAAAGAAGACATAGATCTCTATGTGCTCAACTCGGAGCAGGAGTCCTGCCTCTAGAGGTGGAAGTGGGGCGTTTTTAAAGGAGTCCAAGAGGAGGACAGGGTGTGTACTTTGTGATTTATGTTTGATAGGGAATGAATTTCATTTCATGTTTTACTGTCCACTGTATAATGATTCAAGGACTCATTTGTATGACATATTCTAAAGAAAAAAATCCTGATTTGTTTTGGCTGCCGGAAGGTGAAATTATGTACTTTTTATTTGAGAATGACATGGAGAAGGCCTTGACATTAAGGCAAAGAGACTTTGTATCCAGCGCTAACGTGAATAAGCGGTATCTTCTTATATTCTGATATTGTTGTTTATACGGACATCTTTATTTACTGTTAACAGTGTCATATAAGCCCATGTGGGCTGGGCACCTGAGCGCATGACACTTAAATAAAGCTTTCATTCATTCATTCATTCATACATTCATACATTCACCTACTGATGTGTTTGTATTTATTCATTTTATTTGTAATGTTAACATGGGTCATGCTTGTATTGGGCACGTGATATTTAAGTTTTTTAGTAACTAAGATAGGTATAAGGGGCTATACGAAAAAAAAGGTTATAATAATTTTCCTCATATTCATCAATCTCTGCTTTTGATTCCAATATTATTGCAAATAATTAATTCATATTGAGAAAACATTTTCCTGAATATAAACAATACACACTTTCAATTATTGCCATTTTACAGAAGAAATGGTAAACTTTATTCCTCAGACGTCCGAACGCTGCTCCAAACCACATGCTTTTACTGACTGAGGATTGGGTGTGATTAAAAAGAGCTAAACTGATTATTGACAATTAGTATGACTGAATCTTGATGTTGATTTAAAATGTGATTAATTACACAGATATATGAATCACAAGTTGGTTATCAGACATTGATTAAAAAGGGCAGCAACAATTAATCTGAATCATTGTGACTAGTCAACTATTGAAATAATCTTTATCTGGACTACTGACTCTAAAACTCATGCCAGAAGACCATTTTTAACAAAGATGCATTATTAGTCCTTTTTTTTTTTTTCTTTTTTTTTTTTTTTTCAAACAATGCACTTTATATCCAAAAGCTAAATATCAGGCACTCACTTTTGTCTTGTTTTTTAATGTATCTGTCCCTTGTGAAATGAATGCTTTTTTATATATATTGTTTTAAGGGAGTGCCTGATATTTATTTTTAGATATGAACTGTACCCTTTCTCATGAGCACTGTTGGTTACATGAATATCAGTAGCTCCCTGTCTCTGCTTTTTACACTTTATTTATCAATATTCTCTATCCAGCAGTCAGAAATCATTATTGGTTACTGCAATTATTACTATTATTGAGCTGCATAAAGTAATTTCTAATTGTCAATTATCCTTGGGTCTTTTCAATTGAGCTCTATCCATCAGTAAAAGCATGTTGTTTAGAGTTCAGAATTTGACTGTTTCTTGTGTTGAATGGCAATGATTGTTTATGTTCCGGAAATACAACAAACAACAAAATCAAATCGAATATTGTGATCGAGCAATGTTGTATTGCTCAGCCATAACTAAACTCCCATGATTGACTTACCATTTGCCATGAATAGTTTGAAGTGTTACTGAAGCCTTGTCTTTCTTGTGGCAGAGGCCCAGTCCAGTGCCATGATGTTCGACTGCCTTTACCTGGAGCTGTCGGCCTCTCTGGAGCACGGCACCACTGAGCTGCTGGAGGCTGCTGTTCGGGACCGCCCGGGGGGACTGCGTAGGACCGGGCTGGACAGACGGAGATCCCGGGTCTGGGCGCAGGGAGAGCATCACCAGTCGGGCCAAGCGCTTCCTGGCTGGACTGGTCCCGAGGTCATACTGCAGAGAGCGGGACAGGAGACAGGGGGCGCTACAGGGAGATGAGCCGTCACCGCGGCAGCAAGATCTTCAGACAGAAGTCGCGCTCCTGCCACGACCTCAGCTCACTGTGACACAACGCACAAGAAGAAGGAACAAGAGACTTACTGCAACGTAAACTGCATGTAGGAAGGCAAAGCTCTTTGAACTGAAAAGAAAAAATAGCCTTGAACTATTAGTAAAAGTCACATAGTAAATCATTAACATTATGACCACTCGTTGTCATGACATTATATGATGATTGTTATTGAGTGGGGTTTACAATATTTGGTCTTTTTGGTACGTTTGTCTAATAAGCTGCTGTAGGCCTTCTGTTCTGATATAATAATGTCAGATGCACTGCAGTTTATGCAGTATGATTTTCACATTGGTGGTCATAATGGTATGCCTCATCAACAATTTACTGATGAATGAACTGACAATATTATGTGTAAATTTGACATAACATATTGCACTGCTGAATTGCAAAGTACAACCTCCATCTTTTCTGTACAGTTTATGGTACATACACAGAGGGGAAATATTCACATAGTTTTGTATAAAGTAAAATAGCATTCAGGAAATGAGAGATAAAGCAGCCAAAGCATTGGTCTCCTTTAACCACTTTGACGAGAAAAGTAGGCCACAGTTTTGGGTAATAAGGGGTAAACAATAGGAGCTGATTCTTTTTCTTGGTTTGAATCAGTAATTACATACTTGACGGGGGGATTGAACGGGCTGGTGGGCACAAATTAAACACTCTAGTAGCACGCACTGATTACTTAGAGAATAAAGAACATATACCTGTGGTAGATCTGTTTTATAGCATGCCAAGTAGAAGATGACTATGTAGTTTTTAAAATGAATACTGGACTAACTGCACCTCAGTGGCCAGTAAAGCTAATGCACAATCTAGCTAGTATCGCTCTAGCAATGCCATGTTACAGGCAAATCCCTTTATAACAATGATGCCCTCCTCTTTGTGCATTTTACAACCACACATTTTCCACTTATCACCAACAATTCATATTTTTTAAATTGCGCACCAAGCCATATCTTTGCTGACCATAAGGAACCCTTTACTGGAGGTGCAGGAGCACGGATAACGTCAGCATGGCTACAAAGACATTCAATTGTTTTATTCTGAACACAGGATTGTTCCGGATCTCACGAGGAAACACTAAAAAACCTTATCTACCTGGTTATTTTTGGGATTGGATGGCGCTTGTGTGTCCGTGGGGACTGGACACAACATCTTCAAGCGTGGCAGTGTCTCCAAACATTTTTCATTAATTTGTCACTGTCGACTAAGCACTCTTGTCTATCCACAGAGAATAAATTACTTTAGTTCGACATTCTGAATAAGTGTGTCTTGTTTTATTACAGAAATAATAATTGGGAAAATGTGGAGAGTATGGCTGATAGTCGCCGGAGGCTCGAGTGGCAGGTCGTCAGATGACTCAAGGCTCCCAAGACTCTTGCTCCATTTAGGGCCATGCAGTAAAAACAAGCTGCGTCGACAAGATTTGGCTGTAAGGAAATATCAGGTCAGAAATAGAAACTGCTCAATATCAACTTTCCCAGTCTCACTTTCCTCAGGTTCTGTATATTAAAAATCGAATTCAGTAGTTGTCCTAAATAATCCAAAACAGTGGTAAAGATGGTTCTTAACTCCAGTTGGTATTGCTTTCCCTGCAATGCTCCATTCCATGGCATTAAACGAATCTATCTTGCAATTTTTTTACATTTTTTTTTTACATCATCATAAGCTCCAGAGGGAAACAGGTGGCATGCCATCCACTGGTTACAGTTGGACTGTTATTCCTGAACCTGATTTAAATTACAGGGTGACATATGAAATCAGAGTTATTTTGAATTATGAAATTATGTAACTAATCAGAATTTGATTATGAAAAACATAACTAACAAATGTGCCTTATGGAACAAAGTAGGTCCGAAATTGAGCGGCAATGCTCTTTGTTGTCTGATTTTCTTTGACAAAAGGGTGAAAAGGTGAGAAGCACTGAGGCTTGGTTCCTTGGGCACAGGCTCTTGCTGTGAAGGTTGGCAGTTTTGCCAGAGAGCAACCAGTGGCCAAGTCTTTGAAAAAACAGCCCAAAACAAGCAGCCTAAGATCCACCATATAATATATAATATATATATATATATATATATATATAAATATATATATAATATATATATATAAATATATAATAATATAAAGTTATATATATAATTTGTATATATATAATGTGTATATATATATATGTGTATGTTGTGTAATATATGTATATGTATGTATATGTATGTATATATATCATATATATATATATTATATATATATATATATATATAATATATATATAACATATACTACTTGAAACCTTAACAGCTTGTTTACAGTCATCACAACTAAAAAAGGCTCTTTCATACGTGAAAGTGCCGGTAGGCACTTTTGTCCAGCCCCAAAAAAAGAAACGCAAACTCTGCAAAAATAGAAGCCCGAAGTTGCTATAAAGAAGCGGATTGGCAACTATTGAAGTTTGGGGTAATTACCATTTGTTTTCTGCCTTTGAGAGCAAATGAACACGTTTTTTGTCTTAGCAAACCTTTACCTCGGAGTGTTAGTATTTACTCTGCTGGCTGATAGCGTAGCCCTCTGTGTTTTTGGGGAAGTTCCACTGCAGCTTTTGTTCTTCATAATTATGGTTGCATCACAGTCATTTTGAATTATGCTGCAATAGCTTCACACTGTTAAAGTCCCCTAGTGCTTTAAACAAACAATTGTATCTTATCAACTTTTCCTCAGTACTGATATGAGACCATCTATTTTGGTAAATTTGTCTAGACCCAAAATATGAGGATTAGATAGCTGGATGAGGGCATCGATTCTCTGAGGATGTTCCCAATCTGTAGTGTTCCATATCAGGCAACAGAAAAACTGTTATCTGAAGTTAAAGCAAGGAATAGATGGGAATTGTCTCATTTATCACAGAACAATACAATACTGTTGATACTACCATTTGTAATGAAGTCCTTCATGTTTAGCGACTGTTTGTAGTAATGTATGATGTAATAATACGTAATAGACAATACAATAAACAAACAACCGCTAGAAGGTTTGAATCAGAGCAATTACAACTAAAACGGCCTTCAGAGACACGCAATAGTGTGCAAGGCTGAGCGATAGAACAAAGACTAGTGGCTTAGAATGTGGCTTTTTACTGTAGGACTTGGTACATCATTTCTGAAGGACACTTTATATTTTTCAAAGTATTGCTCCACATTCAAGGCCAGCTCAAGTAAAGCTGACAGTACATAAAGTGAATATATAACTTAACCTAACTAGGACTGCAAATGCAAATAAAAACAAACTGCAGGTGAGGTTAAAAAAAAAAACATTGTTATAAAATAAAAAACTTAAGATAATTGGTAAATATTTGAGTAATGACAAGTTGTGGTCCTGTCTGTGATTTGATCCAACAATACATATATTGTTGTTCATTCTACTAATCGGTCAAAATCTGTCTCAAATGGGGATAGACCTACTTAAAGATGCACTATGTAACTTTTCTGATGGATAGAGTCTACCGCCTGCTTGTGTGTAAGTAGCCCTGGTCCTAGTGCGTCCGCAACGAGTGTAGCGGGGACACGGGAAGACTCTGGAGAGAAGGGGAATTGGCCGAGACACAGAGGAGAGAGATGGAGACGAGGACAGCGGATGCTTTGAGGAGCCGTGGTTGCTGGGAGACTGTTGTCACGGAGACGAGGAGTCCTAAAGTCCTTTAGCATCTCCACCAATGTCCTATGTTTCTGTTGATTTTTTTTTTCCCAGGAGGAGGCTATTTTTATCAGTTCATGTTTTGGGAGATCAAAGGACATCAAATAAATCAGAACACAGCAAAAATGAGAAAATATTGTAACATGCATTAAGAAACAAGACCCCCTACACCACAGGTCCCAAATCAGAGGTACAGGGAAAGACAAATTATATTTGTATTTGTTGTAAAGTTTAAATATTAAAGTAGTTATTACAGATGTATTTGCCAAGTACCCGGGTTAGGGGGTACTCTTAAGACAACGTTTAAGGAGTACTTGAGACTAAAAACCCTAAATTATGACGCAAAACCAGTGAGTAGCAATTATATAGGTGGGGTGTACCCCCAACTGAACTGAAGGATGACACAGAGATATGCAAATACAGGCAATTCACCTCATGCTAAATTCATCAGTTCTTGGATAAAGGATAGAGTTGTAGAATAGATTGTTTGCAGACGTTTCTAAACTTCCACCAGGTATGAGCCAGTGTCAACCTGAGAATTTACCCCACAACAACCTTTCTGAAACTGATGTCGTTGTCTCTGCTGCGTGCCGGAACCTTATTCTTCTATAAATTGTTTGATCATTTATATTATTTTGACATGGTGCATAGTGTATATTATTTATACAACCACAAACTCTACAGGTGAATGATGCATCTTTTCTGGTGGAGAGTCACCACCAGTCTCCATGGAGATGTTATTGCTTTGCCTGGAATGTTCCGCAGTAGGGCTATACACTTACAGTATATCTCCTTGGGAACGAGCAGGTCACACCATAAGGTAAAAATACAGGTCAGATCTCTGAAGAGGCAACCCCGCTCTCAGTGTGAATGCATGTTTTTCAAAATATTTTTAACGATATAGAAAACTTTGTGGAACATTCCAGAAAAAGCAATAACCAGAAAAGTTAGTACATCTATATTTTACCTTTTGCCATCTCAATCCCACCTAACGCTCCGATGCCATCTGACACACAGCAATAAAAAACAACACTTTAGTGCTTTAGAAGTTTCCCCACAACTTCATGAGTCTATTTCTGGCACAAATAGCTTTAGACATCCAGATTTCCCAACTGTATTAGTCAAAGCCTGCTATCTTGGTAGAACATTTTAAAACCGTTTCTCTGGTGTATCAGCTCAGCCTTGGGCAAGACGGAGGTCACTGGTCTCGTCAATCGCTTGCAGTGTCCTGATATTAAGTGGGAGAGAAGTAAGTGCTCGAATTTAGCAGGGATTCGATGTGATTCGTTATCAAGCAGCAAGTCTTATTGTAGCCTGAAGGTCATTGTTCCTCTGTTTAGTCTCCAGAGTAAACACTGCTATTATAATCCAGAGCATACTGTACAACAAAGGAACAGAGAACAGCCGGCCTGGAAATCACATTCACAATGTTGCATGTGTAATTAGTAAATGTTTGCTAAATGCTTTAGTGGTAACCAGGCAAAGGCAGCACATGATTTAAACCTTCTTTGTTGGATGCGTTTCTGGTTGGCAAATAAAACAAAATGTGAGAAATATATACATAAATAATTAACATGCCCCAATAATAAAGACAATTGTTCCTTATTTAACGGTGTTACTTTTCTGGTGAGGGATCTGGCACTTCGTAAAGATTTTATGGTTTGACATGAATGTTCCACAGTATGGCATTGAACGTACACATGTAGCTTATGCTTCATTGCTCAAAAGACGTTTAAAGACATGCATTCTTACAGTGAGTCAGCAGTCTCTACACAGATATTGTCTCCACGGAAACAGATACCTTTATGGCCGTACTGTGGAACATTCTAAGCAAAGCAATGACATCTCTCCACCAGAAAAGTTACAGAATGCATCTTTAAATACCGGAAAATATGTGCATGTCCCCAAGTCAAGATAAATCGAATAAGTATAGAATTTGCACTGTATAATATATGAGCTGTATGAACCATTCTTCAAAACACATAAGAGGGATGCTCAAGAAATCTAGAAAAACATCCCTATCCAAGGAATGTGTAATTCCATAAAGACAGTGTATAAACTTGAGAGAACTGACCACTTTTGACACTGTACTCCAAAAAAATCTGATGAAAAACGTCTGCAAAAAAAATCATTGCAATTGGATGTTAGATGACGCAATAAAACTTGGGTTGGCATGCCAAAATGCAAATACCTGGAACTAACCATGTCAGCTTCTTTATCCTTGGTTTGGTTTTGGAGTCACTGAAACGTGTTGTGGAGACAGATTGAGAGAACCCGCTGAGGTGAGTGAGTCATCATTGCATCCCTCTAATATGTGAAAGAGCAAACCAATTTTAATCGTTTGGAAGTGTAACGCAACAGTTAACCTGGACAACTCAAAATGTCCACCCACAATATGCTCTGAAAGGCACTACCGCAAGAAAATCAGGCATTTCAGTGGATCAAAACTTCAGATCAAACATACTTTTGATGTGGGTATTTTCAGTCTTTATGATGGATGCCAGGCTGGAGAGCACAAAAATCCATGTAAAACCAATTGTAACTTTAACCATAGTTAGTACTTGCCTAAATTTAAACCTTACGCTATATTAACCAATATCTTTTTGAGCGAAAAACAAAGGGGTAATGTCTCAGGGACCTGATTTTTGTCCCAATAAGAGAGGCAGGTCCTCATGAATTGAGTGTGTATAGATTTGTCTCCACAATGTGATGAATAGCTGCCCACATGTATGTGCTTTGTGACACGCCCACCCCATTTCTCCAGGCTTGGCACTTGAGACCATGCTTATACAAATACCACTGTGTTACACGACTTGTAGGGATCAAATTGCCTTTTTATGAGGACAGTTTCAAAGTGCAAATGAATTGAAAGTGTGTCAGTTTTCCTCTGGGTTTGGCTCTTTGTTGTCGGTTCCTCTGACCAGCCCTGTGTCTGCTACATTGACAAGCAGCTACTAAGATAAAGGCTGTCCTCTTCTTATTGATTCATGATCAATGCTCTCCTTGGTGACTAAGCTGATGCGCCTCCAGCAGGTCTGCTACACAAGGTATGCTCGGAAAACACGCCAAATGTTTCCCCACAGCTTTGTTTATTTTCACTCAAATCTCCACTGAGAGATGGGATTCTATGAAAACAAGCCCATTTTAGTCACACATTTAGAGTACAAGGTTTGATTAGAACAAATGGCAGAGATTGTGTACACCTCATGAGATAAAAACATCATATATTCTATTTAACATGACAGGGAAAGACATAAAATCAACAAGAGTTAACTATATAATACAGTTATGCACTAGTCTATATTCTTAACCATGTCTATTGTAAACATTATATATTATGTTAATACAGAATGTTGGTAATTAAAACTGTTAGAAATAATAATCTCAATTTAATCAAAACAAATACAAGAAATAACTTTATGTGGAACCTGTTAATAAAAAATTAAAACTTGGGCCGCCTTATCAAGGTTTTATCTAATGCCAGAATAAAAAAAAAACAAAAAACATTATAAACATTCAAATTGCTCAAGTGTATTTATTCAAGTATATCGCTGAACATTTTGCGCTTCTTGGACTCCCCGGTCTGTATTTCCTGCCAGTGAGCTCTTCGGTGGGTGAAGTGGGAGAGGGCAAACTTCGCCCAAACGTGTCGAGCAAACTGATCAGACCTCAGCTGGCTCTCACTCCGAGCTGAAGATTCAGATAAAACAATCATTTTAGAAATCATGATAACCCTTTTGTCAAACAGTGCACAACAAACAAAGATATGCCTTACCTAGTTCTTCTGCTATGTTTTGTCTGTGTGTGACAGAAGCACTGTTCCATATGGCCTCTAAAGTCCGACTGCCCGACCTGGAGCAGGCCATCGGCACAAACTGACCCTGAAAGTACAAGAGCAAAAATGTGAGTCAAGTTCAACTGAAAGGAGAACTGCTGAAGGCAAAGTGAGATTTACACAAAATCTTTAGCACACAAACCTTTAACACTGTGACTTAAAAATATAAATCAAAAGGGCCTCAAGGTAATTGTACTCAAGATGCTTTCTTTCCAAATGTTGTCAACATTTTACAAGCAGTGAAAGGTCAGGTCTATTCAAGAGGAGAATATGTTCAAGTTTACTAAAAGAAAAGAAGGATTTTAAGAACTAAGAAATACTGAAACTTATTTTTCATCAGTCATACCAGTCAAATTAGTTAGGTGTTATCTGTAACTTTTGTAATGGGGGTCCCCCACCTGCTCGTCTCAAAACATTCTACCAGGAATGTTCCATAGTAACGCATTAAAATGATCTCTCTTGCATAATTCAAGTTCAGATGTTTTTTTTATTATTACAGCGAACGAGTTTGCATCTCCACAGATGTGACCTGTAACTTAGTCAGTTCATGTCCCCCAGCTTGTCTCTGTGAAGATAGACAATAATTGCCATACAGTGGCACATTTCAGGAGAGGCAATAACATCTTTATTGAGACAAGCAGATGCTCCTTTAAAGTCACCTATACATTTGTAGAACACATATTATGCAAAATGTCCTTTTTGAGCTTTTGACCATGTTTAAACATTGTTCCCTCATCAGAAACATACCTGGAGTAGCATTTAGCTTCAGTCACGCTAGTTCGATGAATCCTGGTTAGAAAGTCCTCCCCCCTTGAGCGTCAAAACAAACTATTTTCCCGATAATTGACATTTTCTCAATCTGTGACGTGGCTCCGACAATCTTCTCTAAAGTGAGTTTTGAAACTTTACTTCAACTTGCTTTTGTTACCTCAAGTCTCTTGAGGATCTTGCCCCGGCCTTTGTCGCTGGAGGTGGTGATGAGTGCCTGAAGGACGTGGCTGCTCACAGAGCCAGTGGCCAGGGTCAAGAGGTCATCAGGGCTCAGAGTGCGCAGGCTACTGAGGAGGTGAGAACGCTCCTTGAATTTAGCCAGGGCCTGGACCAGTCGAGATCCATGATAACAGATCATAGCGGATTTTAATGGGACCTGCAACAAAGGGAAAAAGTGTGTCAGTCTCTTTCCTTCATGAAGACATAAAGGAGACATCACGGGCACGGCTCATGTAAGACACTTTGGAGATAAAATTGCAAAGGACAGATTTTAGAATTCCATCCCATCTTTGTACAACTGAAGAAAAAAAATGATAGTGAAGATATGTGCACTTAGGGCCACTGATGATAGAGAAAGATCAAACAGTAGATTTATGGACATCATGAATAAAATATTAGGTTTGTTAAATGATTATATTACCTTACACCTGTTAGATCCATTGGTTTCATGGTTAACTGAGTAAGATTGTTACAAACTGTTCAAACTAATACATAAGAATAATTAGTTTGGGTTGAAAAAGAAAAATCTTTAATAAATCCTAGAGTGTACCTGCGTGTCAATGCCGCCCTCTGCTGTGCCAGAGTGGTAATACACATCATAAGTGAGCAGCGAGAGGAAGAGTGGGAGGCAGCTGGTGTGTCGGGAGCCCGGCTCATCACAGTGGAACGCCTGAGGATGACAAGTGGCAGCTTTAAGCACAGACGACATAATTAGTTGTTGTAGTGAAAAGGAACAAGTTAATAAAGCGCTGGGCGGTTTACACTCAGGAGACAGCGCATCAGTTCATCCTGCCTCTCGCCGCTCTCCGCACAGCTCTCAGCCATTTGAACAATCACGCCCATGTGACCAGAAGCCAGGATCGCCTCCACTCCCTCCAACAGCTCATCAAACAGCTTTGGGAACTGGGAAAAATATAGTCAATCGATATAAAAAAATGTGGGATTTTTTCATCTTTTTTTTTTTTAAATATTTTCATTTTTTCTTTTTTTTTTTTTTAAATAATGTAAATTGCAACTACTGCTTATCTTCTATAGCTGTTTTTGTTACTTCTGCTGCAACTTATTCATATTACTAAATAATGCAAATGAGAATTTTGTTTTATTTTTTTCTATTGGGTTCAGGAAATACTCAATATGTTGTTAAATTACTTGAACAGAAGTAACAACATACTGTCAACCATTGTCCTAAACAAATAACTTTGACGCACCATTTTGTAATTCGCCGTAGCTGCTATAAGTCTCTGAATGATAAAGTTGGCGATAGGATGGAGGGCGAGGTCAACAAGATGTCCTCTGAGGTGATTTTTGTAGATGTCTCGCAGCAGTGCTTTAGAAGATAACTGTATGATTTTTTCAATAAGGTGACTGGCGGCTTGGTCTTTTAGAAAAACTAAGAGAGGACTGAAAGGAAAGAAAACATGTTTAACAGACTGCAGGGGACATTTCTGTGTCATCTACAATCAGAGGCATAACTGACCTGACTCCTGGTGCAGAACTGCAACTTGACAGATACTCCATGATGCGTTTCAACAGCTGTTTACAGAGTTTGGGCCGTTTTCGGTGACAAACCGTCAACATTGTCTGGAATACCAGCACTGGCAACAGAGTCTGTCACACTCACTGCAAAATGTGAGTAAATGAGTGAGTAAACAATAGAACCAGTACTAATAGGAGAGCAGTATCAAAAACCTTAAACCAAATGGGACTATAGCTACAACTACCAATTATTTTAGTAGTTGACTAGTCAGAGATTATTTTTTACGATTAGTTGATTAAAATATTTTTGACTTACGCTTCTAGTATGGAAGATCATTGGTTTAATCAGATTTTTGAATTTTAAATGCAAGCAAATGTCTCACCTAGAATGTTTCATATTTTGAGTATACAATGCATAGATTTATGCATTGAATAAAACTTTGCCAGTATTTAAAATTCAAAATCTGATGAAACTTATTAGCTTCCACATTCTACATACTAAGGTGAGTCAATATTAAAATATAAAGTGCACTATTATTAAAAATCTGAAATAGTTTATTCTATTTTGACATTTTGACTTTATAATGCCTTTGTTATGACAGTTTTTCCCCCCCATGTGTTTTAGAGTCTGTATAGTCCAGATAACGATTACAACTATCAAAAATACAATTACAGTCTCCATTATTATGATTAATCATTGCACCCTAAATGGGACCTCATTGTCCAGAAACTAAATCAAGACTAGGCTATTTACTAAGTTATTATAAGACAAAAAAAAAGGCAAACTCACCGTTAACAATGGCCATAAGACTTTCTGTGAGCTCCTTCAGTTCATACCAAAAAGAAGTAGGTATGTCAAAATCTGTCAGCTGTGGGACGACATGGCGATCTCTGGCAGCTGAAAACAACAAACACCAACCATTAGATTTGACCATTTTCTGCTTTCTTTTCATTTCAGACCACTGGCTTTAAATATTTAGTCAAACTACTAAGGGCGCAAAACTGATAAGGCAGATACCCCTAGGAAAGGTTATGCTACAGAATATAAAGCAATACCAACCTTTTGAAAATTAAGGGACAATTAAGGTGGCATTATTTTGTAAATACCGTATACCTGGTTGAGCTGTAGTTCGAGGAGGTCCAATGCAGCCTGCCATCACGTGGAGAAGTGTGCGGACGACATGGGTGCCGTGAACGTGTTTGATAAACTCGGCACTGTTCTCTCGAACCACACGACTGAGACACACAACACCTGTGTCTCCAGAGGCCCACTGCTATCGTCCTCTGTTTCTATATGTGTAGACTCTGGACAGAATGTAAAAGAAAATAATAATGTACAAAGAAAAGACAATATAATGTCTGTCTTTTTTCTTATTACCAAGTCACTCTGCAAGTTTTAGGCAAAAATCTATTAATTAGAGAACCCCAAAATACTTACTAATACTACTACATTATTCATCAAGGTGGATTGTACTTCTAAACTGAATACCTCTGTAACACTTTTGAGACCTTGGGAATTGTACGTTATATAAATTTACCTGACCATCGAGACATCTGTCGGATTGCACTTTCCACCACATGGCTTCCGCATTGGCTGCAGGCAACAGTCTTGATGTCTGATCCTTTTTTCTCCAGCCATTTCTTTCAGCAACTCAGCCACCTGATCGAGCCCAGAGAGAGGGAGCAGATGCTGTACAGTGATGCTGGCAGTGCGGTCCAAGGCCACGACGGCAGCTTTTCCTTTGACTTCAGAAAGCACATTTTCCACAAACATTTCTGTGTAAAGGGAAAAAAAATGTGTGGCATAAAAGTTCAAACTTGATTTCCATACTAGCAAATGGTTATATGCTCAATGCCGATTAGAATACAACTATGAAAATTAAAACACTGTTTTCTTTAGACAATAGATTGTTCTTTTCCAACACTTTGTCACTGTAGAAAATGAGGGATTACACCGACTTTGTGTCATATTACAATGTGATTGCATACTAGTTCTGACATAGATCCAGATCTTTCAAAACTATTCTTTAAATCTTTGTCCTCTTTATGTCACATACGAATATCTAGTTTGCTAGTTTCAGTATTGATTAGCATTTACAAAGCTTTTACTCAAGAGTACTGTTATACTGTCAAACAGCCTATATTACTCAAGAAGGAGTGTGTAGTAGTAAAAGTATGGTCTGAAAATTACTCTGAGAAGTACAATATCATTAAAAAAGGTTACTTAAGTATATGTAACAGAGTACTACGATCCTCTTCTGTCGTTATATTGTAGAATAGGTGATAAAGTCTTACCTTTCATCTCATCATCTTCAAAGCCCTCCTTCAGCCTGTCGTCCACCCTGCGAAAGTAGCCCACACTGGTTGGATCCAGGCGGTTCTTGCCTCCTCCTCTGCCTTCATTTTCTCCATCTTTCCTTTTCTTCAGGTTTGTGTTTTCCCCATCTGTGTTTTCACTGGCGTGCTTTCGCTTTTTCTCACTTTTCTTCCACGTCTTCTGTTCTTTATCCATTTTCTACCATGACTAAGGCCGTAGTGTACTGTTAAACTAAACACACAGCACAAAAGCCATAAGTAGCCAACAACACGGTCAAATAAATTAAAAAACTAAACTAAAATTAAAAACTAAAAAAATTACAAAAAGTGGAATATTTTTCAAACACTGATGGTGAAATAGGCTACTTCCGTGTCATTAGGGAAATAAGTTAACACCAAGAATAGCTGTCACGTTGGGCAAAATACAAAGCCTTCAAAAAACAGAAAAGGATATCATTATAACAACATTACGAACATGTTTTCTGTTTACTCACGTGTGCACGGAGATAGATCCATGATGGAGAGGCCATGGGAGGGGCGCAGAGTGATGACGCACACGGGCTTTTTTTTCTGTCACTTACCAATATCCTCATAACATCTTACTGTAAGTAAGTGATTGCAAAAGGTTTCACCATCACTCATCATTTCAGTTGTATAATATAAACGTCTGCTTACAATAAGTGTTTTCGTCGTCATTTGTGTAATAATATCGATAAAGTCGATCACGTGCTCTGATAGATAAAGTGGTAGGATTGTTTGTTGTTTGGATTGATTGTTTCACAAAAATACAAATAAAGTTCAATTTACAGCATTTTGTGTTGTGGTAAATGTGGCAATGTTATGGTTTGCTGTGAGAATCGTTTTACTGTTTGAGCTTGTATGCTTGCTTGTTCCCCACTAGAGGGCACCATTTAACTCTGGAAAATTAATTTCATAATTTTAAGATTTTAAGCTTTGTAACATTATTCTGTTACAGTTGAGTTATATTACATAATGATCAAAGCCAAAGACAATCTACAGTGACTCATACATTGCTGTGAATTGAGGAAATATCCAAAACGTTTATGTTTTTTCTCTCTCTTTCCAAGTATCACTAATATGTAGAATACCTCCCAAAAACATTCCAGGAAACTAGTTAAACATCATAAAACATTCTCATGTAAACAAAGCTCTTTTAGAATAAACATCTTTGAACCAGGTTGAATTTGGACGTGAGCACCACAGATACGTTATTCTCTTGGCTTGTATGTTTGTGTTCATCTCCAGGGCAACTGCAGATCCTGACTCAACCCCCCAGTGCTGTGCAAGCCGCTGCAAACGCGCCCCTGCCATTGATCGAAACACGCTGTAATCACTAGTCAGACGCATTTCATCACACACATTGATGTCACTGTTCTGTTCATGTGTGAATCATGATATTGAGCTACATTAAAAAAACCAAATATTCCACTCCCATCCCACAGCACAAAACAATGCTCTGACTGGTAATGATTAAATGAAATATTTTGTTTTGTAAGGTTACATTATCTCTACTTAGTTATAACGTAACTAAATCAATGGACCTTGCAAAGATATCTTGCATTCTTGTAAAAGTTCGTGACTACTCATTGCGTTTTCATAATATCCCATTGGTCCAGCATGTATAGTCAAGAGGACAGTTTGTGTTCCCACCTACAAAGGGAGATCCAGGACACAATCCCATCAGTTTATGCGCTGTACTTTGCTGAACCCAAGTCACCTTTATAGTTCCGCTCTCGTCCAGAGCTCACCACAAGCTGCAAATGTGGTCTGTGTCATTTATCACAGTGGTGTCAGGCCAGCAAGATCAACAATAAATGGTCACCGCTTTCAGAATACAAATAGTTCTGTCAGCCAAGAATTTAATGCATGCTCCAAAGAACCATTTGAAATTATATCCCTCAAATGATGGCAATCTGGTGTTTAGATTATGTTTTCTTATTGCAGACTTCATTACCTACCTCAGCAAAGACTCAGGGATGAAGAAGGACACTGAGTAAGGTATGTTTTTAAGATATAATTACATCTCGAAAGTGAAGCTCCTACAATTACGATTCTTTGGCACTCGAGTGCCAGAGAGAGAAATCTCATCTATTCATGGCTTTCAGAATGATGAAGTATTGTTGCCACAGCAATTAACAATAAAAAATTAATACATGAATATTATATATATATATTATATATATGATATATAATATTATATATATATATATATATATATATATATTATATGTGTGTGTATGTGTGTGTGTATATGTGTGTGTGTGTGTATATATATATATACGTGTGTGTGGTGTGTGTGTATATATATATATATATATACGTGTATATGTGTGTGTGTGTGTTTTGAATGAGGGGCAAAAAATGCTTCAAATGTAGCAACTTCCTCTGATATGCCCATATATTGCTTTTTTTTTCTTTTTTTTTTTCTTTTTTTTAAGAAGACACATAATACTTATGTTATATTTAGATATTTAGCACTCCACTGTATAACATCATTCATTGTAAGAAAATAGCTTCATTATAGAAACAAGTCTAATGACTTCCTGTTCAAATTTGCAGAACTGAGAGAGACCCCACCTCTTGACAGTGGCATTTCATCATAGCAAGCAGAAGATTTGTTTTTACGTGCTTTTACTGTTGGAAAATGGTTCTGTGACACACTGCGTGTAGGATCCGGAGTCTGAACATATTAAAAAATCACATACAAGTACTTGGCTGTGTACGTTTCAGCTCTTAGGCTTCAAATACCACGTTGTCAATGCCCAATCTCGTCATATCTTGAAGTTAAGTAGGCATGGGCCTGGTTTGCGCTTGAATGGGGGACCAGGTTCCACAGGCGGGCAGTAGTGTACACTGTCATTGTGTCCTTGGGCAAGACACTTCACCCACCTTACTTCCAGTGTCTAAGTATGCTAGTATGAAAGAGAGTGTATGTTCTTTAACATGACCAAAGTGATTAAATAAATATAGGACAATAAAGGAATGTAGAAGTACTCAAAGCATGAACCAATTGAAATAAAACTAATGATGGGTGAGGTATGATAAAATAAGTTTGAAAGCGCATAAAAGTTTATTTGACATAATATGTCCCCTTTAAACTTTGAAGCCAAAAATAATGTTTACTGTCAATGTTAGTGTCAAACCAATTCACACCACCCAATTTCAACAAATATTAAGCACTATTTAAATGTGATGGTTGTGGTTAGCCTGTGTTTTACTTTCTGTGGTTTATTATGCATCCTCTAAGGGATGAGCAAATATGTGAAATGATTGTAGAAGTTTAAAGTCACCATTAGCTTTGAGGAACTTGTTAATGTACAAAGTGGTTTAAAGTCATTGAAAAGTTCAAAGCCGCAGACCAAAAGTTTTGTCAGTGTACAAAAAAAAAAATGTAAAATGTAAAATTATAGCATGAAACACTTGAAACACTCTTAAAATGGTCTACCATTTCACCTTTCATCAGAATTGGTGAAAAACCCACTTATCTTCAATCAAACTCAGATGCACCATGATTTAATATTTTACAAAATGTCCATAGCTCATGTTTTTGTTTTTTTAATCCAACCACTGCATGAACTTTTAACTTCTGCTCTGTTCTTTTATTCCCATTACCGTCCTATCAGTGTGTCACCACTCCCTGCTCGAATTGGAAAGTTAGGGCCAGACGATTGCGTAATTCCACTCACTTACGCTATGTGAGCTCTGTTTACGCTGCAAGAGTCAAGACTAGGGGTGCTGCTGTGCTGTGTGGGAGTGGACATGACAAACTTTAAGGGTGGGACGCAGTGAGAAGAGGGTGTGTTGTCAAGGCATTGCATTCCGGGACTGGCATATAAGCGGTATCGATATCCAAAGAACAGGGACTAAACAGTGTCCAAGTAAAACAAAAGAGGCCTTAAACTGTGATTTGGGCAAAGAGAAGAAGAAAGAAGACAAGTAAGTGTGGGAATTTTTTATTATTTTAGAGTAATTCTGATAGCCTGGTGTGTATCCTTTTAACATTTGTGCACATTTTAAATTAAGACAGGGATGCTAAAAACTGTTCATGCCAAGAACCAAATCATACATTTTAGAGTCAGACCAAATCAGGACTAGTCACAAAAAAGAGTGAAAGTAGCTGAGAGAATACTCTACAAAAGAACTCTAACCACTGTAATTTTGTCTTTCTATAAATTGTGAGCAGCTGTTGTACTAAGAGACTTTCTGAGTTTTGTTAAATAACAACACGCTTTCAGTTATAATTATGTATTTCTGGAAGAAAGATTTGCTGCATCTTAATTATTATTTGGGAAAACAGAGTTATCTCAGGATGCAGTGGCAGCCAACATTAATATTGCTGAAACACAAGTTCTGAAAAGAAGGGAGGCTAAAGGAAAGCAGAAGTTGTACATGTGGTACTGATAAAGAGGTAGAGAGAAGAACGATGAAGAAGCAACAATTTCAAGCCTGACTGGTGCCTCCGTTTAAGTTTGTGCATGAATGTGTGAGCAGGAACAGGAGGCAGAGAGGTATTGTGGGGGAATGACTTTTCTTGGGTTCAGCGGATGACACTAATTGGCAAATCTGAGGCCTCTCGAAGGTGTGTGTGGACGATAAGTAGAATTTAACAGGGGAATGAATAGGAGGAAGAAAGGATTTTTTGAACAACTATCTCTACCCAATGTTTTCTATTATAAATCCTTAATCCATGTACAATACAATGTTTTTCGTGAATAGGTCTTAGTTTTTGAATATAGCCAAATATAGCCAAAAATCAGTGTACACAATTTGTTCCAAACTTAGTGGAGATTTTGAATGGCTTTGTGTATATTTTAGGAAGCAGGGGGTTCCACAGAAAGAAATGATTTAAAATAAATTAAATAACAGATTTTGTGTTATCTTTATGTGTTGGATTGTGTTAATAGTCTGTGCAAAACTACTTACGTCTAAATGCACCTTCTAGTTCTTTAAATTAGGATGAGTGTGGTCAATGAAAGTGTGGGTTGGATTAAACTTGTTGACGCAACAGACGCAGCTGACTTCCTCCATTGTGTCTGTCATAACAATCATGAGTTCTTTATTAACAATTTACTTGATCTAAAACCATTCATCTGGCCACTCAAGAGAATACATTAGAAAAACTCTAAACTCTAATTCCTCTGAAATGAAATTTCACAACAATTGGACTGATCTTAACTACCTCACTGTTCCCTGATGTGCATGCCAATCCATGCCATCATAGTGTACCTTTCCAAAAAATCTAGAACAATTACACAATAAAATGGCATCTGTGTTTGTTTAACATCTCCAGATTCTTGCTGACGCACCATCTCTTTCTGCAGCCCATTACTGTTTAACAAGCCTGTATGGAGCTTTCAATGTATATTAATGAGCATTTAAATAGTGTGTACCACCCAAACAGTGGTATTTAGGGGAAGGGGTGTGTATCTGAACATGTACATTATCATTGTGACACTGTATTCATGATTGTACAATTTACAATCCACATTATAAATGATGCTGTTGTGGAACTGATTTGCTGTCAATTTTGGGCGGTTCGGGTGTGAAAGGCTAAATATCCCAGAATGCTTTGAGAAAGTCCGCTGACCCATTTGAATGCAATCCAGGAATGTGGTAATCGTGGGAGAAAGTAAAAGAAAAAAGTAAATAGTTTGGTTTTTTTTTCATTACAGCTAGATGTGGCAACAGATTTATGAACTCTCTGGAATTCAAGTTGTAGCAAGTATTGTGCAGTGATACCAATTTAAGGCTGCAAGTACATAAATACAAGCCATAACACATCACATTAAGACAACTCTTTCATTGTATTCTGGTGGCTTGTCTGCTCAGGATGCCAGGAGAGCGCCTGACGGTGAGGAGCATGGCAGATGTGGGGCGGTTCCCCGGAGCAGCGCCACCAACCCGCGTCGAGCTGACCATCCACAAAGAGGAGAAGAAGCCAGAGGAAGGAGGATGCAGACGCTGGTTTAAGAAGATGTGTCCGTGTTGTTTCAAAAAGCAGGCCAGCAATTCATATGATGTCACAGATAAAGTAG